>LR999964.1:34355000-34681445 GCA_905220375.1 Tachina fera
AGAGTATGCTGTGATATAGTCAACTTTTTCATAAGTTAACTTTTCTATAAGAAAAGTATGCTGTGACACAGTCATCTTTTCTTTAAGAAAAGTATGCTGTGACACAGTCAACTTTTCTATGAGAAGAGTATGCTGTGATACAGTCATCTTTTCTATAAGAAAAGTATGCTGTGATAGAGCCAACTTTTCTATAAAAAAAAGTATTCTCTGACACAGTCATCTTTTCTATAAAAAAAATATTCTCTGATACAGTTAACTTTTCTATAAGAAAAGTATTCTGTGACACAGTCAACTTTTCTATAAAAAGAGTATGCTGTGATACAGTCATCTTTTCTATAAGAAAAGTATTCTGTGATAGAGTCAACTTTACTATAACAAAAGTACTCTGTGACACAGTCAACTTTTCTATAAGAAAAGTATGCTGTGATACAGTCAACTTTTCTATAAGAAAATTATGCTGTGGTACAGCCAACTTTTCTATAAGAAGAGTATGCTGTGATACAGTCATCTTTTCTATAAGAAAAGTATTCTGTGATAGAGTCAACTTTTCTATAACAGAAGTACTCTGTGACACAGTCAACTTTTCTATAAGAAAAGTATGCTGTGATACAGTCAACTTTTCTATAAGAAAATTATGCTGTGGTACAGCCAACTTTTCTTTAAGAAAAATATGATGTGACACAGTTGACTTTTCTATAAGAAAAGTTTGCTGTGACAAGAAATGTATGCTGTGATATAGTAAACTTTTCTATAAGAAAAGTATGCTGTGATACAGTAAAATTTTTTAATCTAAAAGTATTCTGTGACACAATGGAATTTTTTATAAGAAAAACTAACAGTAAAAAGAAGACATATTTTGTATAAGAGCAGGGCGTTTTCACCTAGTTAAGCATCTTTTGTATAAGAAAATTGTGCTCGCCCTCAGTCAATCATTTTTCCTATAGGAACTTTGCGCTATTACACAATCAACTATATTTTATATACGAGTAAGAACAATGAGCTGTGATAGAGTTTTGTTTTCGGTTCCGCTGGGAATTGGTACAGATCCGCAGTTTTACCGACAAGCCAAACAATTTTTTTGTTAGTCTGAATTAAGCGATAGTTGGTCTATAAAAGATAAAAATTTAAGAGCCTATTTCACAACATATACTTATGTATCAATATAATTTTAAAAATTGTTTTTCGAGATAATTTTTTGACCAAAATCGATTATTTGCGATCGTAAATAAAAAATTTTCGTAAAAAAACGAGTTCAAAAAACGTGTCGGTTATACTTTTTTGGTATTTATGGCTCGATATAATCGTAGAATATTTAAATTTTGTATGAATTCTTGTTTGCTAGTTAAATATCTGAAAGTTGCTGCTGTCGTATTAAATAGCAAATCTTTACTTTATTTTCTAGTGTTTCATTATTTAAGTTGCTGAAAATTAATTTATTTTTCTATCAAATTTTGAATAGAGATTTTTAATTAAATTAAAGTTTGCTTAAATATATTTGCTGGTATATAATTTATTCATTTAAAAAATTAAAATCTTTTTTTTAATTTGACCCATAAGGCATATCGTTAGCTTGCCTTAAACATTTGTAAAAATTCCAGCAAATAATTTAAAATAATTTTATGCAGTTTGGTAAATTGGTAATCTGTTGCTTACAAAGAGCATACAAAATTATATCAAATAATATTTAAAAGAGCTTAAATAGCATTAAAAACAAATCTTAATACAAACATTTTCCATTTTAAATTTGTTTTCTTTTTTTTTTGTATGCACTTTAGTTTAGTTGTATCGCACAATTTATTTTTGGAAGTTGTTCGCCGGATATTGTGTTCAATGCTAATATTGGCACAAGCGGAAAAGCGTTTTTTTGCTTTGCAAGAACACGATTTTCTGAACGATTATCGATATTTTGTAGGAATTATTATATAAATTTATATTAGTTTATAGAATATTGCATTTTATATATATATACATAGCTAGGATTTTAACTTACAGACATATCGTTGCCGGAAACGCAAAAAGTTTTTGTATAAACATTTTTCAGCGCTTGTTTTTGAATCCTTTAAATAATTTTCTTCTCTGCTAAGGAAGAATAAAAGGTATTATTATTAAAATAAAAAAATTAGTTTAATGCTCTATATAATAGTTTGAAGAATATATATGACAAAATATGTGTATGATATAATGATTTGGAAGAAATAACTAAAGCATATACACGACAATTTAAAAGGAATGCTTTAAAGAATCGCAACTGCGACTTTTTGCCATCCATAGACAAAACAACACAATTGTTGAACAGAATTAGTGCATATTTCTGAAATGTTTCAGGAGTTTAAATTATTTAACAAAAAGCTTTGTTAGTGCCATTATTTTTATTTTTAACAAAAGCATGTATATATTATATATAGTATATTGAAACTTTAATAGCAACCTTAATTTTTTTATACTAAACTGATTATTCGTTTCTCTTGCAGCTCGTGGCGAAAAATGCTGTTGACACTTGTTTTACTTTTTGCCATTGGACGCTCAAAATCTATCGAATTAACGGGCCAAGGCATAAAAGGTGAGTGAATATTTAAGCATTACATATACTTTTTTATATAAATTTGGCAACGAAAGCATTGAATTTAAGAAATTATTTCCGAAAAAAATTGGAAACAAAATATTTCAAATATTCACCATTAAACATTAAGCATATTCACCACAGCAAGCTACTGACTTCAATAAGTCAAAAATCGAATATATACGTTTATATGAGAATAATTATTTCGAAGGCAACACAGTGCACATACCTGCCAAAGGTGGTCGATTCACGGATTAATTAAAAAAAAAAGAGTTGTACCGTAAAAACTGAAAGTACTCGCTTAAAGTGCATACAATTTAACATCACTAGGTAAAAACTAAATGTCAAATAGGTAACTGTGCTTGTGTAGTGAAGTATTAAAATTGATTACTCTCATAGAAAACTGCAACAAAAAAAGCAGAATAATATCTAAAAAATTTTCATACTGAAATCCTATTTATCTTAAGTAATTTTGAAAAGTAAATATATTTACATTGAGAAAACAGATTCGTTGAGGCAACAAAATTTGTTGCCAATCGAATTTTGGCGGTAGCATAAACTACATAGAATTCTGGTATAACGACTGCAGTTTTCTTGTGATACCACCATATTTTAATTATAACCCTTAACCAAATAGTTGCAGCAACAGAATAAATTGTTTAACAGTATTGAATTTGAAATAAAAGTTATTCGTGCTATTAAAAATGTGGTTAGTATAACTTAAACAATATCATAATTGGTTCCTGTGAAAGAATAATTGGCCGTTCTTGCTGAAATAAAAATAAACAATAGACGCAAATAAAAATACGTAATTTAAGAAGCTTATTATTTGACATATTGTCATAAGTTTATTGTTTAATTGAAATTTATTTCCTGGTAGTGAAGCATGTTTATATGCATTTCTTAAACCACATATTTTAAACAGCCACAAACATGTTATCTTATGCACATACTTTCAAAAAAAAATTTGAGAATTCATAAATCATAATGATAGTAAACTTAACCTCGTAGTCAGTTGCAGCAACTGATAGAAAGTGTTTACTTTAGCCCTAATATAGGAAGACAATTTTTTAGTTGCCAATATCAAAAGTTGGTAGTAAAATCCAATTCATAATATTTTATTCGGTTGTGTAAACAAATAAATTAAATAGTCATGACAAAAGTATGCGCTCGGTTGATGCAATCAATTTAAGAATTGTCAGAATCATTTTTATTAATTAATTAATAAAAAATTTGTATAATGGGTACCCTTTTTCCCCTCCTACACCCACAATAGTTTGCTGGAACATGCAGTTTGTTCCACAGCTGTTAAATTTCGATTACAATTAGGAATCAATTAGATTACATTTTAAAAAGAATTGTATATTGTATTCCTTTTAAAAGAATTTCTGATAAATAATTGATTACGATTACTTATATATGAAAACCAATTTAATTAATTAATTACTAGATTAATTACAACAAATAATCAAACAGAATCAAAAGTAATCAAAAAATTATCCGACTACTTTCAAAGATTACTTTTGATTATTATTAAATAATAAAAAAGAATTTGAAGTAACCTTTAAAAGTAATCGGATTATTTTTTAATTACTTTTGATTCTTTTTGATAATTTTTTGTAATTTCAAGTAATTCAGATTACTTTTCCATTATTTGCAATCGTAATCAATTAGTAATCGTGCGAAACTGAATATAATCGTAATTAAATTAAAAAAAAGTTATCAATTAAATAATCAGTACGATTACTAATTATTACTTAAAAGCTATGATTTGTTCTAAGGGTTACCCGTATAAAATTTAGTAGCTGTAGAGATGTAAATTAATAAGTGAAACCGGTCTTTGGCCCAACGCTTCAGCGGCTCATTGTGGTCCATGCTGATTTTGCTGATTTTGCTGCCAAAATGAGAAATAAATGAAACCTTGCGATAATTTCATATCAAAAATAAAATTGGTCAATTTGTATACTCTTTTACGCAATTACTTTTATTTTTATAAATGTGAAAGATTTGAAGGTGGCAGCACTGAATTATATATTTATACTTGAATATCAGTCAAGTGCAAGGCATATCAAAAAGGTAACGTTAGCAGTAGGATTTTTCATCACTTGATTTTTTTCTCTACACGTTTATAACGAAGAATTCATTTGACAATTAATGGCTTGAATTTGCTTGATGCATACAACTATTTTGCAATTACTTTGTGTGAAAAAGCAAAGTTGCATCTGATGGGTGTACTTGAACTTAATGTGCCCTGGTCAGCTGCTTTTGTTGCAGCTGCCAACTCCAAAATAATTAAGGAGCTGGCTAAAAGGTGACAAATTCTGCTAACGGTATTTGAAGCCGTATTTTGATATAGCCTACTGTGGTGAATATGTGTAATGCTTAACAAGTGAGTGTCTTATGCAGTCCTTTACTTAAATACAAACACCATCTTGCTTTCCTCTTTCCAAAAAAAAAAGAAATAGTTTTCCGTTTAATACTTTGAGCTGAGTATTGTTATCACTTTTAGCAATTTATGTAAATTAAATTGTGGTATTCTATAAACCATATAGAATTATCTACAGACAGCAATGGAATATTCAATGGCTTTTTATTTTTTATCATGTGTGCTACAAATTCTGTAATTTGTTGGCAAAACAAGGGTTTTAGTTCAAACATTGAACAAGTAATTGGCATGAGGCACAATTTTAAATATATGATTATTCTTTTTAATGCAAATCAGGAAGCAGTTGATGGCCAGCTAAATTTAAATAAGCAAAATGTTTTGTGTGTGACAACCGACTTAAACGGTTTTTCAATCTAAATGTGTTTTGAATTTTCTCACCCCAAAATTGCCCCTTTCCTGTATATATAAAAAAAAATAGAAAAGCAAAATTACCATATTTGTTTATTTTGTTTTTCCTTTGCACCCTTTTTTCTAGATGCCATTGCCGAATATGACATGCTGGCCATGATAAATGAAAATCTAAATGGCATTGAGTTCGATTATGCCGAAGATGGCTTTCCTGCCTATAAAATATTACAAATTGCCGACATAAAATCACCATATCGCATGATATTGCCAGAAAAATTAAATGATTTTGCCCTGCAAACGACCCTGCAACCCATTTCAGCCAAAGGTGGCTACTTGTTCAGTGTGGTTGATCCATTGGATACGGTTGTACAATTTGGTTTGCACTTCTCACCCGTCATCAAGGACTGCTGGAATGTGTCCTTAATCTATACGGATGCCAGTGTTAGTCCAGTGAGTAGGAGACTGGTTAGTTATCAGTTGCCATATGAACCCAAGAAATGGGTTACGCTGGCTTTTAAAGTGTTAAGTGATAAAGTAGTGTACTATTATAATTGCGAAGAGACAGATACTACAACAATAACAAGAGATCCCATGGAATTAGTGTTTGCATCATCGTCTACATTGTATTTAGCACAAGCTGGCGCAAAGTTGGGTGGTAATTTTGAGGTAAGTGCTCTGCTTTCTAATTTTTTATTTGTCTTCTTTTTATTTTTTATATATTTTCTTTTTATGAAAAACCAAACATAAAATGATAGATGGATTTCTTCTTAAATAATTTAATTGAAATTATCCATTAAAAGGTCAATACATTGAATTGTACTTTTAAACAGTTTTTGTGCAAATTGGAATTATTTTGAAGGTACAATGGATAAGCATGTGGCTTTTTAAGTTTTATATGGGTTTCAGTAAAATCAAATATTTTTAAGTGATTTAGAAGAAAAAAAAGGAAGACTATTTGTGTATAAAAGTTTAAATGAAAGAAATTTTTAACAATTTGTATTAATTAGAAACATTTTTCAATTAAAAAAATTTCAACACTGACGTTAGTAAAATTATTGTTTCTATTAAATTTATTTTTTGTTTGTTATTATAATGAAAAATTACAAGCAAAAATGATTTAGCTGTGCTTTCTGAATACAACAACTTATGTTATATTTCAGAGGGGAGAAAAAAATTATTTTACTCAAGCATCGCCCACAAGTTTGAGAGGCTAAAAATATATATTTGTTAGCTAACAAAAAGTGTTGCCAATTAATAAGGCTTTGTGGGGATAATTTTAAGCTTATTGTTTATATTTTTTAGCCTTCTAAATTTTCCGATCGTTTGGCAGAGAAAGTTTATAAAATTTGTGGAAACTTAGTTGAGACTGTCAAGGAATAATCATTGTAGTCTACATTTTATAAATGTAAAATATAAGAAAGTGAAAACAGCACTGAAATATACGTATAGTCGAACTTCCGTATAATGAATTTGCATGGGCCTAGAAAATCACTTTGTTTAACATACAAATGTAAGCCTTATATTATGTAAGAAATTATATTTTTCCTCTTTACTTACAATATTCATGATTATTATATTTTTCAAGTACAGGCAAATCTCGGTATAATCTCGGTATAATCTCGCTTTAATGAAAATCCGACATAAAGAACGTCCAAATTTTTAACGTTAACAACCTTATTAGCGAATACTAGCCTAATTTTATACTGGATATAACGAATGATAAAGAAAAAATCGCAAAATAAAATACAAAAACTTGCTACGAACATATTTCTAAGATTGTGTTCTACTTTGTACAGCGAATATTTTGATAAATGTGTGCTCTATATAACGAACGGCAAAATATATTAAACAAAATCTGCAGCAATGTAATTGCAAAAAAAAAAATATGATTCCATTAGTTTGTGTTTGGTAGCTTATTTAAAAATAAATTACCCTTATTACTTTTATTGTATTGTATCATGACTATAATAATAATAATTATAATAAAACTGGAAAAAAATCTTTGCGATATAAAGAATTTTTCGGTATAACGAATAGGCCTAACATTATATAGTTCGTTATACCGGGATTTGACTGTATGCATATTTTCAGCTTTTATTACCCTAACCAGCCCAAAAATTTGTTTTTTCTCAAAAAAAAAAAAATATCAGTATCAAAAACCGGTTACGATACAGATAAAAATATTATTTATTTGACGCCGGTAATTTAGAGTTCCATTGGCGAAAGAATTCTTAAAATCGGTTGAAAAGTAATTAGGGAACAAATAACGGCATCTTATACGACTCGTTATTTAAAAATATTTCAATAGAGTTTATATGGAAATGTTTTTAAATTACAAGTCATATCGAATGCCGTGATTTGTCCCCAGGTCTTTTAGTTTAGATTACAGTCCATCATTTTTTTCCTCAAAAAATCCTTACATACACTTAGGGATTTATATTCGTTAATCGGTACTTTACTCTTTACCTCCCTAAACTTTCGAATTTTTCTTCTTCTTTTTTGTATATTTATTTGCAACTCTTTCGGAGAAGCCCTGATTATATATTATTACCTCTCTCTCTCTCTCTCTCTCTCTCTACACAGTGCTGTTAGTATGTGAAACAGAAAATTGTTTAAAATAATTAATTATAAGGTGACAAAAACTCACGTGAGTCAAAATTTTTGCAAAATTTATGAGTTGTAAAAAAAACTTCACTATATGAAAGTTCAATGGCGGTATTCGATGTTTGATGCAAATATTCTTGCATTAATGCAAAAAAAAAATATCAAAATGTCGTAAATTTTCTTTGGATTGTGTATGTATTTTGTTGTTTGATTTTGAAGAAAAGCTACGAAATTTTCCATTTAGACTGACGCAAGACCATTTGCATCAAATACCAAATACCGCCATTATATTCCTCGTAATGGAAATACAATGAAATTGTAACGAGAAACTTGTATTTTGAGCTCCATTCATAATACGGAGATCTTTAAGCAATAGAAGTCCACTATAGATCGAAGTTTTGCTTCAATTGCTTAAAAATGGTTTAGTTTTATATTAATCGGTTAATCGATTAAAAATAATTTTAATAACTTTATTAATTTCTATAAATAAAACTAAACAAATTATTTTAATTATTAAAATAACATACATACATGTTTGTATGCATTTATAACAAAAGTAGTACATAAGTGAACAAAATTTTTTATAGTGTTTAATCGATTAACGAGATGTTCTAAAATAGTGCTTTAGAAATAGCATTTGGTCGGAGTCGCAGCGATATCGTTCAAATTTAATATTTTACTTTAAGTGTTTCCAGCTCACCTACTTTTACAAACCTTAACACACACACTGAGCTCTGGAGGCACGCCCATTAACATTTAATTTTATATTTCACCTACTTACTCCTAACTAAGAGATTATCAAAAAAAAATTTGTTTGAAAAAGTTTCCTTCCACTTTGGTCCCAGAAATATTTTTTAAAAAATGTTCTATCCGATCTAAGCATTGAAGTCCGTTATTTATTTTTTGGTTGAATTAAATATTAATTTTATTTTAATACATATAGTGGTTCAAAATTTAATGAAAAAAAAACATTAAACAACTTAAATAAATTTAAGCACTTTGAGTATACTTCTTTGTTTGTATTAAAGCAAATGTCACCACACATTCCCTTTTATTTTATTAAAGCGGGTTAAATCGACGTAAATTAACTGTCTCAATACTTAATCGAAAATATTAAATTTTAAATTAATCGAATAATTATTCGGATGGCATTGGTTAACCGATTGAATAGCCTTATACGAGTACATAAACTTCAATATGATGTGCTTATGACGTGGCTGCCGTCACACAGTGACAATTCTAGCTATCGGCATTGGAACTCATGTAGTCGGCCAGCCTGCAGCAATTTATGCATTAATTTTACATGCAAACATGCATTAAGCAATATTTTTACAAAAGCTCCCAAAATTATGCAACGTTTTATTTTAGGTTATTCTCTTGGTGTATTTGAAGAACTAAGCTAATGGGTAGAAAGAAGTTTGTAAATTTAAAGAATTTTATCGTTTTGAATTTTTTCGTATGGAAAAAATACTTTTTGAAACGAATTATTTTTCAGATAAATTTTAAATGTTTAGAAAACCATTTATTTTTTCAAAATCTGCTAATAAATATTTTTAAAGTATTAAATATGTACGTTGTTGTTTTACCTCTCCTATGAGTTTTGTTTATTGTAAATCTCTACTTGTATACAACAGGGACCACAAATAATGATTAATATCCAAATTAAATTAAACCAAAATAATCAAATTAAAAGAGAAGTGCCATGTGTACAAAGAAGATACCAAGATAACCCTTCATGAACCACTTTTAAATGCATTAATCTTAATTAAGAAATTTTAACTTTTCAGCCTTACTGATTATTTTGTAAGTTTTATTTATTCCTCAGAAAATAAAATTCATTTCGTAAGTTTTATTTATTGCTCAGAAATTAAAATTTATATCTTGATTTTTATTTATTCCTCTGGTAGTAAAAGATATTTTTTGAAATTTATTATAAGCACCAAGCCTAGAAAATAAAAGTTACCTCAGGAGTCTTAGTTTTTAATTAAATAATAAAATTTTTTTAGTTAATTTTTTTTTCCTTAGAAAATATTAAGGCCAAATTTTGATTGAAATTTGTATGGAAAAAATATTTTTTGACACAAATTTTCGTTATTTTTCATACAAATTTGAAACGTTTAGAAACGAAATTTTTAATTTAATTAATTTTTGGATTTTATTTATTTTTTGCTTAAAAAAATAATAATTTTTAGACTGTTTGGGGCGTTAAAATTAAGATTATTTGTTAAATTTTATTATTTTTTTATATTTCAATTAATTAAAAAAAAATAATAATAAAATAAAATACAAAAAAGAACTGTTAATTTTTGAGCAACAAATAATGCTTACGTCCTTTTTCACAATGTGTGATTAGGAGTTAACGTGAACTTTAACTGAAAGTTCTTCATACAAAATTTGCCGTTAAAGTCCTTGTTAGATTTTAATTGTACATTGTGAAATGGGCCGTTACTATTGTAAGTTTTAACTTTGTAAGGAAAAATAGAACTCAAAAAATAATGATTAAAAATTACCTTTTAGAATAAAACATAATTTGTACAGTCCTTGGTTTAGCTCTGCTTTAAGCATAATTCTGTAGCTGTTAAATAACATTTTAACAATTGTCGTCTAAATTTTAAAAAGCTTGCTTAAATAAAAAAGCTTTTGTCTAATAAACCAAAGCTTAACATTTACTGTAAACTGCGCCTTTTCAACTCAAACGTAATTTTATGCTATAATTTTCCTATAAAATTGTACTCTTATACATTATTATGGCTTAATATAATTCTCTGTATAAGAAGCAAAATTAAGAGAAATGACACCCTTAAAACAAGCTCAGGCGAGCACAAACACCTACACTTCAACACACATTCGTTACCCGTCGTTTAACTGACCTACACTAACAATAATATAATAGTGTATAAGGGATATAACTTCGTTTAGTGAGAGCTGCTGTTTCCCAAAGAGGGTAAAGAGTTCTATTAAATTTTTCAGCTGTTAATTGTGTATGTATGTATTTGTAAGTTAAGAAAGAGTATAGAAGTGGTGCTTTTGATTTATAGAGTAATCTTATTATGCTTATATGTTTTATGTATTAAAGCTTTTGCAAAGGAGTAAAGAAACTCCTTTGCTTTATGTGCTGGAATTTTGTTTTGTTGTTAAAAAAAGCGTTTATGGCAAATTTATGGCTTGGAGAAAGAGAGTTAGCTGAATTTGGATTTAAATTTAAAGTTTTATGTTTGCCATGTAAAGGTATTTGCTTGGTTCGGGTTTTTGTTTTTCTATACATTTGGCTCTTTAACTCTCCTAGAGAGTAGCACACAAATGTTTTTCGTAGTTTTTTTACAATTACGCTCGCTCCTATTTTATTAAAGTACCTTCGGTTTTTCATTTCATGTCTTGTTGAATGATTTTTCGGTGTATATAGTTATGTGTATGAAAATTTATATACATACGTAAATATTTTCTTGTTGTTGTTGAAGAAGAATATGTTTAATGGAAAAAAGTTTACACAACGAGTACATTTACCTCAGTCGTGTTTTATATCTTAACCGGTAAAGATGTATTAAAACGGGAATAATGTGTTTTCGCATGGCTTCGTTCAGCAGCATTGTGCGTTAGTTAACTATTACGGTTAAACAAAAAAAAAAAAAAACAAAGCAAATGAAAAAAGAATCCTCGCTTATGTGTTTGTAATAAAGCAAAATAAATGATATAAAAGAAAATAATTTTTAAAAGCTTAAGCAGAGTTTAAAAGTTTACTTTAAAGTTAAGCTAATAAAATATTAAATAAAAGAAAATTTGTTTTCCCAAAATTATATGGCTTGCTTAATAATTTTTAATATTAAATAATTGCTGCATAAGTTCTCTTCGCCCAATAATTATTTATTCATTCATTTACGTGTATTTAAGTCGTTTGTTTTCTGCATGTGTCGATATTTAACGCGCGCGGTTTGCCTTCCATTGGTTTATTAAATTCTTACATCTTTATAAGGGTAATACACCTAAAAGTATGCTATAAAAAAGAAAAAATTAATAAATTTATTCAACAAAAGGAAAAGTAAATATATTAGAAAAAATGCATATTAACATGCAAGATTACACCAAACATGCCTGGACATGCAAATAAAATTAGCTAAATTATTACTTGTCATCCGGGAAATATTGAAAAAATATACATATGTATATACATGTGTACATAAATAAATATACACATCAGCAAAAATTTGCTTATATAAATTCAACCTTTTTAGATATGCTCATAAAAATTACAAGTGCTTATGAAAAGTATTATGCATACTTACATCTATAATAACTAAAACACTCATACGTCATGTTGTGTTTCCTAGTGTGACGTTAAGCACACTCACACATAAACACACACACACTTACTCATATACAAAATTAATTACATTCAATATTTTTTTTTCAACATATGAAGCTTACATGCATCAAAAAAAAATATGTCTACAATTAAATTAAATTTATTTAATTAAAAACACGATTACAGTGTGTCTTATTTGTTTGTTTATTTGGTCCTGGTAATTGTCATCATAATTAAGAAAAAAAAAATAAAAAAAAACCAAAAATAATTCAATTGAAATATTGCGAGTGTTTTTAGTAATAGAAGTGGCGTGTTGATTTTTAGTTAATTAAAAATAATTTCAAACACGCATATTTGCCAACGTGTTTTTAAATAACTTTCTTTGAATTCATATGTTGATTTCTAAAGTACTCGCGAACAAAATACAAAACAAGTGTAATAACCATTGAACAATTTTATAATATATAATTTGTGCTGTTGTTGTTGTAATTGTTGTTGCTGATTTCTTTTTTTTTGCCCGCACTAAAACGTGTGTAAGAATGTTTTCGAAAAAAAATATGTGGAAATGAACAAATTAGTGTATAAATTAAATCTTTTGTGCACGAGTTTCACGCAGCTTAGAAATTTTAGATTTTAATGGTTGGCTTTGTTTTAACATGTTTGCTCATTGTTTTATTTCAATGAGAATTCAGATATTTAAAATAAATTGAATTAAGTCGGAAATGAAATTAAAAAAAAAGTACAAACAAAGGAAATAAAATATTTAATTTAATGTAATATAAAGTAAAAGTTATATTGCTATTAGTTGTTGTTGTGGCTTAAGCATTTCATTGGTGTCAATAGGTATTTTAGTCGAATTTTGTAAAATCTTCTTATAAAGCTTTTCAATATTATTCTATAAATAAATCAAAATATAATTAAAATAATTGTCAGTTTTTGAAAATAAAACCTTTAATATTTTTGAGTATTTACATTAAAGAAAATTTATATAGTTTTTCTTAAACATTAAAGGAATATTTGTATTGCAATTAAAAATGCTTTTAATTTATTAAAAAAATTTTTTTTGTGATGGATGAGTTAATAATTTTTATAGAAATAAATAATTTTTATAAGAATTTTTTTTTGGTTTGTTTTGTTAATTAATCGCGGTCTATTTTTACTTCATTCCTAATTAAAGATTTCTTACTCCAACCAAAAAATATTTTAAATAATTTAAAACTTCATATTTAAAATTTATTTGCTGGTGGTTCAGCATTTCATTGTTGCTGTAACAAAGCATCAGTAGACTTCAACCACACATTTTGAATAGTCACCAATTTTTTATCTTATTCCTAGACTTGCAGAAAGTATTTGAGAATTCACAAATAATAATAGTTTTGAAAATCACAAAAGAAAAGTAAGCGTAGTATGCTTAGAAATTTATACAAAACCCAGCAAATAATTTTTATTCGATATGAATCTATTTTATTTTTCTACAAGTATTGAAACTTCATAAAATATTATATAATTTTTATGGTTTAGCAAATTTTCTAATTTAAGAAAAATTTTCAAATTAAAACTTCATATTTTTATAGAAAGAATTTTAAGATTTTATTTAGCATCCCATATATAATAATAATAGTAAGGTTAAAAGCCCTTAAAAAAGTTTCTAATGCATTCAATATATCTTAAATAAGTTTTAGCTTAAGAACAGAAACAAAAACAAATTATATAATGCACAAAATATTCTATTGGTGTGGCAGAGCCGGTCACCAACATACAGCCCTTTTCATTCGAACTCATTATATATAAAAACAACCTCAGTACTATCGTGCATTTTAAGGTTAATTAGTTCTTTCTTAGGGTCGGTTATGTCTAGAACAAAAAGGAAAAAATCCATTAGATAAATAAAAACTGCTCGTATAACATAAACAACATATCATTAAATCCACAGAAAAGTCAACTGCAGGGCTAAAAATTAAAATTAAAAAAAAATGTGTTATTTTCATTGAAGTGAATTTTTTTGTTTCCAATAAAAGATACCAATAAAGATAAAAAATCAATTTGGATTGCATTTTCTTTATTAGCTTGTTCAAAACGAATGAGTACATATCACAAACGTACCGTATAATTTTGCGTGACAGACTTAACATGTGCGTGATGATTTTAAAAGTTTAAAAACTATAATATATATAATTTTTTCAAAGTCATATAGCTATTTATATCTAATCTAAAATACCTTCTTATAGCTGTAAAAAAATAATAAAATTCTATTTCAAGTGGATTCGCAGAAATTTAAATTATAAACTGACATCATAGTTTCAGAGTATAATTTTTGTAGCGCGTGCGTGCGCAACATTTCACTTTATATCAACGAAAATAAAAACTCGTTTCATAAACACTTTACACATTTTAAAAACGGTTACAAAATTGAATAGTTAGAACCTAAATGTATTAACGTAAGAAATACTTTCTTGAAAAAATCAGCTATAATTATACGCACGCCGTAACAGTGCGTGACATGGATTTCATGATATATTTTTTTTTGATGACAGAAAAAATATGAAAAAGAAAATCCATTAGATAAATAAAAAATGCTCGTATAAAATAAACAATATTTTTTTTATGAAAAAATAGCAAATAGTTTTACTTGTTTTGTTTATAAGTTTGAGCATAGAAATAATAACATTTCTCGAATCAATCAATACCTTTTAACTCCAAAAAAAACCCTTAAAATCAATTCAAAATTTTTGTAGTGTCAATTAAACGTTTTATTTCAATTATATTTTATAAAAAAGAATTTATTTATTTACGCAATTAATTTTTTTTAAATAAAGTTTTCATTGCTTAAAGTATTAAACAAAAAATTAGTTGACTTCATTGAAAGTTTATTTGATTATATGTAAATTTTTTTAAATTAAAACTATTAATTAGAGAAAGTTTTTTTTTAATAAACTGGAAGACTTATTAAAACATAACCAAAAAAAAGCACTTGAAAGTGAAGTAAGATTTCAAACTGAAAGGACAAGGAAATTATAAAAATATCGATTTTGAATTTTTTGTTAGTTATGGCATTTTGCGCTCTAGCTAACTCTATTTTTCGTAAGCATATTAAAGAAATATTAAAGTTTTATATAAATATCTAATATATGTTGAAGAAATTTTCATCAGTCAAGACTAGTGTAATTCTTAATTAAAATATTGAGTAATATTTTACTAATAATTTTAATATATCTAAAAACAACGAATAATATGTGATAGACCAGCTTCATAATTATTGGCACATCATAATTTATCACGGTGTTTTATAACATTTTCATTAACCAGTGGCGTATGAGTAATACGAATTAAATGAAATTAAATATAAGTTATACGCAAGTATTATTAAGTGGAATAATGATTGCATACCTTACGGCAGTTTCATTTCATATGTTTTGAAAATGAAAATACACAGAGCTGTGTGAATACATAATAGTTTTAAGTTTCCTATAAAATTATGTTGGCTAATCTTGTTATGTAGAAAAAATGAAGTCTCTCTAAATAAATAATAATAATAATAATAAATAGAGCTGTGTGTTTAATTTTTGTTTGCAAATTGCGACAATTGAACTCACTTGGATATCCTGAATGAATCTTCTCACTTCAGGCACATCAGATTAATTCATTATTTATTGAAAACTGTAGCCCGTATGATTGGAATGCAGGGATGTACATTTAAGTGTTCTTTTATTGATTAATTTTTTTATTAAAAATTTTTATTTTGATTTCAAAAGTACATTAAAAAAAATCAAGATTTCCTGGATTTGATGAGAAAGTTTGTAGCAAAACTGTCTTATTTTGAAGGGAGTGTTATTAAGGACATTTTAACTTATGAACAAGATTTTAGTTGGTCAAAGGTTAACTTTTGTTTTTTTTTTATTAATTTTGTTTGTTTTTTTTTATGGATGTTTTTTTTTATTATTTATGCTTTTCTTTAATTTAGTGTAAGTCTTAGGTGTAAGATTTAGTTTTAATTTTTTATTAGTTTTAAGTTCTATTTTTGTAGATATAACTCTACTAATTTAGACAAGTGCTGGGAGCAGGCACTACATTAAAAAAAAACTGATGTTAATTTATTATGTAAATGTTAATTCTTTTTATTCAAATAAGCAAGTTGCATTATCAGAAAATGTTATTAAAATAATACATAATAGTTTTAAGTTTCCTATAAAATTATGTTGGCTAATCTTGTTATGTAGAAAAAATGAAGTCTCTCTAAATAAATAATAAAAAAAAAAAAAAAAAATCAAGATTTTTGAGTTCTCGTTTTAAAAATGCTTAATTAAAAAAACATTTTAAAATAAAAATGTTTCTTTTAATTTTAACATAGTAAAGTCGAATCCGCTTTAACGCAACACGCTTTTCAAATCCCCGCACTGATTTTAAGCGCAGCTAGTCTTATTCACTTCGCTTTAGCGAAACATCACTTTACTGAAAATATCGTATTACTGAAAACCAAAAGCAAGCCCACAACTACATTTTGTATGAAACTTACTTCGCTTTAGTGAAAAAATAAAAAATGATAAATTTATTTATTAGAAATCGATTGTATAGCTTAAGGCTGACAAAATTATTAATGTTTTGTCCGTTAAAAAATTAAATGGCAAAATGTATTTGTCCCTTTTGCTCTTACGTACTTTATTGTATTTTTCAATCCAAACTATGTTTTAGAGAAAAAATCGGATAACTGAAAAAAATTGGGTTTTGGTTATTTCCAGTAAAGAGGAGTCTACTGTATAACATTTTTATTTTCATAACGAAGTAGTTTTAAAATTATTTCATTTTAAAAACAAAACATGTTTAAAGCTTATTTTATAAACGTTCGTTTTCTTCTTGATTTATTATTTTTTTTGGGTGTACTTAAACTCTGTTCTTTTTTGACAGCTGTGTTTATTTAAAAAGAAAAAACACTGAAACCACAAATTTTTGTTTTGCATGACTTGTGATGTTCATGTTTTATAATTATCAATCTTTAATGACTTCATAGAGTTTTTTTGTTTATATATTTGTTACAATATTTTTTATTTGCCTTTATGATTAAAATAACTTCAAGGTTATTTACATATAAACTTTCGATTTTATTTCATTCAAAGGCCTTTAAATTTAAATTTTTTTAAATAAATTCTACTACAACTAAAGCAGCAAAAAAGCACCTTAAGGTTTTTAAACTATCGTAGAAATTATTTAACTTTACTTCAGAGGAAATAAAATAATCGCTGGTTCATAGAACTTTCACGAGAATTGGTGCCTGTGGTTTGAGGTACACGTAGGGTCATGATTTTTCCCTTTTTATTTTAGAGGTAGATTTTATTGTATTGATCAAATGATTTTTTCTTTCTAAAACTTGCATAGAAATCTTTTTTTTTAATATTCTTTATTTTTCATACAAATTTTAAACGTTTAGAAACGGAATTTTTTACAAAAACTGCCCATTAATTAACAAGCATAAAAACTAACAGCCTTATTTATAAAACTTATTAAGGCTTTTTAAAACAAATTTTCATACAAAATTTTGTCTTAAAATGCCTTTATAAAGACTTAAATTTTTTTATAAATATGGCTGTAAAAGTTTTCTGTCTTGCTTATATATTTTTTTTTTTTTTTGCAAATTCAAACAATTTTAAAATTTATATGGAAAAAAATATTTTGTTAAACGAACTTTCGTTATTTTTCATGCAAATTTGAGAAGTTTAGAAATGATTCTTTTTGTCATGAACACCAAATGAATGAAATCTTATAGACCAGACAATATTTTTGTTTTTGAAAACGGCAAAATATTCCACATAATTATTTCAATATTTTATTTATATTTAACACGATCAAAAGGAGTTATACGATAATTAATGCCCTAATTCTGTTCGATGATTCTATCATCTTGTCTATGGACAGAAAAATTTCGCCATTGTTGTTCTTTTGGACAATTATTCTTTATTGTCCATGCTAGAAGGTTCGTGGATATGCTTTACGCTGTTGTTTCAAAAAACTATATCCGACATAAATGTATATATATTTATTTATTTTTAAAACTATCGTGCAATATTTTAATTTAATTTTTATGTTTTAAAAACATTGTAATATAATTTTTATTTTTCATTATTAAAGACTACAACCATAATATAATAATAATATATTATATATAATACTACATTTAAATCGTCTCAAAATGGAGTGTATTTAATTTGAAACCGTTTTCAGAATATATATCGTTTACACTAAGCTTTTTTGACATTATCCAACACAAAATAATTTGAATAAGACTTTTTCGTAAACTGTAACCCAAAAAGTGCTGACTTATCTCATTCACACACCTTCAATAGAAAATCTTTTAGAACTTAGCTAATTCACTCACTTTTTATAAACATAAAAATGTTGTACAGGGAAGTAAAACATAAATATAAATATAAGATTTGGAGTAGATTTTCTTCAAATCTACTGACACATTAGTTTTTTTTTTGTATTGGGAACCTTGCAAAAAGCAACTAGATTTAAAGGGCATTTACATTATTTTGAAATCTAGTACTTACCAGATTTCCAGATAAATGAAGTTGCTTTTTATTAGATTTCCCATACAAAATGAAATATATTTTGTCAGTAGATTTGTGGGAAATCCACTCAAAATATAATATTTTTAAATATTTTTTAATACACTGCACAACATATTTATAAAGAAATTGAGTGAATTTGCTACAGTTGTTTGGTTGTAGTTTAGAAAATTTGACAGTTACTAGGCTTTGTTTTGGATAAAAAAAACTTAAAAAATATTTTAAAAAAATGGTGCAAACGTTATAGATTTTCATTAAGATTTCAATTTAGTAAGTGCCCTTTAAACTAATAGTTTTGTAAGTTCTACATTTTGAGATAATGTAAATGGCCTACTAAAGAATTAAAAACAATGCACTCAAAAATATTTTCAAACTAAAATGTCCTAAATCCTCTCTTACATAATTACGGCATATAAAATTTTTTGTTTTCTAAATGCTTAACAGCAGTGAAATACATCTAGATATACTAACCCAAAACAAATAATTATTTATATCACATTATTTAGTTATTTTACTGCCCAAAACGAAAAACCCCAGCTCATAGGCCTTTTAAAATATGGGAATTTGCTTTAGTTTTCCACAAACCACACTGTCAACTTGAATAAAAAATTTATACGAAAAACACTCGCTTTATTTTTTGAGCCATTTTCGTTTGACTTGTAAAAACAGTGTGTAGATAAAAATTTAGCAGACAATTTTTCAATTTGAATGAGCAGACTGTTATCGAACTTGTTTAAAATGTTACAATTACTGTGTAATTTTTTTTTAACAAGCGGTAACATTTATTTTCTTTCAATAATTTCAGAGATTATAAAAATTAATTCAATTATTAAACAAAAAACATTCATATCATCCGTTAAAGAATATCAATTGGAATTAATAAGCATATCGTTTCAAAAAAAGTGTTGTGATGTTCTGAAAGCAAAAAAATAAATATAAGTAACAATTTTTTAATAAATGAAAATATTAAAAACTTGTATTCAGTTTATGATATTTAAAAAGAAAAATACTTTAATGCACACCTTCCTCTAATAAATAATTCATAATATAATTTAAAAAAAAAATAATTATTCAATTATCTGTTCAAATAAATTGCACATATATTCAGATTAAAAAAAGTGTTATAACAAATAAAGTGTTGATCATAAAAAAAAATAATTGTTGCATTTAAAAATTATAAAATATATAAAAAAATAAATACGAATGTTTAAATAGTTGTAAATTTAAGAAAATATAAAAATATATATTAAAATATATTTAAGTGTTACAACAAAGTTTAAAAAAAAATATTTTAAAAAGAATAAACGTTATTAATGATAATTGAGGTGTGGCAAAATTAATAAATCAATAATTTATAAATAAAAATAAAAAGTGAAAAAAAGATATATAAATCAATTAATTTTTTCCAATTCAAAAAAGTCTTTTTAGGGAAAATTTGTGTATTAGTGCAATGATAAATCATATCTCATAAATGAAAAAGGTAAGATTTGATTTTTAACCAATAAATGTCTTATAATATTTTCAATTAAATACTCCAAAATATTCTCAAGTGTTGGACAAAATTTTTCTTTTCTTAAAGCAAACAGCTGACCAATTCTATTTATTGTAAATAAAATAAACAAGACAAATTCAATTGAAATTTATAGCATTTAACTATGTACATGTATTGCAACATTTAATTTGGACGTGTGGACGTCGTTAGCTAAAATGCAAAAAGGCGTAACGTATAAAAAAATTAAAAATACAGCTTTTGGTTGATTATTATGAATGCCATTGAACTACATACCTGTACAAAATGTTACACTTCTACGATCAAAAATTATGCTTTTATTAACAAAAACAAGGAGTTCTAACTACATGTTGGCAATATTTTTTTAGATTTAAATTAAAATTATAAGTTTTGTAAGTTACGCCTTTTTGCATTTTAGCAAAGGATTAACCTATATATGTGTGTATGAATTTGCATAACACACAATAATTTGAAATCCAAAATCAAACAAGAAAACTTCCAAGCAAGCCACTACGTGTCCAAAAACTATGTGTACGAATCACTCAAAATTTTAAATAATTTTACCCGACTGCGCGACGCAAAGAAGGGTATTGTGTTTAACAGCCTTATGTATGTATATATATATGTGTGTGTGTTCTTTTTCAGCACTATATAACTTACCGATGTTGATGATTCTTACATTAATCAATTTGTCTTAATGCTGGAAGTGTCACTGAATATATGACAGAAGCCAAAACTTAATATGGCGGCCAACAGACGCCATTTTATATATACGAAAAAAATTTAAAGTTGACGATCTACATATATATATATATATATATATATATATATATATATATATATATATATATATATATATATATGTCAAAATTCTTATCATTCAACAAGTATTTTAAAGTCATCCCTAGGTTTCTCCTATGATTTTTCATGTCAAATGACCATTTAGGATAGTTAACAGTTCAAAGTTGGTACTAGTCGGTTTTTTTGAATTTCTAATTACTACTTGTTCATATATTTTTTCTAGACAAATCGTTTGTTGCATTGTGGTTACTATACACACTTAGCCTCAATCAAAAAGATGTTTTATGAAAATGCCTAAATTTAAGTCGATTAGATATAAACATTATTTTATTCGAATTGATTTTTTCCGATTATGTGGATTGCAATTTTATTCGCTTATATATTTTTTTTTATAAATTTTATGCGCATCTTGATCAAATAAGTTTTATTCGCTTATCCGAAATATTTTTATAAACAAGTTCTTAAAAAAATTGTATTCGCTTATTCGATTAAAATTTTTATCCGCTCACTTGAATAAATTTTAATTGGATTAGTTTTATTAATATTTTTGAATAAATATTACTTTTTTTTATTTTTTGTGTTTCCATATAAAATAAAGTTAAATTAAAGATATAAATTAATTTTAATATACTAATGAAATAATGAAAAAATACTTATTTTAATAAGGTGATAAAATATAAATTAAAATTAATTCAGTGAAGTGCGACTTTGACCCGTGCGCGAAGGGTTCCGTACAGGCACGAGATATGTAATTCAATACGAACAATATAAACTATAGTTTTGGCATTTTTTTCGTTTTTGAGTTTTTTCGGTTTTAAGCGTTTTTTTTTTTTACTTTGGGGTTTTTTTTAATTTATTGGCGCTTTCTGAGTTTCGGCACTTTTTTTCACGTTTTGGCGATTTTTTTTTGGTTTTTGAAGTTTTTTTAATTTTAGCAATTTTTATTATTTGGCGTTTTTTTTATTTTGGAATTTTTTTTTAATTTTGGCGATTTTCTTAGTTTTGGCACTTTTTTTTCGTTTTGAGGATTTTTTTCGGTTTTTGGCGTTTATTTTAAATTTTGGCGATTTTTTTCGTTTTGACGATTTTTTTTTAATTTGGCGATTTTTTTAATTTTGCCGATTTTTTTTTCATTTTGACGATTTTTTTTCACATAAACAATTATTTTGGTTTTGGCACATTTTTCGCGTTTTGGCGATTTATTTCCATTTTTGACGTTTTTTTCATATTGGCGATTTATTTTCATTTTCGATTTTTTCGAATTTGGCGATTAAATTAGTGCTAGATTTTTTTTTAATTTTGTAGATTTTTTTAGTTTTGTCGATTTTTTTCAATTTGGCGAATTTTTTTAAATTTTTGGAAATTTTTTCAGGTTTGGCGATTTTATAATTTTCGGATTTTTTAGTTTTACGGTTTTTGAAAATTTCAAGAGTTTACCTCTTACGGTCTCCAAGATATAGCAATTTGTCAAAATTAAATAGTCAAAATTGCATTAACTGATGGACCACCCTTTAATTTAAATTTTTTAATATTTTAATGTTTATTGTTGTAGTCTTTATAAAAATACACTAATTTTACAAATTTCAAGTGTCAATATACATATCTACATACAATTGTATGTATATTACATGAGATTTTAACATTTTTCGTCGCTCGTTTTGGAGCACCCTTTAATTTCTAATTCTCATGTATTTGTTGTTGTAGTGGCCAAGGTTCTACATACTGTGTCCAAATTTCAGGTCCGTAGCTCTTACGGTTCCTGAGAAAATACCGTGTGACGGACAGACGGACAGCGTGGCGAAAACAATATGGTTCCTTTTTTCACCTTTGGTGTACGAAACCCTAAAAAGGAGTACTATTAAAAAATTTGATTTAAAAATATGATCTGGCCTTAAATTTTATAAAAAATTATTCGATTAAATTTGAATCGATTATTCGAATAAATTTTATATAATTATTGAATTAAATTTAATGCATTTATTAAGTTAGATTATCTAAAAAAAAATTCAATTATTTTATATCGAATAATTTTGTTAATTATACAAATGTTTTTTTCTTTGTTATTTTAATAAGTTTTATTTGATATATTGCATAAGTAATTTGATTTCATATTGATAAATTAAATTTGTTCGACTTGTCGAATAATGAAAACATATTTTTATTCCAATAACCAGATAAAATACAAATGAAGTGCGTATACTAGTTAAATTTTTGATTAAAGAAAACAACAGAATTTTGTAAGATATCTTGCCAACTTGTAATTTAAAAGAAAATATTTTTTAACGACTATGCTAAAAAATTGCTGATATTATTAATTTCTTTAATTGAAAAAAATATACACTTATTTAATTTAAAATTTAATTGAGTTATTTAAACTTTTAATTAAAAATTTAATGAACTAAGAAGTTTAGTAAATAACTTTGGACTTCTAAGCTTCTCAGAATAAGTGATACTGCCTACAAATTTTCTTTTATAAAACCCAAGAATGAAAGTTAGGTTTATAAATCTGTGAAATCCTGCAAAGATATCCCAAAGAATATTTAGTACCCTGAAAAATGTAAAGAAGAGAGTTTTATTTTTTTTCAAAATATATCTAACAGGTACATAATTCCAGATTTATAAAATTCTCTTTTCTAAAATACTACAAATAAAAATTAGTTTAATATGTCAGTGAATTCCTGTGAAGATAACAGAATACTGAATACCCTGAATACTGCAACGAGGAGACTTTTATTTCTCCAAGTGCATAATAATATCATGTCTTTGTTTAAATTATTTATTAAAATTTTTTGTTTGTTTAGTTTTTGTCAAAAATTCACTGTTGCCATCATTAGGCCTGTTTTCATGTGGACATACTAAAAATTCCTAGAAAATTAGCTGATTAAATTTCGTGAAAAGTGAATTTATAATTAATTTTTATTTGCTAATTTACATTATAACATTAATGAATATTTATTTTGCAGTTGATCAGTCCAAAGTGCCACTTTGCAACCAAACCAAAATAAATATTTTAAACCATAAAGAAAAAAATAAAATTAAATGGCATTTCACTTAAAACGCCACTTGCAACATTTACGAAATATTTATGTTTGTTGCCATAATAATAACATTTCAAAAATTTGCTTTAAATACGAGTAATAATAAATTTTTGTAAATATTTAATCAAGTTTATTTATGGCATAAAATTGCAAATGAACAAAAATTTATATATCCCCAGGGCTTTGGAACCGCAAAACCAGAAAATGAAGCACACATATGATTTTTAAATAGTGTACAGGGTGAATTAAATTATTTGGGATTTGTTTTTTTTTTGCTTAGAAACCATGTCCGAAAAATAAGAACTTTTTATTTATTTATGCTTTACTCATATACATGTATTGTGTAATGTTTTTTTTCAATCAGCCAAAAGACTATCCAATAAAATTGAAATGAGATTTAAATATATGATTTTTTTTAAGACTAAATTTAATTTAAGTCATTCAACGTTACCTAAGGTATGTCTTGTCTTTGAAATATTTCTATAAATTTAATATTGAAGTTTTTATAAATTTAATATTGAAGTTCATATAAGTCTTTACATTTTTAAAATTTTGTTTGGTTCCTGTTAATTAAATTAAATTTAAAATTAAAAGCAGTTTTTGTTATACGCACTTATCCTAGTATAATTTAGTTTATTTCTCTTATGTAAGATAAAGTATGGTGAGGAGCTTTAACGCCTTTAGAATTTTCTTCATATTTTTTTTTTGGTTTTTCATTTTTTTTTTGTTTTAAGATAAGTTTCGTTGAATTTCGATAATGGGTAGTATGAATAAAAAAGTATTTGCTTTTTAATTAAAAATTTGTTTTACAACTCCAAATATCTATGTATTTTTAGTTTTTTTTTAAACAAATTTTTAAGTAAAAAGCAAATACTTTTCTATACATACTACCCAATATTTGAAAATAAAGTTCCATATGTTTCATTATAATTTTATTATTACAAAGAAAAGAAGAAATTTGGGATGAAGAACTTTCAGTGAATTTAAGCAAGTATTTCTTGCAATTTGTAACGCTCAATTAAGATTCAAATGAAATTTATCATTTCTACAAACGCACGCAGTTCAGCAAAGTGCGACTTTGACTCGAAAACAAAGCGTTCCGAAAGGACATATCGATATCGATGGCTTAGAATAAGAAAAGCGGAACTCGAATTTTCGATATGTTACAGGAGAAGCAAAAAGCTGAAGAAAAATTAAAGTTCTGAAAACTTGCTTAAGCAGCCTATCCATTATACAATATATTGCATATGTTGTTGTATATATTCTTGACATTTTGACCTAAACTATACAATAAATGATACAATATTTGCAAAGAAAATAGTGGCCAATTTTCCTGTCAATTAAATAGTTAACAACATTGAACAATGTTGTCTTGATTGTACAATAAAAATCAAAAGTATTTTCATATTTGACAGCATATTTTTCCACCTCCGAATATGACACACACATTAGCAATATTATTGTACAATAGGGAAAATTGAACAATTATATTGCAAGTGGGTGGGCCGCTTAAAAGGCATTTAAAATATAAAAATTTGTTTTCATAAATTCGAAATGAGAAATATTAATATTAAAGAAAACCATGTGAATAATGTTTAATACTTTTTTACATAAACTTCTTATTTTTTTTGAAAAGACATAACACGCACAATAAAGTGTACACCAACAACATTATAAAAGCTGCGATGAAATTAAGTAAAACTCTCTAATATTTTTCTATAAACTTCTTTCTTCTGCTAGTGCAAAATTCAAAAGGCTGCTTAGAGTCGATTTGTTTAATTTTTTTATCAGTTTTAGAAAAATTAATTTGTTATGAGTAACGTTTCATAAAAATTTCAATGAACTTTCTTTGCCAAGTTCAATTTATAAAAAAATTAGATAAATAATAATTAATGATTTTGACTATGGGTAGCAGTGTTGCCAAAATGTTGCAGGCATTTCCCAGCATATAACCCCTGAAAACCCGCTAAAAACCGCTATATGAATAAAAATAAACGCTATTATAACCGCTGAATTTTTTATAATGGTTTATTGGTAAAAAAAAGAATAATATAAATTTTATAAAATATGTATACATATGGATAGATTTATGTATGTTGGAATCTCATAATTCCCCAATATTTGTAAGCAAAACTCAGTTTACTCTTTGAGTAGGTATTTTATTTCCTGCAGAGTTTCCATACACAATCACAGAACCAGTACCTGTGTTCTGTAACTTGTGAGAAGTTTTTGCGTCGAGAAAAATCAAACAATTACATTGGTTGTCCTGTTTTTCACAGGCTGATTTATATACAACCTGAAATAAGCTTAAAAGAAACATGAGCAACTCAATTTTTCGTTAGTCATCCTGTGTTTCACAGAATGACAATAAACTTTTCGTTTTTAAAAGTTCTCACCAAATTTACAGAACATAGGCACAGGAAAAATTAGAATCCAAGGGCATATTCCATCTTATAATATTAATGTTGAAGTTGATTCAGTATATTTTCAATATTTTAGAATCTAATTGTTCTACACGTGTGGAATAATATTTTACCGTTTTGCTTGAAGTATTTGTAAAATATTGTTAAAATTTCCTGACAATCTGAAATTAAAAAATAGTGTTGATAAAATAAACTCTGTGGCTCAATTTACATTGGTTTGAAGTTTAGTTTCGAAGGAGAATTTTAATAAAAAAAGTCTCTAATCAAAATCAAATTATTCAGAAAAAGTTATTCTTTTGATTTGAAATTTATTTGCTGGTGGTTAAGCTTGGTCTATATACGTATTTCATTGGCGCTTGAACCAAATCATCAGTAGACTTCAACCACAAATTTTTAACAGTCACATGACCATATGTCGAATATTAAATTTCTTAAATGTTATTCTTTTGAGAGATTTTGGTTGATATTAGTTTTCCTCATACTCAGTGGTCCAATCACCCAGTTTTCGGGTTGTTTTCCGTTTGTTTAAAGATTTATTTACTATTTTTTTAATACGAAAAGAATGATTAAATTGGTTTGTAATTTAATTTTAATTTCGAATTAAATTTTATTCACTAATTATGAGACTTGTTCACTTTTATACTCGTATGTATATACATATGTTATTATTTTTAACCTCTTAAATTTTCACGACCACAATATGCCAATTTTTTTATGCAAAAAAGTAACGTTAGTTTCTTTTCGCTGTACGTGTTTATATGAAAAAAAATTCAACATAAATACCAAGGTACGTGTCGCATAGCTGCGTTAAATATACTTTATTTTGATTCAATACCTTTCTTTATAAGTTTCAGACAAACGCTGAAAATCCGTCAGCTAAGAAATTCTTCCGCTAAAATTCCCGCTGGTGGTTTTTTAAATAGACTTGCCGCTAATGACAGCAAAATACAGTCATATATAGCGGGAAAACCGCCGTTTTGGCAACACTGATGGGTAGGTAACGTTCAAGACAATTTTCTATGAACTTATTGTTTTCTCAAAATACAGAAAACGAAATAAATATATATACATATATATATATATTTTAAGCTTACATTAGATTTTAGTGTGTGCAGCTTTTTTCAGTCCGGCCATTATTAAATTTAACTTGCTAAATGCTTGTTAATAAAAAAAAATTCCAAACGGCAAATATTTCAGCCTTTAGTGGCTTAAATACACTAAAGGATTTCTTAATTACATATTTATTACATACCATAAATATTTTTCAATGTAAAAAAGATATGCACATTAGGTATATAACTTTTTAGCAATTTTTAAAATATCAAAATTGGCATAGTCCGATAGAGTCCGATAAAAAACTATAAGGGAAGGTATATTTAATTTTTCGCTAAGTTTTTTTTCTTTATGGTTTAAAAAAAAATTAATAATATGTTTATTTAAAACAAAAAATATATAAAAAACATTGCATAAAATTATGAATATTCAATAGTGCAATAAGAAGGCCCCGAAATAATTTTAGATTATGTAAAAAATGTTCGTGCTTTAAGTGTTTAGAAAAACCACTTGGTGCGTGAACTTTTTTTTAAGAAAAATTACAAAAGATTATGATTTTCGTGGTTACTAGGGCATGGTTGGCTTCATGGCCAAAAAGTTTGTTATACTTCTAATGCATACAACCACAAAATTTATTTATATAAATGAGTAAAAATCAAATACATTGTCACAGTTTACACTTATGTGTGCTAATTACTGGTTGACAGTTTGTTGTAAATAAACCGTTTATTACACAGAAAAATTTATAAAAAAATAAAATAAAAATCCCCTGTGACGGCCGGGAAATAAACAGACATATACTGACAGACAGCCAGGAAAAACTAATGGCATGCCAGTTTGTAATTATATAGATATTGTGAGAATAAAAATAGTTACAGTTTACACATGATATGCATTTTACCATTTTAATTAATAAATAAATTTTATTAGAGTATTACAAAATATTTTTATTTTTTGTCAAAAGAGGGGAAAATGTGGTTTAATTATTATTTGTTTTTTTTTACTATTTTTTTTAATGACTTTAGTTCAATGAACAAACTAACTAAATATTTTAATTATAAATTATGCAAATATACAAATTATTGTTTTGCAATTAAAAAGGGATTAATTAAATTTAAATCAGAGTAAATGTAAATGTTGTTGTAACTTATCACATATTTAACTTGACAGTGTTGAATTACTGGCGCATAATATCAATAAATTTTAATGGACTTTTTAGCTAACATTTTGTTTGCAATTAGAGTTATTGCAATTAAGATTATTTAAACAGGGTTATTAAATTTGAAGTAAGCTAGGCAGGGTGGTGTTACAACTCACCTCTACTCAGAGACCCCATTGGGCCCACTGTGATGGATTTAAAATTTGAAGTAACAAACCACTAAATGAATAAAGATAAATTATAAATTACTACCTTCGCCATAGAAGAAAAAAAACAAAACAATATTGCAAGGAAAAGGAAATTTTTTAAATATTTTAGTAAGGTTTTTATTGATAGTTATATCTCAATCTACATATATTGACTGTTGCACAAAATAATGCTGTATAAAATCAAAATTTTATATAGCATTATAAAAGGTCCTTAAGCTCAATATAAAGATTGTATAATTCTAAAGGTTCTGAGCCACAAGAGCGCAAATGTATGTCCTCGAGCTTAGGAAAAATAAAAGTCTAGTCCAAGCAGGGGCCTAATCGTTGCTTTCAATAACGAGCTGATTCGATCACGCTTTTTCAGTTTGAGATTATGGTATTGGATATCCTAACATGTTATTACATTGTACGATAGCAAATAACATAATCTCAAGTTGAAAAACGTGATCCAATCAGCTCTTTATCAAAAGCGACGATTAGACCCCTGATGTTTTTGGTGTGATAAAACATAGTTTTTGCCATCTAAGAACTGAAAAAAGTCTACTTTATTTACGATATTCGAAATAAAAATTCAATTTTAACTCATTCATTAACTATTTTTTCTTGAACCTTTTTTATAAATATTTTTTTTTATTATTATAAATATAACTAATTAACCTTGCTTGGCTAACAGTGAAGTGAAAATTTGCCTTTTTGTATACTACTCAAAGCAAAGTTTTTAATATTCTGTGAAAGAAATTTGTTAAAAAGCACAACTCAGCTTTAAGTTACATGTAGTTTAATTCAGAGCCTGTCCCACGGTGGCGGCAACGTTCGACCTGGCCCACACTTACATTCACAACAAAAACAAATTAAAATCTATTTCTTTTGGAAAATAAAGCAAAACTATTTTTTATATTAACAAAAATAAATATTGACTCCCATATTCAAATATTTAAAATGAGCTTCAAATGTATTTTATTTAAAATTTTTCATAAGAAATTTTCTTAAAATGTATTTATATAAGCGTATAAATTAAAATTTTTTAACTTCAAAAAAATTTTAATAGTGATAATAAAAATTTTCTTTAATTAAAAAAAAATATTTTTGAAAAAAATTAAAATTAAAAAAAAAATTATTTAAAAAAAATTAATTTTGAAAAAATAATAAGGGTTTTCATGAGAGTTTTCAAAAGTCTGGCAAACTGTGCAATTGTGCATTTTTACACTCTCGTAAATAGAATGTCAAAAATTGTATAGAAATTTATTTACACAAACCTGTTAAGTTTGCCCAATAATTTTGACTCGTAAACTTAAGCTGTGCAATTGTGCATTTTGTGAACAACAACTTCTGGCTTTTTTGGCTTTCTTCAAGCATTTTTAGACACACACACACACACACTTTTTTATTTTTATAGAAATATATATATACATGTTTTTTATATTAAAAATATTTGGAAATTTTTTTATTTTATTTTTATTAAATTAACTTTTTGACATTTGTTTCAAAATTTACACAAACTGTTTTCGCAAAAGTTGAAAAGAGGCTTCATGAAACAAGTCTCGCAAGTTTGCCCAATTGCACAAAAAGCAATTCTATGAGTTCTCATGAAAACCTTTCTTATTGCTTAGCTGATTAGTTTGTTAGGAGTGAGAGAGACGGGGGAACAGTAACATTTCTTTTCCCTCAAACTATTCAGCTTAGAACAATAAGACTTGCACAGTGTAAACTAGGAATAAGTGTGTGAAAATTCGAACGTTGTCGTCATCATGGGGCAGCCCCTAAATGTTTTGGAAACAATTTTTTTCCATTTTTTTTCAGAAAGAAGCACATTAGCTATTGTGTAATTTGAATTTTTTTTTCGCTAATCTACCTTCTTAAAATTTTAAACTTATTACAAAAATATTTTTTTCATATTCGTTATTACAATTAAGCAAAGAGTCTCCAAATGGACTTATTTTTATTGTTAACCTCCAAATTCAGACCATTTTACCCAAATCTCAAAGCTGCCGTAAAAAGCTTATTCCCCACTTTAAAGCCTGATATGGTTCTAAATATTTCAAATAAAAGTTATTTACTCCTGACAAAAAAAAAATATAGAAGAAAGAAAATTCAGCAAAAATAAAAAAATTCTAAAATAAATCACAATTATACTTAGAATATCCTTAATGGTTATTTTTCTTGTAAAAACTTTCTGCTTAATATGCATATTTTCATATATAATAACTTAATTTGTCATCTTATAAAAAGCTGTAATTAATATTCAGAGTATGTGCGTGTAAGTTTGTAACTTTGCCATGCTACAATAAATGACAGTAAAAAGTCCTTGTAATTAGTTGCGTATTTTTATGATTTCATAAATATTCGAATGTTACAGCTCATCAATTATGTATATATAAATGGTAGTAAAAAATATTGTAATAAAAAAATAAATAAAAAATAAAGATATATATACATACATATGAATTAAACTGAGCAGACTATATGCCTGCTGCCAAGTGCGGGAGTGTTTTATTGAAGACTGAAATGTGATATAAAACAGTGATGCAAAATGTGGCACAATTGGGCCATTTGTGTCACTTTTGGAGGTTCAAGGGCCCTGTGGTACTCTATTGGATATTTTGATCCTTTCGGCTTAAAATTCAACTTCCAAGCAAACAAAATTCAAAAAGCTAATCCAGTTTGGAAGTAAACATTTTTGGTGGAAGCTTTTCTCTATTCGATAACTCAACAATTTAATGATTTAAAGAAGGCGTGAAACTAAAATAAACTATTATTTGGCATCGTTTGTGGTATATTTTCTAGATTCTTTCAGAGTTAATGTCAAGTAAAATCTGTGTCGTATTTAATACAATCGAAAGATTTAATGGAATCGTATTCTAATAATTGTTATGATAAAAATATTTAAAAAAATTTTACACAAAAAAAATTACAAACAGTAACATCACAATTGAGAAACTGATAGACTAAGAACTTGGGAGGTGAAATATAATAAAATTATAAATCCACATAAAGTATGTGTTTTAAGTAAAACAAAATTATATTTTTTGCGCAATAAAAAATTGTGTTTACTTTACTTTAACAAAAAATACTTGTAAAAAATTTTAAAATTTGTCACTAATTTTTGTGACAATTGTGCTATATTACCATTACATGCTTTTATTTTTACTTAAATAAAAATGTTGCAATCAAATATATTCCCTATGAAAGGTGATTTGGACCTTTTAAATCGTTAATTTGGCCCTACACCAAAAAAATCAAAATTCATCTCCGGTGTAACAGAGTACAAATCCTTTTAAACAGTTTTACCTTTATTAAGCCTGGTATTCTATTCAACATATCTCGCGAAATGCTGCAAAAGTACATATAAAAAAACTGGCAGGAACTGTTCATGAAAAAATGTGGCAGAAATAGAACTCTGTTTATCTTGAGAAAAACACATGATATGTATCTTTAACATTTTAACACCCTGTTTCTCTAAATACGAACGATATATTCCATCGAATATTAGTATTGGAAACAAAAACAAATTTCAGATTTTTGTTTTTGTTTTTGATATAAATGCTCGATCGAATTTATCGTTCGCATTTAGAGAAACAGGCCCTAAGTTTTCATACGAAATAATATGAGTGGCACTTGTTTCGCATGGAATTTACAACAAACACATGGGATGTTTCTACAAACATCAGAAATTGTAGCATAATTTCAGGTGCCAGTTAATATTGCTTACCTGTCAAATTTTTCGTGCGAATGTTGATACAAATGTTTCACAATTTTGAGCATAGTACTAAACTTTATTATATTAGGAATTTCGTGCTTTAAATAAAACTAATGATTAAGACCAGAAAGACTCAAATGGCAACACTAGCCTACTCATACATGTTCATGCCCATACGTATACATTAGCATATATACATACATACATAATACTAGATACATATGTATGTATGTATGTTCATGTCTTAAAATGCAATATAAATATTGTTTGTATTTATGTATATAAAAAAAGTAAACAAATTAGACATAAATTAACATTAACTTAAAAGCAAATAAAATTATGATAATATACTGACATAAACACACAAGCGCATTAACTTACGTGCACACATCCATATATACATACATACATATGTATGTACATAAATTCATACAAATACTACCACAAACGGCCATATACATACATATGTACATACTATTACTATTATAAACATGTTGGCATAAGCCTAATAAGTTTATATGAGTTTTTAAGAAATAAAAATGATGCGTGACTAAATGTGCACAAACAAGATTTCGTCATGCTCTTATTTTGTTTATTTTTATAAATATCTGCATACATACACAAGTAGAATGTACAAATAGTATACCTGTATATGTATAAGCAATTATGGTACTAATAACAAAAGTCATAAACATAAACCATATGACTTTTGTTTTTATTGTTACTCGTACTTCTTCTTTTTTTTGTATTAATTTTTTTTTGCCTTTGACTTTATTTCCTTTGCTTGGCAACAACAACAATAAGTCTTTTTTTATTGCAAATTGAAGCTAATGTTAGTATTAAGTATACGAGTTAAACTCTTTCCATGGTTTACGGTTTAAAAAAATATTTATTGAAGATCCTATCATATGCATGTGCACAGTGGGACGCATCCAAATGTCATTTATTTGTGTTTAAAATCTTTCCATTTTTATAAGATTTATGAAAATGGAGCTGTAGAACTTTTTTTATGACGCCCCTTCTATTTGTAAATTTAGTAAAAGCAAAGTGTGTGTAAGATATCATTGAAAACTTTTAATCATTGGAAAGGTCTAGTGATGCCATAGTGTATGAAAATACTGCATAGTGCAAATGTTTGGCTCGACTTTGCTAGGCCACGCCAATTAAAAATATTTATTCTTCCATAACACTGCACAGTAAAGGCTGTAATATACTATCATACAAAGTCGTTCCACCTACGAAACAAATACAACCCTGGTGTTACGGCCACAACTAATATTAATAAATATATTGTTAACTTCACGCCTTATGCGTGATTTTTTAAATGTCAAACTTTGCAAATACATAAAAATTTTTTGAGTGAATTTTTTATAACTTTATAAATGTAAAAGATTATCCCGCGTTTTAAAAAGAAAAAAACGCCATCTTTTCTTTTCTTAATGATGGCAGAAAGAAAAAGTTGTTCTTGGTAGTAAGACAAAACAAGATTTTTAACAAGAGTAAAATTGTAAATTGTAAAAAAAACCAAAAAAAATAAATAAATAAAATTAAAGTGAAATTGCTAAAACTAAAAACAATAAACTCTTCGTTTAGAATCCTAAATAGCTACCAGGGACCAGCGGCAAATTCTCCGCTAACACCAGGTATGATGGAGTTAATGAAAATGTTCAAAATACAATAACAATTCATCACACCAGGGTTGTATTTTTTTGGTAGATCGTATAGTAGTAGTAATTCGACCCAAAGTATTGACCAAATTTTTTTTTTTTGCACTAGCAGTAATAACCCAGCAAAAATTTTGCTTCAAAAAAGCCGGTTTTTACTATTATAAAATAAAAATAGCGCTGACAAACAACCTGCTGATATTTCTGCTGATTTTTGTATGGCAAATTCTCGGTTTGGAGTACTATTTTTTTGCTCACTATTAAATCGTTTTTTTCTGTAGTTTGTTTCATATACGTTCACTGCTTTTTAACAAGGTAATATTTTAAAGCGAAGTATGATGCGCTTCATTGCCTTATTGCTTCAAAAACATGAACATTTCTTACTGGGAATGTATTTGTTATTGAAGTTCGATTAAAAATATATCGAAGCAAAAAACTACACATTTGGTTTTTGTAAAAAATAAATATCAGCTGATTTAAAGGCAGTCAAAGTTGACATTTGCAAGCAAATTTGCTCAGTGCAGCACAAAAAGAGCAATTTTGATATAAACTAAATCGTTTATATAAAATGACACCAGAGGCGATGAAACTCAGCATTAGTAATAAATAAATTCAGTGAAGTTTGACTTTGACCCGCACACGAAGGGTTCCATACGGACAAGATATATGTAATTAAATACGAACTTTAGTTTTTGCATTTTTTTTTCTTTTTTGACGTTGTTTTAATTTTCGCAATTTTTTTTATTTTGTCGATTTTTTTATTTTGTAGATTTTTTTCATATAAGCGATTTTTTTTTGGTTAAGGCGATTTTTTCGGTTTTTGGAGTGTTTTTTTCATTTTGGCAATTTTATTAGTTATGACACTTTTTTCGGTTTTTGGCGTTTTTTATATTTTTTGGCGATTTTTTTCGTTTAGGCGATTTTTTTTAATTTTGGCGATTTTCGGTTGTAGCGTTTCTTCATTTTGGCAATTTTTTTAGTTTTGACACTTTTATTTTCTCATTTTGTCGATTTTTTCGGTTTTTGACGTTTTTTCAATATGGCGATTTTTTTATTTTTGGCGATTTTTTGACGATTTTTTTCATGTTAACAATTATTTGGTTATTGGCGCCTTATTCGCGTTTTGGAGATTTTGTTCGGTATTTGGCGCTTATTTTTCAATTTGGCGTTTTTTTCATTAGGACAATTTTTTGGAATTTTGCAACTTATTTTGTGTTAGAAATTTTTTTTTAAATTTGGCGATTTTTTTCGTTTTGGCAATTTTTTTTAATTTTTGGCGATTTTTTTTTTTGATTTGGCGACTTTATAATTTTTGTATTTTTTAGTTTTATCGTTTTTGAAAATTTCAAGAGTATAACCTCTTACGGTTTCGAAGATATAGCAAGTTGTCAAAATTACATAGTCAAAATTGCATTAACTGATGCACCACCCTTTAATTTAAATTTTTTAATATTTTAATGTTTATTGTTGTAGTCTATATAAAAATACACTAATTTTACAATTTTCAAGTGTCAATATACATATGTACATACAATTGTATGCAAATTACATGGGATTTTACAATTTTTTGTTTCTCTTTTTGAAACACCCTTTCATTTTTAGTTTTCATGTATTTGTTGTTGTAGCGGCCAATGTTCTACACACTCTGCCTGAATTTCAGGTTCAGAGCTCTTACGGTTCCTGGCAAAATAGCGTGTGATGGACAGATGGACAGACGGACAGCGTAGCGAAAACAATAGGGTGGTTCCTTTTTTCACCTTTGGTGTACGGAACCCTAAAAAAACACTCAAAACGCAGAGTTTTAAAAAAGCATGAACCTTTCACCTATTTCTTCCTTCACCACCTTATCTATACTATCTTTTTCATAATGAACGTAACATTATTAGTTATACTAGGCATTAATTGCCTGAGTGCTACTTCTCTTATAAAAAAATGGCTACATTGGCATCACTGCCTCTATGTTCTCCTTTCTTCTTTGGTCTTCTCTATCACTGTGCCTTTCCTGAAGATGGTAAGACCTAGTAATAGCATAAAAAAAATACTGCGACAATGTACAGTGGGACTCATATGACTCATATTTTATCCCCAAGCACATATATTTTCAATATAATTAGTAATTCTTCTTGCTTTAAAACGTTCCATTATTTATGTGTAAATTCTGCACCTATTCATTACTTTATAAAAATAAAAAAAAAAAATCCTTAACTCATTGAAAAACAAACAATTTCTTATTAAATATTATTCACATGGAAACAAACAAACACAAAAAACCGTTTATATTTTGTTTGTGTTCATATAAAAGAAAAAATAAAAATTATAATATTATTAATAATACTAATAATTCTTAACTTCTGTTGAAATAAACCATAAGCACAAACTTTTCTAAAAGGGGTTTACATTTTACTAAATTGTTCTTTTATGTATTTACTTGTAACTTTGTAAGAGATAATATAAATGATATTCATTAGAAGACAAACAAAGTCATAAATATTTAAATTTTAATGCGTTGTAAGGACATGCATTTATACATATGTATGTATATGTATGTTTGTACACATGTATAAATAATTATATATGTATATAGAGCTTTTGATTTAATAAACACACACACTTTATTAGGGTGGCCCTTGAGTGTCTGAAGTAATTAAAGCTAATGTCATTTAACTCGTAATAGTTTTCAGAATTATTTATACCATTTTTAGCAACCACAGGCAGTTTCATGATGTCCCTCTTCTTTGTTTGTTGATATAATAATATAGTTTTTCTTTGGCAAACCATATACAACAAATTTTAAATTTTATAAAACCAAAAGTAAAATAAAAATTTAGGTACAGCTTAGCGTTAATTGAAAAGGAAAAAGCACTTGCCTATTTGCATAAACTTATCTGGCTTAACTTGCATTTAATATGAAATTGAAAATTAAGAACTTAGAAATATTCTATCGCCTTAATTGTGTCATAATTTTTTTTCAACACACTCAGCTGTAATGTGAACTACCTGTAGTAGAGAAAAAATTTAACATTACGAGGGTTAATACTGTGTATTCGTTTTTAGGGTTACATACACAAAAGGTGAAAAGGAACTCCTCTATTGTTTAAGCTTCGCTGTCTGTCTGTCTGTCACAGGCTATATCCTCGTTAATTGTAAGAACTGCAGATCTGAAATTTGGACAGAGTATGTAGAACTTTAGCCGCTACAACAACAAATACATGAATGTAATTTACACATATGTATATACACTTGAAATTTTGTAAAAAGAGTGTATTTTCCAAGTGAAAAAAATGGAAGTCATTCTAGCGGAAGTACATTTTCATTGCTTCCAAAAAATCGATATTTTTAATTTGCCGAGAGTGAGCAAAACACCATGTAGAAGCTTATTTTAGTCACACAAAACCTTGTAACTCCTCCATAGTGTTAGAAAATATTCACCAGAATTTAAAAAAATTTATTTTTTTAAAGAAATTTATGAATTATTTTTAGTCTACAATTTAAAAGTTATTTGCTTAAATTTGCATAAAAACACTGTTTCGGGCTTAAATTCGTATATAAAAAAACGAATTGTTAAAAAAGGCAACTATTTACCATTTTTCCTAGATGCAAATATTATCATAGAACACAAAATAGAGAATTTTTCTTAATATCGCTTCCAATTCAGTGACCAGGCATCGAAAAAATCATTAGATCGGATCGAAATTTTCTATTCTTCCAGATCGCAAACTCTACATTTTTATGACTTTTTTGGAGTCTCTTTTTTTGCTGGGTAAGATTTCAAAATTACGCTTTTTAGTGCTTTTTTTAATTCTAATGCGCTTTTAGAGCCAAAAAAGTTGGCTTCACTGGTGAGTATGGGCTTTAGTGTTTTTTTGCCTGAATAAGAAATTGTAGCAAACATTTTTAAAATTTGAACAGAGTATGAGGTTTAAGTAGAAAATATATACACATAAATACAACACTATCTTTTCTTTTTCAAAAACTGGAAAGTGTTCCAAAACAAGGCTAGTTTTTGGAAGAGATTTTATCTGTAATTTCAAAGCTTTATTTACAGCGCTTACACGCAAGTAAAGTTTTAACATGAATTTACAGCCGTATTCGTAAAAAAAGTTGATTGAGGTTTAAAAAGCATATTAGTTAAAAGAAAAGTTTAAAGTTTAGGTTAAAAGAGGTTTTTTAAATATTGGTATTTATAATCAGTATTTAAACTAAAAATCAATTAACTTGTTTATTTTTAAATATCGTGGCTGTACCGTATTATCTTTTTGTCACTTGCATCCAAGTTCTGCTAAATAATGATTATTAATTCACAAAGTACTCGTATCTGTATTAGTGTTTTGTCCATTTTTGGAAAAATATTGTTTTTATAAAATAACAAGTAAGAGTACTACATTCGGCTGTGCCGACTCTTATATACCCTTTACCAAAGTGCGTTTATGTAATTTAGAGATACATACATAAACACAGAGATATGTAGGTACATATTTAATTTGTGAATAAATTCATAAATTACTCTAGTGCAATTTTTAGTAAGTGAACTCTTGGTATTTTTCGATTTAATATGTTTTTTTTATACCCTTTACCAAAAAATGGTAAAAGGGTATAAATAGGTTTGTCATTCCGTTTGTAATTTCCACAATATTAATAAGCGACACATAAAGTATATATATTCTGGATCCTTATGCATACAGAAGACGAACAAGCGATGTCCGAAGTTTTCCGAAGCTCAAAAAACAGCTAGAGACTTTGTTCTTGGAATGGTGTTTCAGAAATTTTCCGAACTTTTAAAATCCCACGTAATATACATACAATTGTATGTACATACATATTCACACTTGAAATTTTGTAAAATTAGTGTATTTTTATACAGACTACAGCAGTTAACACTTAAATTTAAAAATATCTAAATTAAAGGGTGTTCTATCAGTTAATGTAATTTTGACAACTTAATGTATCTTAGAAAAAAAAATCGCCAAGTCCAAAAAAATTGCAAATATGAAAAAATCGGCAAAAATTAAAAAAATCGCTTATATGAAAAAAAATCGGCAAAATCAAAAAAAACGCCAAAACGAAAAAAAAAATCGCCAAAATTAAAAAAGCGCCAAAAACCGAAAAAAATCGCCAAACCGAGAAAAAAGTGTCAAAACAAAAAAACAAAATCCCCACAATGACAAAAATCCGCAAAAATCGCCAAAACAAAAGAAATGCTTATATGAACAAAAATCGTCAAAAATTAAAAAAAATCGCCAAAATCAAAAAAATCGATAAATCGAAAATAAATCGCCAAAAATAAAAAAAACGCAAAAAAGCGAAAAAAATCGTCGAAACAAAAAAAAATTGCCTATATGAAAAAAATCCGCAAAGAAAATCAAAATCAAAAAAATCGCCAGAACAAAAAAAATCGCCAAAATTAAAAAGCGCCAAAAACCGAAAAAACGCCAAAACGAGAAAAAACTGTCAAAACTAAAAAATTGCCAAAAAGAAATAGAAAACGCCAAAAAACGAAAAAATCACCAAAACAAAAAACAAATTGCCTATATGAAAAAAAATTACCAAAAAATAAAAAATCTATTAAATGAAAAAAAATTTTCAAAATCAAAAAAAATGCCAAAAAGGAAAAAAATTGCCAAAATAAAAAAAACGCCAAAAACCGAAAAAAACGCTAAAACGAGAAAAAAGTGTCAAAACTAAAAAAATAAAAAAAAATTAAATATATAAAAAATAAAAAAATCGCCTAAATAAAAAAAATCGTCAAAATGAAAAAAATCGCCGGAACGAAAAAATCGCCAAAAATTAAAAAAACGCCAAAAACCGAAAAAAATCGCCAAAACCAAAAAAAAAAATTGCCTATATGAAAAAAATCGCCAAAATTTAAAAAGCACCAAATTAAACATAATGCCAAAAACCTAAAAATTGCACTAGAAAAAAAGTATGCATTTTTCACAAAATGAATATGTACCTACATATCTCTGTGCTTATGTATGTATCTCTATACTACATAAACGCACTTTGGTAAAGGGTATATAAGATTCGGCACAGCCGAATATAGCACTCTTACTTGTTTTAAACTATGTTAAAATGTTAAGACATTATGACACTTAGAACACTTAAGACACCATTGTGAATATCCCAATTATATATTAATGCAGATACTATTTCCCTCTCCTCGTATTTATACAATCACCCTTTCAATAATGAAATATAGTTTTGTGTTTGGGTGTTTGTATTTTATTTACACTTTTACAGTAATAGAGAATCCCATATGATTAATTAAAATTCTTTATAAACATTTAAGAAAATCTTAAATAGTTTATAGAACTAATTTCTAAAACTACATGCATATACACAAATTTCATAATATAGTAAATGTTCCCTTGTATGATAATTTTTGTTTGCATTAAGAAAAAAGAAAAATAAAAGTTTTCTTCTTTATAAAATAAAATTTATTTATTATCTTTGCTAAGTATGACAGGTAAAATTATTTAACTATTTCCATTGTTTATTATTTCATGCCAAAGGTTGTTGGCAATTATTCATTTCTAATGAAAGGTTATTTATTGCTTAATAGAACTACAGATGTGATATTTCAAATGAATGAAAATGCGCTTGATGATTTTCTATTTTGTAATGATAAATGGTTTTTAGTAAAATTTGTTTTAAAAGTGTGCATTAAAACAGAACTTTAAGCTCTATGAAGACTTTTTTGATGTGTAATAGCACTAGAAAAAAAGTTTGTGGAACTCAGTCTGGAAAATTGTTTATTCTGCATTATAATTAAAAAAAATTTTTTTTAACTTAAATTTAATTTCAGTCTTGGCGATTATAGCTTGCAAGATATATTATGGCATTAAAGTGTTAAAAGTCAAATGTATCAAAAATAATTTATGCACTTGCCTAAGCATCATCATCAATAATCTCTTTTTTATGTTATGCAATTGTGAAACAATATTCATTATTATTAAATGAGTTATTTATTAAATTGAATATATATATAGTAAATTTAATTTTAATCTTATTATCTACTGTTTGACGTATATAAAATAATTACAAAGTTAAACGCATTAACTAAGCTACGCTTCAATAAATTTATATGTAATTTGATATTCTCATCATCAGGGAAACCACAAATATGCAATTGCATGTTTTTTCTTGTCTGATATATCAATGCGGAATTAAGATATTTATCCGTTTCAGAACTTTTTATGAATTCTGGCATTGATTTGTTAGTGCATATTTTTGCATATTTTTCCCTTTAAAGCATGTTTTCGCATACTTCAGTCTAACACACATATTTTGAGCATTTTTCGAATTTTTGGAGCATATTTGGCGTTTTTAGAGCATATTTTGGTACTTTTTAAAAAATATTTATTTTAATATATAAAAAAAAATTGGTAAAAATTTCTACTTTTTTCCGTAAAAATTTAATTTTGTAGTGAAAGAAACAGTAGTGTGGGGAAACAATATTTTGCTACCATTATGAAGTTAGACTTTAAAAAAGGCCATTGTGTATGTTCTGGCTTCCGAATCGATTTCACACGTTTCTTTAGGAGTTTTGATGATTAAATGTTAATTTGAATTTAGAATAAACTGATTGTTAGTATGTGTTCTAGCATCCAAATTTAGAAAAAAATTAAAATGAACGATTTAAAATTTTTAATTTTGTAATTTTCACTCACTTGTAAACAGTTTTGTGAAATAAAAACGAAACAAGAAATTTAAAAAAATTTTAAAATGTTCATTTTAATTTTTTTTTTGTAAATTTGGATGCTAGAACAAATACTATTGATTTGTATATTCCAAATTTCAACTTAAACAGGTGTAACATGTGTTTTAACATCCTCACTGGACGCTAATTTCAATAAAAACTTGGTTTGTTAATTGTGACGAACGCTGTCCCGATTACATCAGTTGAGGTTGAAAAAGAAAATTTTCAATGTATAAAAGTTTATTTAGATGTGACCAGCAGCGATTTTATTTAAAAAGATAACTAAATTGTTTTTGTTTATTGCAATAACAATTATAAATAAAAAGCTTATCTTATTCTTCAAAATACAGTTCCAAACTTTTAAATCTGATATCGTGATCGCTTTTGAAGTAAAAATTAAATTTTTGTTCTTAATTAATTTTTTATTGTTTCCTTTTTTGTTTATTTTATTTTTGTCTTGTTTTATATGTAAATTTTATTGAATTGCTGAATTAAAATTAGATTTTCATTTCCAAATAATCCAATTTATGTTATTTTTAAGAGCATATTTTTAATTTTTTGGTGCATATTTCGATGTTTTTAGTGCATATTGAATGCGCATAAAACACTTTTTTGGAGCATATTTCTGGTTTCCCTGCTCATCATATTAAAATACACGCAACTTCACAGTTTTAAATAATTGAACCTGCAAGGCGTATGATTAATATTAATTTCATAGAAAGAAAAAAAGCATAAAGCGTATGAGTAATATTAAGTTAATAATGATTGCAAACTACTTTCTTGAACAACTAAAGAAATACACAGCAGGTAAATTTATTAAGCCAAGTCATTTACTGGAAAAAATTAAGATATTTTTATTCACTTAAAATTGCCAGCCAAGGAAATATTAACAATAACAAATTGTCTATTATATCACTGCTATGTGTTTTTTTATTTTTTTTTTAAGAAACCTATAAATCCATTGTGGTTGCATATAATGCATTAAATATTTGCCCAATGTGACCAACAAAAAATGTATTAAAAAGCTCATTTAATAAATAAAAAAGCTGTTAAAAAATATATAGAAAGAACACTTAACACTGTCAACTTTATGGCATTTTTATAGCATACTATTAGGCTTAGCAAAAAAAAAAGAACGTGCCGTAAGCCACAAACAAAAGTTTTTTTTTACTTAAATTATATTTTAAATAAATCAACTAATATAAAATTCATTTAACAGCAATAAAACAAATTTACATATAATTTAATTTCAATGATACTTTAAAAAAAAAAATTATGTATATGAAAAAAAAAATAAATTCAGGATAATAAAATTACATGTATACTTAAAAAATATTTTATAAATTTCCCAGAAAATAAAGAAATATGCTTTGCATATCAGGCTTTTTTGTGGCTTTTCATTGTGTATCCCTTTCATAAGAGAACAACATAAAATTTTATAAAACTTAGAAAGTAATTCCACTGATCATCATTGTCATCATTAGCCAAGTAACAGGGGAACAAGAATAAAAAAGGTCTGTTGAAAAAAAAAACCAACTTGACTTTATCTTATTTACGTGATTTTCTTAAATATATTCAGGCCAACTTGGCTTCTAGCAAAAGTAAAATAAACAAGAAAATGATATTAAAACTCTTGTTTTAATAGTTAAAAAGAAAAGTTTACCCTTCCTGCTACCACTGGCATCTCTTTAGCCTTCATCTGAAAGCAGCTTATCTTGCCTGAAAGCAAATAATACGTATAGAAAAAACAATTTGAAAAGAAAACAAAGTCTTGTAAAAGACAAGAAGATGAGGAAAAAATTGTGAACAAAGAGCAAACAGGAAAGCAAAAAGAAAATAGTATTCTACTCCCCTCTAAAATAGAGTGCGTGTGTGTGAGTGCGTGCGTAGCACATTTTAACATTTTATTTCATGCCGAACATAATTACAATAAACGTGCAAGGTTACTGCAGTATATTCATGCCTCAAAACGACGTTATTTTCGTTCTACTGCTCTTTATTTTTATTCGTCTTCCATATAGTCATACAAATAAAATTACTTTAAAAAAGTTTTTCTTACTTTAGGAAGTAGAAAATCCATAATCTTTGTTTTGAGCTCTTAAACGCTTGTACGTTTTTCTTTTAAAACCCTTCACAAAAACTATAAAAGTTATTATAAGATTTTTATTCCATGTAAGTAAGTTTTACAATATTCAAAGGCGACCCCATAAAGTTCATATGAACAAAAGTTAAGTCCAATAAATAATGTGCGTCTGCCTTTAAGTCTTGGTCTAGGACTGATGTGTCAGAATTGTCCTAAGTATTTAAACTGAAACTGAAAATTAGCAAGTTCAAAAAAGACACATCCAGGGTTGGAAATTTGAAGCCTTTTCTTTGGCATATAAAAGTAACTAACTAATTTTTTTCTATATTTAAAATAAGTAGATTGGTATTGAAAATTAGCGAAAAAACACATGTTTCCAGGGTTGGAAAATTTAATTTTTTTGGTGTATAAAACTAACGTAAAATATAAATAGTATTTTTTCTGTACATATTAATTAAACATTTTTTATATTTTAGAAAGAACCATTGCCAATTACAGTCAGAAAAAAAAAACGCATCCAGCCTGGGTTGGATTTTTGTTTTGTATAAAAGTAACTAAAATTTTTTGTTTACTTTATTAAAAATCAAAGAAATTTCCAGGGCTGGAAAATTACAATTTTTGTTTTAACTAAAAATTGTGTTTTCTCTTTATTAATTAAACATATTTTATATTTTAGAAAAAAACAAAATATGGTTGTTGAAAGCAAAAACCAAAAATCTGCATCCCACCAGGCCTGGAAAATTTCAACTTTTTCTTTGGTATATAAAATTAGCCAACTAATTTTGTTTTACTTTATTAAAAATAAGTAAACTTGTATTGAAAATTAAGGAAAATCGAAAAGATGTTTCCAGGGTTGAAATTTTCTTTTGTGTACTAAAGTACATAACATTAATTTTTTTTAATAATGAAACATATTTTATAAATTAGATGTAAATTGATTGATGATATTGAGATTGATATTGACAATCACCAAAAACAAAGAAAAATGTCCAACCAGGGTTGGAAAATTTTAACATTTTCTTTGCTATATAAAATTCACTAAATAATTTTTTTTACTTGATTGAAAATTAGAAAATTGAAAAAAAAACATCCAGGGTTGGAAAACTGCAACTTTTTTAATGGTATATAAAAGTAATTAACTAATTTTTTTTAAATAAGTAGATTGGTATTGAAAATTAGCGAAAAAAAAGAAAGACGTTTCCAGGGCTGGACAATTTAATTAGTTGTCGTATAAAAGCAATTTTTTTAATTAAACGTATTTTATGTTTTAGACAGAAAATTATTTATATTGAAAATCAACAAAAACAATGTAAAACATCAAACCAGGGCTGGAAAATTCATATTTTTTTGTATATACTCTTAACTAATTATTTCTTTATTAAAAAAAATTCGTGTTAGCAATTTATGAAAAATAAAAAAATATGTTTCCAAAGCTGGAAAATTGATTTTTTTAATATAAAATTAAGTAACTAAAAACAGAATGCTTTCTTTATTAATTAAACATATTTTATATTTTAGAGAGAAAATTATTGTTATTGAAATTCAGTTAAAACCAAAAAGATTTATGCAGGGTTGGAAAATAAAATCTAAAAATTGTATTTTTTCTTTATTAATTAAACATATTTTATATATTAGAAATATAAAATTATTGGTATTAAAGATCAGCCAAATCCAAAAAGAGACATCCAAGTTTGGAAAGTTTAAACTTTTTTCTGTTAGATAAAAGTAAACAACTAAAACTAATTTTTTACTTTATTGATTAAAAATACTTTACTTTTAAAATAAATATACGAGTACCAAGCAAACTAAAAAGACGGTGCCAGGGTTGGAATTTTTTTTTATATAGAAAACTAACTAGCTAAAAACAGTGTTTTTTCTATATTAATTTAACTTATATATTACAAAGAAAATTTTCAGTATTGAAAATCAGCAATATTTTAAGCAACACATCCAGGGTTGGAAAGTTTAAAGTCGCTATATAAACGTAACTAACTAATTTTGTTACTACATGAAAAATAAGTAGAATAATATTGCAAATCAACGAAAATCAAAATGGTGTTTCCAGGGCTGGAAAATTTAATTCTATTTCTGGTATATAAAACTAGCCTATACTTTTTTTCTTTATGATTTAAACATAGTTTACACTTAAAAAGAAAATAATTGGTATTAAAACTGAGCAAACATAAAAAACCCAACCAGCCAGGGTTGGAAAATTTTAACTTTTTTTTGTATAATAGTAATTAACTATGGTTTTTTACTTTATTTAAAATACCTTAAATGGTATTGAAAATCTGTGAAAATCATAAACATGTTACCAGGGCTGGAAAACTTTTTTTATATATAAACCCGAATAAAATTTTTTTTTATCAAATAAACTTATTTTCTTAATCAAAAAATGAATTAATGGTATTTACAATCAGCCAAAACTAAAAATTTTCATCCAGGGTTGGAAAATATACACTCTTTTTTTAGTTTACAAAAATATTTAACTAAAAAAATTTTTTTATGTTCTAACTAAACATAATTAATGTTTAAAAGAACTATTTTGCAAACAAAAAAAGCAATTCCAGGGTTGGAAAATGTTAACTTATTATAGTTTATAAGACTAACTAACTAAATATAGTTTTTTTCCTAAATAATCAAACAGATTTTATATATTAGAAAGTTTGTTATTCAATGTTTTTTTATATTCATCCAATTTTTATATATATGTAAATCTTGTTTAACTATACAATCATAACTTTGTGCCTGCTGCTATGTAAAATATCGATTATCAATAGTTGATAAATTACGAAGACATAAATTTAATTACCTTTAGTTTATTGGACGGAACTTGACCAAGTGTAATAAAAAATATCTCATTTACTGTTCTGAGTGCTTAGTTGCTCTTTTTTACGTCTACGTTCACTTAAAGTTATTGTTTTCCAGGTTTTTCTTCTCTTTAAATCTATTTTATTTTGTTGGCAACTTAAATTTTGTTGTTGTTGTTTTTTTTGAACCCTAAATGTTTGTAATATATCATATAATATACTTTTGTTAAGTTTAAAACTTTTTCTATTTGGTAAGTAGTTCAAAATATGTAGTTAATTTTTGTCTACTTCAAGTAAAGAAGCTTATTTAAATAATATTTTTTCAGAGGTTTCTGCTTCATTTTGGCCGCTAAGAGGAAAAATTTTATGGAGTAACTATTTCTTTTAAATGAAAATTTGGTGTTTTGTTAAAGTTTTTTGTGTGTGTATGGGCTAATATATATATTGTGACGGGTTTGACCATAATACTAATGAATTGTTTGCTTGTATAGGGTCGTTTTGTTTAGAATTGTGCATATCCTAAACTTTATTTATTTATTAAAGAATAATATAATTTTTGATATTATTTTTAAATCGATTTCGATTGAATGCAGTGAATATGTTTTGAGGAGTTTTTATAATTAAATTTATTAACTGGGGACTTAATTTCATACCTTAAGGGAACTTGCGTGCAACCTAATCTGTTTTCAAAAGACCTGGCGCTCTCATAAACTATTTTGTATGCACAATAAATCATAAAATTTTTTGTACCCCATAATTAAAGTGAATCTTATTATACTTGTGATGAAAAAATAGACCAAATAACTTTATAATTATCTTATAAATATTTTTATTTTCCTTTGAAATTATTCCATTATTCTTCTTTGCAATATTTCAATAACATTGACATGCACAGTTTTAAGGGATAATAAGGATTTAAAAAAAAAAAATATACAAAACGGAAAGAAAAAAAATGTTTTGACATCCCTTAATATTTTTTAAGCTTAATTTCATTTTCTTTTGTGCTTTTGAAAAACCTCAACGCCTATGTCCCAGCCTTAAGGGATTTGTAATTTTAATTTTTGTGTTTGTGATACTATGGTTTTTTTATTTTGTTACATTTTGCTCTCTGCTGCAACAAAGTTCCTGCATAAGTGTGTACATTTATTGGAATTAATACTTCAATAGTCCCTTGTTGTGGTGAAAAATGTTACGAGACCCTTTATTAATTTTTTTTTTAAATTTTTGCTCGTATGTAATTTTTTTTTGAATCCTTTTCTTTTACAATTTTAAATTAAATTTATTTTTTTAGAGTAAAAACAAAGCACAACGTATAAAACAAATTATCCTTTAATTTAAATAACATCTAATTTGCTATTAAATGTTCCCCAACAATTGTTTCGTTGTCTCTTAAGCCAATGTCAACAGTTTATACTGCATGTTATGGTAAAAAGTGACGGAAGAAAATGTAGAGCAAGGAAGAAAAACAATAAAAAAAGATGCTTCGCTCGTTATGGCTTATAAAGCCAAAAACTGTCATCTTGGTGTTACAAGACATTATGCTAATTTATTTTTTCGCTCTGGCAAAACTCTTTCTCTAATACACTGTGTTGTGTCCTGGTTTTTGCCTTGTTGCTGCAGCTGTAGCTGTTTTTATTTCTTTTGCCTTGTTTCTTTTTAATACATTACAAATTAATTGCTTACTTCCGAGTTCTTCTTTCTTTTTTACATGCTTAACGTAAAGGAAATTAAAGAAAATTTTTTTTAATGTTAAAGAAAACAAGAAAAAAGAACAGACACAGGAAAAAATAAAGGAAAAAGGTACATGTACAATGTACATATGTATATGTGCATAAAATAAAAGTTACAGAGAAACAGAAGAAGAAGCCATGAAAAAAGTTAAATTTTAAAAATATGTTTCATAAAAAAATAATTGGGTGATGTAAAGGATGGCCAGTTGCAAGAACAGTTTTGTCAATTATTATATTTATTTACTTTACTTAATTTTCCATTAGTCAATATTATTTATTTTTGCACAATATGTGTAGAGACTTGTCTAGAAAATTTGGTTACACAGAAAAAAGTGTTCACCAATTAATATTTTCAATTAAGAATTTAATTACATTAATTAAATTTTTAATTGTATTAATTAATTTGACTGGAAAAACTTAATTGATATTATCAAATTGTTTATAGGTGAAAATTTAATTAATTTTTTAATTGATACTACAAATATTTTAATTAATATTACAAAATCATTCATATTACTTTTTTGTGTGTACGAATCACTAAAAAAATTTAAGTTTATTTCTTATATTTTTGTTCTAGACAAGTCTGTGTTGCTTGCATTGTGGAAACTACTCATTTAATTGTACTATACTATGAGGGTAGTTAAAAAACTCCCATACTTGCTGCATAAAATAAAGCACGTTCCTCAAAAAGTCGTTTTATTTCGTCTTCAATCTCGATATATGTATTTATTCCATCGTCTTTCGAGTTTATTTTATTTCAACCAAATAATAAAATCTTACAACCCCCAGAATAGGAGTTTCTGTCAAAACTGAGGTATTTGCTTGATACAAATCTCTTAGCAGCCATTTTTAAAATTTGAATTTGAATGAGAATTATTCCCAAATGGCTACATAATGACCCAGTGATGGATTTTTAGTACTAAAGAATGCCAGTTAGTACTAAAAAAACACTTAAGTCTTTAACTCCCAGCTAAAAAAATTATATATTGTTCATATATTTTTAATATGTGAATGTATATAACTATATATGAAGATGTATGAATTCATGTATGGAAATATATTGGATTATACATGGCAAAACTATTATATATGAACTAATATATGGACTAATATATGAAATGTATTATAAAATATGAGCTCATATATGAAAATTTAATTATGAAGCTCTTCATATGTGGATCCATATATAAATATAAGATTTTATATATAAAGCCATATAAGAATGTGTGCATACATGATATCTCACATAAGATCGTTTTTGCAATCAAAAAAACTTGGAATTTTATCCATTAGAAAATACATACGGTATGCAAAGTTTATATGCTTACCCTCAACGTTTGAAAAAGAAAAACTTTTGTTACATTGTGGCCTCATTTAATATATCAAATAATCAAAAGGATAATCCAGTCATTAATTTTATAGAAAATAATAAAATTCTCTAGATAAGAAACAAATTTCATATTACTGTATTGAAAACTATTGTTAAAGGGATTATTTTTTCTTTTATAATTAATTGCATTAGTTTTTAATCTAATTCCTTAAGCTAAATGTTATGTACGAATATGTGTGTTTTAAATAATTGATTCACCTTTTGATGAATAAAATGACCTAGTTCGTTTGGAATTATTTGCCCAAAAAAATGTTTCATTAAATACAACCTCTCTCTCAAGTCTAAAAAAATTAATTTTAGCATGAAAATGTATGAAAATGTATGAATATATATAATTATATATGCCCAAATACCCTAATTTTTTGGATCCGAACCATATATGGGATATCATATATGCTCCATACATATTTTTTTTAGCTGGGCTCTTAATTTTTATTCATATGCTCACATATGTGCTTTCAAAGAGCTATGACTGTAGATGATTTCAACACACAGAAGTATCTTTACTTTACATATACATACATAGAGAGGCACAGGCATATTGTGAGTACATATTGGATGCCTGTCATAATTATACTTGTAGTATATTTGTACTCTGAGTATGGATATTTATTCGGATAAAATAAAGATACACGTTACACTTAGAGTGTTAATTCAGCATCATTTTTGCATTTGTGCTTAAATATGGAATATGTAGTTAGCATATTAACTACAAAGCAGAAGGTCCTTGGTTTGAACCCGATCATCGACAATACTTCGAATTTTGCATTATTATCCATTTGTATCAGTTGTTGTATTAAAATTCAAGTGCACTGAAGTGTAATAGCAGAGCGCTCTCCTTCATTAGTACTGTATAGCAACATAGCCGACAAGGTAAAATAACATAAAAAATGGCTGCTTACCAAAGCTTCTAAAATTTAATACGCTTCATTGACACTAGAGGCATTGCAACTCTGCGTTACTAAAAAGAAGGAGCAAAAAAGTAGAGCTGTAAAATAATGAATTTTTATTTTATCTCTTCTCTCACCACCTCTCTTCTATATTAGTGATATACGTTTCTTAAAGAAGGTAACACTAGAGTAATAATAGTAGCCATGCATTGTCTGAGTGTTTTTTCTCTTAAAAAAAAGTTTAGAATAACTAAAACTTTTAAGCAAATGATGTTCTTCCTGAAATATTTTTCATTAGTTTTGCAAAGAAGAATCCTTAGTGAACTAATATTTTTTAATTTATAAAGTGATAAGCATATATCTAGTAAATATCTAAGTAAAAATATTTACGCATAGTCGATAATAATCAAATCGCATTTACCATTCCTGTCATGCAATCTATTGAACTCCGTTGCTATTTTTGCGTTTTAATACATTATTTTTGAGGCAGAACTATTGCTTGAAGTGTGTGCAAATAAAATACTCCTGCATATACTCATGTGTAGCCGAATACATACTCAGAGTATTTTTTTATTGGTGTGTATGAGTGTAACTAATACAGTGTATAAAATATAAATATATAGAAACATATAAAGTTCGAGCAATAATAATTAAAATTAACTACAGTGTATAAAGTTTACTTACAGTGCTGCGTAATTAAAAGAAGGCATATAATCATATAGTTGTAGATTGCTGTAACTTATACATGTGGGTTGGTATGGTTTTTTGACCACAAATACTGAAAGATTACTTCAAATAATACTTGTGTCATTTTCTAGTGTGATGTCGACTACTTCCCAGATATAACATTAAAAAAATTTAAAAACTGGTGCTTGTAGTAATCTACATAAAGAAGCCAAACACATTGTATATCTAAAGTAAGGGGAAATATTATAATAATCTTCAAACAGTTTAAAGAGGGTTTTCATTTAATTTCCAGATCCCTATGAAAAAAATCACCTTCCGAACTTCTAGCATAAAAATAGCATAAAAATTACTTAAAAATCCCATTGAGGAGATTTTAAATTTTTTTGGGAATTCTCTAATTTAAATTTTGTTATTTTTTTATTATTTTTCCTTGTTGCAAAATATACGAATTTTCTTAAAAGGGCAAATTTTTCATCCAATCTTTTTTTTTTAAGAATTGCTCTTCAAGCCTTAACACACCTCTAAACCTCGTTAATAACTTTCTGAGTAGAAATACATAGTCTGAACACATTGTTTGCCTAAAATATGGCAAAAACATTGCAATAATCTTCAAACCATTTAACCCTCTTTAAATAATAATACTTAAATATCAAGAAAAATGTTACTTTATTTAGTAAAAAGCATCACTGCATGAGCTCGTAGCATTAAAAATAAAACGAGAATCATTAAAATATCCCATTGGGGAAATTTTTAAATTTTTCTTGATGATTCTTGAATTTTTTAAAAGGCAAATTTTTCTTTTAATTTTTTCTAAGAATTCCTTTTAAAACTTTAATAAAAACTGTTCACGCTGTTTGAAGCTGCCTGGTGCACCCTCGTAAATTACTTTCTGAGTAGAAATTTATTGCAATCTTTATTGTCTTACTTAATTCTCAATTTGCACTTTTTTTCTTCAAGTTTTAGTCGTATGTGTTGTTTTAAGCAATAAGCCCTGGTTCATAAAGCCACCAATTGCTTGTTTTTATCTTTTCTCTCATATTTTGTATAAATTAACTTAAAATAGCCCAATTCTTTTAGCCAAACCAAAGATTTGTGTGCTGAAAAAAACTTTTTATTATTAAGTTAAAATTATTTATGATACATAGAGTTTGATTTTGACTGTCGTGTAGTCAAACTTTATCATCTTAAGGGGTTATTAAAGAAAAAAAAATTATTTGTATAAATAAAAAACGAATAGCTTTTGTAAGTCATTAAGTGAAATGAAATTATGATGTGATTAAAATTTAATTGCAATTTAATGGATTGTTTTTTTTTGTATGCTTATGAGTTTGAATAAAGAAACATTATGTTAATTAAATAAATTCTGCATTTATATTTATGGAAATGAAAAAAAAAAACATTACTGAAGACTTAACTAAAAGATTGTAATAAAATTGGATGTTTTATGTAGATTAAGATTTCCTTGAGCATTAAGGATTTAAATTTTAAATTAAACAATTCATCTAAAAGTATAAATTGTGGAAAATATTCTTTATAAGTGTACTTTAAGCTGATCAGATTTTTAACCATTAAATCTAAATTAAATATGAATTTTTCGTGGTTTTGATGTGTAAACATCTAAACGCTAGGGGGTAAAAATCAATTTCACAGTACAATCACAAATTTTGATTAAGATCGTAAAGCGTTATTAATCATACGTACAAGAAGTACAGATAAACTTAACAGCTGCAGAGAAGTACACTCAACATAATTTTAAAGCATACCTTTAAGAGTAATGTTGATTTTTATAGAAATTGCTTGTGAAGTGTAATAGTGTTGCCAGTTGGGATAATTTTGTTAAAAAGTTTAAAAATATAAAATAAATAAAATATATAATAAACTTTTAAATAAAAGAGCATTTAAAATGTTAAGTATTTGTTCATTTTGTCTCATAAAAAATTTATAATTATATATTATAACATATTTTCATTATGTACTGTTGCCTTACACTGAATCTGCTGCACGACAGTTGGGTAACAATTTCCATCTCATGCGAATTATTATAGGTGGAGATTTTAATACAAATTTTGCAAACCCACAGTCTCAAGGTTCATCAAAATTTTTATTTGACGTTTTCCACTTGCATATGAATGATTCTCCACAAATCCCCACAACTAATACTTCCACTACTATAGATGCAGTTTTTTATAGATTTTTAAATACAGTAGATTAAAAAATTTATATATCTTATTTTAGTTTTCATAAGCCAATATTAAAAAAAAAATTTATTACTAGATGCTTATACATCTCCCATGTGATGGGACTCACATTGCTTTTTTATTAAAGGTACAGTTTTGAGAATTAAATCAATTGAAGAGCAAATTCTAAGGCATTCAATGGAACCCAATATATTTTGCATACATTTTTTTATAATTTATTAAAAGCAATAAATACTTTTTCACACAAAATGTTGCATATTCGCAAACTAAAAGGTCTTTCTATGAGATTATTTTATGTGTTACAACAAGAGTATTTGTAAGCAAAATGAACGGATATTTGCCTGCTTCTAATTTGTCTTACAAAACGCTTTGAACTTTAGCCTGATCAAATCATAAATATAAAGGCAAATTTTGTAAATAGAAACGTTTTTTTCGTTTTAAAATTTGTATGGAAAAAATATTTTTTGAAACGAATTTTCGTTATTTTTCATACAAATTTGAAACGTTAGAAACGAAAAAAATTACAAAATCTGCCTAGAATAATAAAATTTATTTATTTGAATTCTGATATGTTGTGATTATCTCCAACTTTGATTGACAACAAAAAAAAACTAGTTTTTTTTTAATATTCTTGTTAATAATGAAGAAGACTACGAAAGAATTAAAGTTCATATTGCTTTACGAAGTTGAAAGAAAATTTATGTCGGAGGAGTCGGCTTTTAAGCGACAATAATGCAATACTCACTTATAAATAAATAAATAATAAATAAAATTAAAAAAATAATATTTTACTTAAAAAGTAAAATAATAATTTGGGATTATTAGTGCGTTAAGAATTTTAAACTTTAATTAAATTAATTCCTATAAAAAACACTAGTTATTAACTTGACTACACCCGGTCACAAAAATACTTGTGTTGCAACACTCTATTCTTGAATAGCAGTTGTTGTTATTTTCTTTTTACATACTCTCTTGAAGCTGAAAAAAAATTAGACAATGTAGCAGCACCGAAAGAATTTTGCTTCATAAATCCAATGAAACAATTTCATTAAAAATTTTTCACAAATCTAATGATAATTTCAAAAATCCAATGAAAATTTCATGAATATTGTGCAACAATTTCATTGGAATTGCTTCCTTGATATTCTTTATGGTTTTGTTAGAATATTTTATTGGATTTATGACAACAATATATTCTAATTATTAAGAAATTTCTTTATATGTAAGTCATTTCATTTTTTTTATGAAATTATTTTACTGTTTCAATGAATTTATAGCACTGCATTAATTACATTGTTAAATAAATTTGATGAAGTTTCCAATAAAATAAGTTTAGCGAAACTGGTTTCATTAATCCAAAGAAGCGTGACGTTGGTTGAATTTTAATGAATTTTTCATTAGATTAATATCGAAATTCATTGAATTTCTGCCGAAAATTCTTTCAGTGAATAGTAAAGTAAGAAAATAAAATACCTGTTGATTATTGAGGTCTTGTCTCAACTTTTTTATTTGTTGTAGAGCTTCTCAAGTGCTTACATGAAAGCTTATAACATAATAACTCTAGTTGTCCTAAGAATTTTTGGCTGAAGATTCCCTGATGATCTGAGCTAAGCCCCTCAATAACCAATTTCAATGTATTTTTAATAAAAAATTATTTTACTTAACAAGTAAAATAACAATTTGCTATTATTAGTGTGTTAAACAATTTTAAACTTAAATTGTAACAATTTTCCATAAGAAGCACTTAAAATTATTTTCAATTTGAAGCTCTTATCGCCAACATATTCAAAGTTCTTGACATTCCTTTCTTAGCCCAATTTCGACACAAAAAATTAAATTAAAAAAAATCGCAAAAGAAATGTTTATAAGTAAAAAATAAAATAAAATAAAATAAATAAAATAATTTAAATAAAAACCATTTTAGGATGTTGAGTTACAAAGGGTTAAGAAGAACTTCTTATATTCCTAATGTGCATGAATTTTGTACAAAAATTTAACTGTTGAGATCAAACGTGTTCAGCCACAATTTAAAAAATTCTATAATCAAATACAAGCATACAATTTGTTTCTTATAAATACTTTCACTGAACCGAATTAAAAGATTAAAGATTTGATTTAAAAATTACTACAGCTATTTCCCAGTAAAAAAAGAGACTCCAAAAAAATCATGAAAATGTAGAGTTTACGATGCGGAAGTAGTGCAAATTTCGATCCGATCTAATGATTTTTACATAGGGTTGTCATTGCAAGAAGTTCTCTTTTTCGATGCCTGGTCACCGAATTGGAAGCGATATTAAGAAAAATTTCCTTTTTTTGTTCTATGATAATATTTTCATCTAGGAAAAAGGGCAAATAGTTGCCTTTTTTAACAATTCGTTTCTTTTTATACGAATTTAAGCCCGAAACAGTGTTTTCATGTAAATTTAAGAAAATAACTTTTAAATTTTAGACTAAAAATAATTCATAAATTTCTTTCAAAAAATAAATTTTTTTTAAATTCTGGTGAGTATTTTCTAACACTATGGAGGAGTTACAAGGTTTTGTGTGACTAAAATAAGCTTCTACGTGGTTTTTTGCTCACTCTCGGCAAATTAAAAATATGGATTTTTGGGAAGCAATGAAAATGTACTTCCGCTAGAATGACTTCCATTTTTTTTCACTGGGTTGTTTTAAGATTAAGCTTTTTCTTTGTTAATTTTCTTTAACTAATTTTTGGTTAACATTAAGCTCAAAAGGTTAATGAAATTTCATTTTAGTGAAACAATTCCCATTGTTGTCTTTTTATTTTAACAAACTGTTTTATGAAATTTTGTTTTTCTTATCTTGTTTAATTTGCTTTCAAGATAAATGCCATGTCATAAGGATAACAGTCTTTAAATGTCCTTAGGGTATTATTGCTTTCACAGTATTTTAAAGATGTACTTTTGTCTGGTTATTTTTGAATTGGGGTCGCTAGAATAAAAAAAATAAAGTTCGTTGACACCTTAAATTCTCAGCCATTTTTTTTTAATTACAAATTTAGCTTAAGAACACGATGCTTTTAATAATATCTACTGCTTAAAAACTTTAAAATTTTTTTTGTTTAACCCTGGTGCTTGTAAAATTTATTATAGCTCAGGGAATTTGTTTGCTAAATGGCAACTTAAAACATAAAGTTAAAGCTAAGCATTTCTCTTTTTTTTTGTTTTTGTTTTTCTATTTAAGTTTTCCCTGCTCGTTTAAGGCAAATGTTTGCTTTGCCTTTACCTCTCGCCTTTGTTCGTAGATACAAACAAAATCGAAAGGTTCATGCATAAAATATGCATGCAAGTTCATAAAGTACTAAAAAAACAAAAACTAAACCAGATGTGTTAAAAAACCATATGGTAAAAGTTCTATATATGCATGCTGGTATGTAGATTATAAGCACGTAACAATTTTCTATCTTTTTTAATATGTATGCAAACAAATGAAAGTTTTTTTCTTCACTTTCCATTGAATTGGGTTACATTTCAAGAGAGAAATTAACATGCAATAAAATGGTTTTAAGTTTAAACAAACTAATAACAAGGCTAGATAATATTTATAAGGAAAAAAAAGATAAAGCAAATAAATGAAGAATGAGCAGAAAAGAGAAACGTTATTTAAAGGATAATAGCAATAGTTAATCGACAGCTGCTAAGTTTAATATAAAACATTGCTTTTTAATTCAGATGCTTTAGCAGAGATGGCATGAATTATTCTTAGGCATTGATTGACTTAAACTCTTTTCAGGTATATTTAAAATAATTTTAGTTGCAAAGATATTTCAATACAAACTCGGTCATAATTTTTAAACACGTATCACTGATTTTACTACAGAAAAAATCTAATTCAAATAAATAATATTGAAAAGGGTTTTTTACTAGTTTCAATGCCTTCAATAAACGTTTCAAGTGCTCTCCTCTTGCTTTGATTTTTCTCTTAATTTTTAAATAAATTTTATAGTAAATTAATCACTTAATCTTTACCCATTTTTTACGCTTTTCCCAACACTTTATATTCAACTTTACATATTTTCTTCAGTCAACTAGTAAATAAATTAATACACTTACTAAATGGTTACAAAAAAAAAATGAGTAATTTAAAATAATAAAAATAATAATACGAACAGGAAAAGCTTGTGCAATAGAAAAATGTAAATACAAATTAAAGCATACTTTAGGGGTTTAAATAGAAATAAAATATAAAGCTTACTTATGGGAACAATGATTACAAAGAGTGTTAGATAGAGAGTGAGAGAGAGCGAGTGAGAAAGAGGGAGGGACAAAAGAAACTTATTAGAAATAAAGGGTAGAAAATAAAAATAAGTTTTAAAAACATCAATATATATATATACACATATGTTAAGATATTCAATAATAAAAAGCGGGCAGGACAATCAACTTGTTATTTTTATTTTATAAAAAAATACAAAGACAAATTTTGAATTTTTTTAATACATACTTGTCTTTTTTTTAAATAATATACATAAGTGCTAAACCAACAACAAATATTTTTTTAATGCGAGTATATTTACATATGTACATATTTAAAAAGTAATTGAATGGTTGAATTGATTTCCCTGGTAATTGCAAACCTAAGGCTGTTGTAAGTGACTGATAAAAAAGCAATGTGAGACCAATCACAGGAGAGATGTGTAAGCATCTAGTTATGATTTTTTTTTAATATTGGCTTATGGTAACTAAAATAAGATATATTAATTTTTGACTCTACTGTATTTAAAAATCTATAAAAAACTGCATCTATAGTAGTGGAATTATTTGTTGTGGGGGGTTTGTGAAGAACTGCTCATATGCAAGTGGAATATGTCAAATAAAAATTTTGATAAAGTTTGCAAATGTGTGTTTGCAAAATTTGTATTAAAATCTTCACCCATAATAATTGCCATGAGATGGGGATTATTACCAAATTGTCGTGCACCAGCTTCAGTGTAAGGCAACAGTATGAAATGAAGATATGTTATAATATAATATTAGAAATTCTTTTTAAAGACTGCTATATATCTTTTAAACAAATATGTGACATGTAAAACGCTCTTTTATTTAAAAGTTTATATATATATATATATATATATATATATATATATATATATTTTATTTATTTTATATTTTTCATCTTTTTAACAAAATTATCCCAACTGGCAACACTATTATAGTTCACAAGCAGTTTCTATTAAAATTAACATTGCTTCTGAAGGTATGCTTTAAAATTCGGTTGAATGTTTTTCTATGCAGCTGTTAAGTTTATCTGTACTTCTTGTTCGTATGATTACACTAATACAATCATACATAGGTCACACCAATTTGATAACGCTTTACGATCTTACTCAAAATTTGTGATTGTATTGTGAAAAAACTTTTACCCCCTAGCGTATAAATAATAAATAAATAAATATATAACAACAAGTAAGAAAGATATTCGGCTGTATCGAATCTTATATAAACTTCAACGATGTATATGTGGAGTATATGTACAAAAAATCAGCAAGGTTTGAAGAATTCATATGCTTGAAATATTTTATCCGAAACTAATTTCGATTACACTAAATTATCTGATAGAGAGAATACTGTTTTCTGTTTTTGAAACCTGGCAATTTCAAAACGAAATGGTTTTCAGGACATGGCCGTAGTATTGTATCTTCATACCAACTAAGCTAATTTGTGTCATATATTCCGGTGTTTAATAAAAATTAATACTTTAAAAATTTTAAGTGTTTCAATTAAATTCCTACTGCCAATATTTCACGATTGCACATTTCGCGCTACATAATATTTATTCTTAAAGAATTTTTCGGTTTTATTCAGCAAGACGGAACAGGTTCAATAAAACTGAATACGTTCTTTAATTAGTCTTGCAGTTATGACTGTTATTCAGCATCTGACTAGTGGTTTGAAACATAATTGTGAGCATAATAATGACAAAAAAAAAATTTTCCAACCCTGGAATTATATATTTTTTTTTAATTTTAATATTTATTTATTTCGTTATAAAATATGTTTAATTAACAACGAAGCAAAAATTAGTTTTATGTAATTACTTTTATGTATGTGTTTACTAAAAAAAATTGTTAAAATTTTCCAGCTCTGGAGCTGATTAATAATTTTGCAATTTTTTTTATCAAAATCTTTCCTTCTAATTTAATTTATAAAAAAAATCAATTTCACCTAGTTACTTCAATGTAAAAAAGCTTAAATTTTCCAAACCTGGAATCATTCTTTTGGATTTTTGTGTTGTGTTATACCAATATATTTATTTTGAAAATATAAAATATGTTTAATTGATAGAGAAAATTAAAAAAAATAATTTAGAATGTTACTTTTATACACCAAACAAAATTAAATATTCCAGCCCTGGAAAAATTTTTGTATTTTTTTTTATATGTTTATTGTTTTTAATTTAATTTAATTTTTACTTAAATAAAAAATGTGTTTCATTATATATATTTGTATTTCAATTTATATGGAAAAATAAAGTTCACATCTTCCAGCTCTGAAATCGTCTTTCCGATTTTACTGATTTTCAATACAAATCTATTTCGCACAATTTATGATACACCAATTCTAGATTTTCTGGAAGCTTCGAAAAAGCGATTTCACTAACATGCATACGCACAGATGGACAGACGGGCAGACAGACTTCGCTTATTCGTCTTGCCTCTTCATAAGTCTTAATTTTCATCATACAAGTCTTATTGCTAAGCTGATTAGTTTGAGGAAGAGAGAGAGAAGAGGCTTAATCACGAGACTAATCAGCTTGGCAATAAAACTTGCATAGCGTAAATTAGGACTAAAGACCCAGAATATATGTATGTATATACTTTTTTGGAACGCATATGAATATTTTACAAATTGTACACGGAATGACAAACCTATGTATGTATATATACCCTTAAGCAAGCTTAGACAATTTTACTGAACAACTTTTTTATTAAAAAATCTGCTGTTACATATTAAAATAAATTTTATTTTATAAAATTTGAAATTTTTCTATTATTAAATAAAATGTTTGAATATTGTATTTCGAAAAGTTCTGCATAAATTTACATAAATAACAGATTATCACCACACTTGAGAATATTTTGGGTATTCGCAAAATTATGGAAATCCTTAAAATATTTTAATTTATATTAAACTATTTCTTTTTCAGTGTTTTATCTCTTCATACATATTACAAAAACAACATATCACGACAAAATAAGAAAAAACATATCATTAAATCTTAAAAAGAAATCTTAAAAAGAAAGCATTAAGAATTGAAAAAAACATGTGTTAACTAAATAAATAACGTAATTAATGAAAAAGAAATCGTGAACTTTAATAAAACTTAAACAAAAAAACAAACTTTCAAACAAAATGGCTATGGTTATATCGACGCGTGCCAAACTTTTAATAACTGCATTAGTAGTCTTCTTTTTACTTGGCGTAGTCCTGGTTACCGGTTCAACGAAAGGTTGGTTCATACCCAATCGTTATAACGGCGAACGTGTTGCTGCTAGGATACAGGTAATTTGATATTAAGACTTGCTGTGATTTACTGTGCTTTATGACAACAACAAAGTAGAAATGTAACACATACATATGTGTGTATATTATTTTATATATGGGCATTTCCACGACATGTGAAACGTGATTATTTTATAAGTTTTCAAACAAACTTAATAAACTTTTATTTTGACAGTAAGCGTAATCTGTAGCTCTGAAAGAGTCCTATAATTATAATAAGTGCCAAGTTATATATTGAAAAATTTTTCGTTTTTAAAATAATTAAAAAAAAAACATGGCATTCGCAAGTGACAAAAGCAGAAGTAATTTTTTCGCCCAATCATTAAAATAATAATAATTCAAGCAAAATTAAATGTGACTAATTTTGAAATTTTGTACACTGATGACTCTTTAAAAAAATTGATTTTCTGCCAAAATTATTTATTTATTCTTAAAATTTAATTTTAATGCTTGTTCCACTGTATTGTTGTTTTCAAAAAAAATAAAAATTTTCAGTCAAAAGTTTTCTTTCGATATCGTGAAACAGGCCGTTAATCTCAGTCTCATGTGACATGTCGCACGTGACATATTTCTTGTCACAATATTTATATTAATGATGCTCTTTTTTCTTTTAAATTATATTTTTAAATTAACAAAAGTATTCAATGTATTTATTTTAGCATAACAACAACAAACTTAACAAAAATATGTAGGAAACAAATTTTAATTAAAACAGTATCCAGCATACTAAACACTTTGTAACTGCACTCTACGTGGAATGTTGTTTACCTCTGACCCTTTTGCGCTTAAATTCTAAATTTTTTTTCAGCTCTTGCAAACATAGGGTGAATGCAACAATACTGAAAACCTTTTGAGCTATATCAGCACTGTTGCCAACTTTTTTCCAACAAATATCGCTAAAGTAGACAAGAAAAGAGCTGGAAAATAGCTAAAATTCAAAATGACTTGGAAATTTAGCGATAAATAGCTAAAAAATACATTTATTTTTAGGTTGTTTCATAAATTTTACGGTAACTTGTTAACTTCTTTCGTACTTCACAAATTTCCCTACAAATTTTATAAAATACTAAATAAAAGTAATGTAATAGGTTAATAAAAGGCTTATTTTATAAAAAAAAGATATACATACTATAGGCCTGCACAGATATACCTATTTTCACCAGTTTTGCTCGTGTTGGTTCTGATATGTACAGAAACATATGTTATTCAACGTTTCTGTTAATTCAGGACTTCCCCATTTAAAAATTGCTTCAAATTATAAAGTAAAAGTAGTGCTGACAAACCTGCTGATTTTTTTATGGTTTTCGAGTACTACACTTTTTAAGTTAATAAAACATGCAGACATAGCATTTATTTAAATCTTTATTTAAAGGATTAGTAGTATAAACGTATTTACTTATGTATAAAAGCACTTATCAAGACGGATTTTGGGCTAGATATGAGTACATTAGCTCACCTTTAAACCTGCATAGTTGTGGCGCTATTCAATCACCTTTTTTCTATAGTTGGCATCATATAATTACATATGTTCACCGCTTCTAAACAAGCTCAATTTTAAAGCAAATTATGATGAAAAAAAATCGCTAGAATTCCCGCTAATAGCTAAATCATAATTTTACCCGCAAAATGTACTTAAAAATCGCTAGATTTGACGAAAAACTAGCGGAATTGGCAACAGTGTATAACAGCCAATGGCTTTCTGGAATTCAGTGGTTTAGTCACGTTTCTCGCAGCCGGACCTTGCATATTACGCGCAGTGGAATTTTTGTGCCAGAACCCCCATTTCTCTACCACTCAATTGCACAACTTAAACTATGCAGTTGTGTAGAGAAATGTTTAAATAATTAGGTGAATTAGGTGTAATGCAGTCAATCAATCCAGAATTTCCAAAGGTCAGTTTTCTTCGTATCGTTCTAAAGTATTCAATAAGTTAAAGTATTTACTAAGCCGTATTTCATCAAGCATTAAAATAACCTTTTTGAGAATATATTTAACAATATATTTTTATAGTCAACAACATGCTAAATTTTATTAACAAAAGTTATTTACTAAAAAAATTAATTTCGTATCGTACGCATTCTTGCTGAATTTGAATATAATATTTTCCCACAAATAATATTTTTTTCGCCTTAAAATGCATTGAGTTCATCGACTTTTGGTGTGTGCCAAACTGGCCAAATGATATCTTTTTTGACAATGTAAAATTTTGACAAACTCGCTTAAGCATAGAAAGAAGCTCATGAAAAAATTGCTGGGGCGGTGAGGCAAAAAATGTTACTACAAGCCGCCGGCTAACAACAAATTTTTTAAAAGAAGATTTTTATATAACACAATATTGTTGCAGCAGAAATTTATACAACTTCAAATTTATAATGCAAAATTAAATAAAAAATGCATTTTTCACAGTCCAACTACATTTAAGGGACCTAAAAATTTATGTATTACGCGACGGCTTGAAACGACGGCGGTGGTTTTAGCTTTTACGATACTTACTGCTTACTTGCTGCTTGTCAAAAATTTATCTGTTGTGTCAAAAATTCTACTAGGCCCTGGGGCTAGTGAAATTTTATTCACCTCAGAAATTTACTTACACTAGTACTTTGCTACCGTTTGGCACAGGCCTTTTGAGTGGAATTATTCTTTAAAAAAATAAATCATTGTTTAATAAGGTCTTCAAATTAGTACAGTGTTGTTGTGTAAGTATACATGTGCTATAGTATTTTGCTCACCATAATGATGTCCAACTTGCATACTTAGATTTATATACCCAGAGATGTGCACGATTTATACCTGACGAAACGAATACTTTGTTTCTTAACCGGTTAATTGATATTCCTAATATAACCTTTAACGAATGCTGGTAATTAATATACACTTTGTAGGATGGTCGAAAATTTCTGGGATGATAAAATCCTTTCTGGGATGATATAATTCATTCTGGGATGAACAAATTTCTTCTGGGATGATATAATCCCTTCTGGAATGATATAATCCCTTCAATTATGGTTCGGTTAACTACAGTACGATAGTGTATAAAATCGTTTTAATTAAACGATATATTATTTCGTATATGATTCAGCTAGCTGACGTTTACTGCGATCGGACTGTATAAACTCTTTAGATATCGTATGACCAACTATGATCCGTTCAAATATCTCGGACAATATAAATTCTTCAGATATTTTTCGGCTAGCTAACATGCATTACGATCGGATGATATAAATTCTTCGGATATTGTTCCGCTAACTCCGAAGTATAAATAGTTCGGACGATGTACTCATAAATTCTTTGGATATCGGACGGGTCGAGGATAAACTACAACGTTTGTAATTACTAAAGGAAAGAATCATATTGTAATTCGTTCCTCCCGTTTGTTAAAAAATCATTCATCTCTTATGCTAAACAAAACATCTATCAATTGAGAATTGTTAGCCATGAACAAACAGATCAATAACAAGTTTATTTACAAAGTATTTGTGAGTGGGTTAAGTATACTGTTGTTGTTAGGTTTTTATTGTGCTTTGTTTTGTGTATGTATATTAGGTGTGGATATTAATAACTATATAGTATTACGTGGATATAATAATTAAACGCAAATATTTGGTTGACGTAATTGTGGTGAATAACGTCAACGTAATAAAGTATGCTTTTAAGGTTTTTAAGAAAAAAATTCATTTTATTTTTGAAAAATTAAAGAAAGTCTATGCAAGGGTTTTGAGCAGGATATGACTTATATTTTCATGAAATCAAGTGTGCCATATGTGTCTAATTTTCTTGACAATATTATTGGTTTTTGAAACATTTTAACAACCCAGCTAAAAAAATATGTATGGAGCATATATGATATCCCATATATGGTTCGGATCCGAAAAATGAGGGTATATGGGCATATATGATTATATATATTCATACATTTTCCTACATGTATGCGTAAATTCCGTCCACAGTATGCAAAGTTCATATTCATACACTCTTGATTCACAAAAGCGCACTGCTGTGCAATAAATTCAATTACTAATATTATATTTTTTTAGACTTGAGAGAAAGTTGTATTTAATGAAACATTTGTTTGGACAAATAATTTAAAACGAACTAAAAGTCATTTCATTCATCAAAAGGTGAATCAATTATTTAAAAACATATTCTTACATAACATTTAGCTTAAGAAATCAGATTAAAAACTAATGCAATTAATTATAAAAGAAAAAATAATCCGTCTAACAATAGTTTTCAATACAGTAATATGAACTTTGTTTCTTATCTAGCGAATTTTGTTATTTCCCAGCTAAAAAAATTATATATGGTCCATATATTTTTAATATATGAATGTATATAACTATATATGAATATGTATGAATTCATGTATGGAAATATATGGGATTATACATGGCAAAACTATTATATATGAACTAATATACTTAATATACTTATACGCATATAAACTTTGCATACCGTTTGTATTTTCTAGTGGATTTCCAATTCCGCAGTGATAAAATTTCAACCTTTTTTTGATTGCAAAAACGATCTCATGTCAGATATCATGTATGCATACATTCTTATATGGCTCCATATATAAAATCTCATGTTTATATATTGATCAACATATGAAGAGCTTCATAATTAAATGTTCATATATGAGCTCATATGTTATAACACATTTCATATATTAGTCCATATATCAGTTCATATATAATAGTTTTGCCATGTATAATCCCATATATTTCCATACATGAATTCATACATATTCATATATAGTTATATACATTCATATATTAAAAATATATGGACCATATATAATTTTTTTAGCTGGGAATATATTATTTTTCCTTTTAAAGCAATCATACATTGTTAAAAAGATAGCAAAGATTTTAGCTAAAGTACTATACATTTCTTTTGGAGTTTTGAAAATAATTAAGATTTTTGTGAATTTTGAAATTTATTATTATTTAGTTATATATATTTTTTATATGTTGTTTCTATATTTATGATTTGTTTAAATTTCGTATCGCCTTGTAAGCCAAATTACATGTGATAATTATTAATAAACAAATAACACCAAAATTTATTTTAAATATTCTGACAAACACATAGTTGAACGGAACAACTAGCTTTTTTCGAAGCCATCACTGAATTTACAACAATCTTTCCGTTGACGTTTCTTCTTTACTAAATATGCACATGTTAGTTGATTTGAGTTAAAAAGCGATATAGAAAAGTTATTTCGTTGGATCCGCGGTTTTTGTTTTTAAATACGAATTTTATTTTTGTTTGTGTACGTGTCTTATATGTCTCTAATTTTCTTGACAATATTCTTTGACTTTAAAATATTCTAGGAATATAGTATTTCTCCTTATAAACCAATCATACATTGTTGAAAAGATACCAAAAGCTTAAACTTATGTGTTATGTATTTATATTGGTGTTTTGAAAATAATTTAAATTTTTGTGAATCTTAAAATTTATTTCACTATTTAACTGTTATATATTCAGAGTTATTGCAAAGTTCAAGTGCGAATTGTCATTAGAATTAAACATTTTAAAAGATAATCTTAATTCTTACATACTTTTTTAAGAAATAATGTTGCTGTAGTATAACCAAAGATATTGAGTAACTATAGCAATCCTTTAAAATAACCGGAAACGGTATAGCTCAGCAGGAAATATGTTAGACAGTTTTGAAATGTTCTTGCCTGCGTCAAATATTTCCTGCTCTACCAAGGCAGCTGCTGTAATGGATGTTTTTTTTTGTATAAGGGTTTCTTCAAAGGGAAGTTGCCTGAAATTTTATTATTATGTTAACAGTGAATGAACGCTAGCTGAATGATTGAAAAAAAAGTAGATACATACATATACATATGAGTACATACCATTTTTAATTAAAATATTATCCCTTAAGACGTGTTTGCACATCAATATAAAATCTGCTGTAGATGAATAAAAAGGATATTTTATTTAACAAAAATCAAAGTTTATATGCAAATATAAAATTTTTAAATTAAGGAGATTAGGATTGTTTAAGAAAACCACTAAAATCAAATTTTGCAACAAAAATTTTAACAACATTCTTATCCGAATATAATAGCGACAGTGTCTGTTTTTGGGATACCAGTATTAAATATTTTTCTATATAAATTTTGAATCTGACAGCTATTGAATTCCGCATCAACAGCAACATAATTAAATTTGATTTCGTGAGCTTGTGAACAATAAAAAAATATAAGTTTCTTGTCAGTTAATCGCTTGGTTGTTGCTAACACTTTAAGGGCCCATTACTGCAAATAAATTTTATACCACTTACTTTAAGCTATTTTATTTAAATTTTACTATTAATATAATTAAAATTAACCACAATAGGATTTTATCGCTTCAATTATCAGCTCATTAGTTAAGCAAAAATGCCAATTGAGTATTTTTTTTTCATTTGATTTTTTTTATTTAACTTTGGGTTGTTCATCTTTCATGCTGGGCTAATTTAATAAATTTTTATTTAATCAGATTTGTGCTAAAAAAATGTAATAAACTTTTACAGTGAAGTTCAATGGCCGCTGGAATATGAGCAAAAAGTTATACAAAATTAATTTCTTTTCAGCCGGTAGCCCTTTAATTGCAAAAATAAAAAACAGTTGTGGCTAAAGAAATATTATAATTTTTTTCTATTTCACGCAAAAAAAAATTTAATTGAAGCAAATAATCAATTAAAAATTGAATTCAGTCAATTAAATTTTTAATTTACTCAACTAAACTGTTAATTTACACAATGAAATTTTTTATTCATTATTTGTTTATGTTTCGTTAAAAAAATTTAGTTTATTTTTTTTTTGATTAATTTAAAAGTTTAACTGAGTTAACTAAAAACTTAATTAAGTTAATTAAAAATTTTATTAATTTAATTAAAGGTTTAATCGAAACAATTAAATTTTTTATTGAGTCAATTAAACTTTTTTTTAATATATTTGAATTACTAAAAATTTATTTACTTCAACTGAGGTTTTGTTAAGAAGCTTAATTAACACAAAAAATACAATTTGTAAAAAAATTTTCATTGATTCAATTAAATCTGAGCTTAGGAATTAAGTTTATTAAGAAGTTTAACTAAGAAAATTAAACTTTTAGTTGTATTCTGTTCCTTTTTAATTAAAGGTATTGATTGGGAAAATAATTTATCAATTGGTCAAAAGTTTAATTAAAAATTTATTTTAAACAATTAAACTTGTTTTTAAATTTTATTAAACTAATAAAATACAAATAAATTTTGTATAATATTTAACTTAAAATTTAATTCAGTCAGAAATAATTCTTAGTCAGGCTTAAGTTCAGTAATTTCAATTCTGACTAAGAATTATTTCTGATTAAAACTCACTACAGTTCAATTAAAGAATCTAAAAATGTTTCACTTTACTTTCATTCAGTTTTAGTTTGACAATTCCATAATCTTAATATATGTAAAAATCAAAAACACGTTTATTTGTTAGGGGTGAACTCTTCAATGACCCAACAGTTTTTCGCCTTCCACCCCACAAAATATTTGTAAAAGACCGGTGAGTGTTTTTATATATATTCTCTCTGGGCAGTGAGTAGTGTTTCTGTTTAGTTTGTAATTCGTCCGACAGATGGCGCAATTTTTAGTTTTTTGTGTTTTTGCACCGTAACTCAAGAACTACTGCACCCATTTTGACCAAACGTTATATACATGCTATAAGGGGCGTGAGGAGTGCTTCTGTGTAGTTTGAAGTTCGCCCGACAAATGGCGCAATATTTATTTTTTTCATGGGCAAAATCCAATTTTCATATTGTACCACCAATGCCATATACAACACTAATATTTGCTAAGGGGTCAGCTAGTACGTTATACATTTTTATCTACTTTTAGTATAATGCTCTTTTCGTGCCCTCCTCTGTTTGTAAATTGCGTGTTAAATACAATGTTAACCAAATTTATACTATGATTATATTATTATTTCTATTAGCATAAATTTATTTCAATAAACGAGGTTTTCCCCATAAAGATTGCGAAATCTACATTATGAGAAAAAACAATTAAGTTGTTTATTTTTAGTGCTCAATTGTTATGGCAAATGCGTTTCTAAGCGAGAAAAAAAACGATTAAGTCATAAGAAATTTAATATAAACATTAAAATCCCTTTATAATTTCTACATTCAAATAATTTTTACTATCAAGGCTTGATTATAATGTAATATATTAATGCTAGAAAAGAAAATTTAATAAGCTTGTTTATATTGAATTTTTATTTTTTATTTTATTTCAAATAAAATCAAAACTTTTTCTAAATTAAAAACCCAAGCAAAACAGTAGATCCTAAATTATTTTGATTTCAGTTGTACTTCAATAGACAGCTCAAACATGCTGAAAAACTAAGGAATTTGTAAATTTTCTACGCTAGTACATACGCCAGTTTTTGTTCTTTGCGATACGTTTACGAAGACTTTTAAGTTTTGTTTTGAAGCATTTTTCTTGAACTTTACATCAAGGCTGCAAACAAATATTGAAAAATATAAATAAATTGAAATTCAAATTATCTGCTCAGCGAAAAATTGCAATAATAATGTTAAGTAAAACTGTGTAATTGTCGTAAGTTTTTTTAACTTTCCCTTAAATCATAGTTTATTAAATAAAATAAAAAGTTTTCATAGCAACGGTATAAAAAACAGAAAGTTATTGCGTCGCAAGTCTGTAGGAAACATTTCAAATTAGAGGATTTCCAAAACAAATTGAAATTTCAAATTCGTAAATTATACAATATAAAATGTTAAATTTTTGTGCAACCTTCATAAGGTTTTACCCAAATAAGATTTTTGAAATGGCGTGCTGTGCCCACTGTGCAGAGACTATGTTTTGCGGAAGACGATAGCCTAACCGAAGAAAACATTGCCAAAAATGAAAAAAAGCGCCAAAACGAAAGAAAGCGCCAAATTTTAAAAATTCTAAAACTAAAATAAATCGCCAAAAAACCGAAAATATTGCCAAATCGCCAAAAAAAATCGCCACAGTAACAAAATTCGCTAAACTAAAAAAAAACCGAAGAAATCACAAATATGAAAAAAGCACCAAAACTAAGAAAATCGCCAAAACCGAAAAAACGCCAAAAACTGTAAAATAAAAAAAATTTCATATTAAAAAATCGTTCAAGACCGAAAAAAAAATCCCAAAACCAAGAAACATTATATACTATATATAGACTAAAGTTCGAGTATTACATATCTAGTGTCCGTGTGGAAACCTTCGTGCGCGAGTCATACTCGCACTTTACTGAGTTTTTTAGGGTTCCCTACACCAAAAGTCGAATTGAAACCTATTGTTTTCGTTACGATATCCGTCTGTCTGTAATAAGGTCGTTTCTCTAGAATCCTAAGAGCTGCGGACCTAAATTTTTTTTGGCCGCTACCACAACAAATGTATGACAGTTAAAAATGATAAGAGTGTTCTAAGCCGAACAACAAACAGAAAAGTATGAAAATCCTCATGTAACGTACAGACAATAATAATATATAGACACTTGAAATTTGCAAAGTTAGTGTATTTTTATGCAGGCTACACCAATTAAAACTTAAATTTCAATAAAATCAAAATTAAAGGGCATTGCAACAGTAAATGTAATTTCTACTATGTAGCTTTGTCATATATCTGTATTTTGGAAACCATAAGAGGCAAACAAACTCTTTAAATTTTCAAAAACGCTAAAACTAAAAAAATAAAAACAAAATTGCTAAAACGAAAAAGTCGCCCAAAAGAAAAAATCGCCAAAAAAACAAAAAAAAAACAAAAAATGGCAATACTAAAATAAATCACCAAAAGAAAGGAAATAAAAAAACGAGTATATCGCCATAAACAAAAAAAAAAAACTTCGGCCGCAAAAAATTCCAAAAACTAAAAAAAGTCCCAAAACTAAGAAAAAAACGCCAAAACTAAAAAAAATCTCCAGAAATCGAGAAAAAATATGCCATTGCTTTAAGTTAAAAAAATATATATGTATCTTCACTAGTTAAAATATTCGATTATATAGGTTAAAGTTCGTATAGTATTATATATGTATCGGCACGTAGAGTTCATTTTTTGTCGTCTTCTACAAACAGGCTGTAAAAGTCCTTCATTCTGAAAAATTGTATTTTTAAATTTAGAAAAATAATAAACTCAAACCAAAGGCTGATGATTTTGCTTATATTTAATGGTGCGATACAAAATTATCTCAGCCACCTGACATTTAAGGGGCTTTTTCAAAAAAAGTTTATAAATTACCAAAGAATATCTAAAGAAATTAGAAACACAAATCTGATTTTAATAGTTATTGATTTTTGATATGTCATCATCCATATAGTGAAACATTTGCTGCAAAACCTTTGAGTTTGTAGACGAAAGGGAAAAGAGGAATGGTAAAGGGTACTTTGTTTCATTCACACGAAGTTCTTGTTTAGTACGTCATTTTCGCCTCATTCTCATGAAAAATATATGAGAAAATGTATTAACCTGCAAAACAAAAACATCACAATATGGACACGAAAGCAGTTTCAAAAGAGAAAACAAAAATGTTTTGCAGCAAATGTTTCACTGTATGGACGAGGAATATGCAAACAAAAAGAGAAACTGCATTAAGGAAAAACTTTTAATATTAAATTTGTACGAACTTTAAAATAAAAATAAGACTTAGAAATTTCCACCTACCCTCGTATAATATAAATCTTATTTATTCGAAAGCAGTGGGAAAAAAAATATTAAACATTTATATTAACAACTACAATTAACTTTATTTTGAAACAACCACTTTAAGTGTACACAAATTGAGCGTATGTAAACCGCAAAAATATAATTTACACATTTTAAAATGTTAAAACTAATGAAAGATTAACCAATAAAAGTAAAATAGAGCTGCAACAATCAAGCAAACTAAGTAAAATTACAATAAATAAATTTTAATATGCATTGAAATATTTATTTTTAACTTTTGTTTCATTAAAAAGTTAATGAAATAAAATTTTAAAATTTTCATTTTCAATGGCTAAATAAATAAATAGTATAAATACATATTTTATTTTGTAATAGAAATTTATAAAATTTAATACTCGTAAATTCTTTTTGTGTAAATGTATGTGGATTATATATAAATTAATAATTTCATAATTAGGTCAGTTGTTATTGGCCTTGTTATATAATGTATAACTTTAACTTTAAGTTTTAAGCTCACAATTTTTATTATGAACCTATCATGAGGATTCATAGATTGAAGGCTCTTGCACACATCTAACGATCTAGGACCACCTTTTTTATACTTTCTGCATACAAATAAATGAAGCCATCCCACTGTGTGGGGCAGCGAACCTTTCAAATTTCGCTTACAGACTTAAGTCGTACACAGTTTCATTTTATAAGCGCACAGGAAAAATTATGTTTTAAATAACTGTTATTATTTGATGAATTTATGGTTTCAATTATTTTATTTAATCAATTGCTTGTATACAAAAATATACACAACTTTTTGATTTTTATTATAACTAAAGCTTAAGATATATACAAAACAAAGGATATATGGGAGTTGGGCATGTCCTTGTACCGTTGGATGTGCAGTTTAGCACAAAGCTTATCTTTTTAATTCTACAAAACGTAATAGATTTTAATTTGAATTCTTATGAAGATTATAGCTAATATATAAAATTTAAAATTAAACACAAATGCAAAGGGGTCGTGTTTTAGAGGTCATCTTAATTTGTCAGAGATATCAAATATCTGAGAATTTACAAAACTTATATGCATAATAAACATAACTGTGGGTGATATTTAGTTTTTTTTTAAAACTTTGAAAAAAGGATATATGAGAGATAATCGTATCCCCTTTACGATGAACTTGAAAATGAGCCCCGCAGCTTCTCTGTAAAATTCTAAAAGTAGTTATTTACTTTCTTTTTGCTAGGATCATGTACATAGTACATATCATTTTATTTGAACCATATATGATATATAAAATAAAGGATATACGGAAGGTATTGTCTAGGAACTATCGAAAAATTTTTTTACCTGAGTTATAAACAAGGCAATGCTAGAGATTAATACAATAAAAATTAAACCATAATTTTTTTTTTAAAATTAAGTTTTTATAAATAAAGGATATATGGGAAGTAGGCGTATTTTTTAGTCAATGAGCAGGAAATTTATGAAAAAGATTACCTGCCTAGTCCTAGAAATAGTTGCAAGGGCTCTATGGATACAGCTGATGATTGCAAGTAATATGTCATTTTTAACATTAAGGATATATGATAGTTAGACATATCCTTGCACCGAATGAACTTAAATTTATGAAAATTCAAGGTGTGCACTCTTAGATGCAATTAGATTACTTTTTTTATAATTTTAGCTGATATAAAATTTTTTAAAATAAAGGATATATGGGAGGTAGGCTTGAACTTATAGCGATTGGAATAAAATTTGGGTAAACGATTACCTATATCATTATACAACTATATATGAAACTATTTTGTAATCGCATTATAATAGCAATTTGTACAATAAATTTAATATTAAGGATATATGGCAGGTATATGATTTCATGCCTCAATCGTTATGAAATTTTCTAGGCATATGAACTATATAGTTTGAGAAATAGGTACAAGCTTTTTAATGTATTCTGGTAATATTTATTACTGATAACGGGTTTTTTCTTTAATATTATCAAGAACATATGAGGAGCGGGCATGTCCTTGCTACGTTTGAATAAAATGTACGGCATATGCTATCTATAAAATATAAAACTATATAACAGTGTTGACTTTCTCATGATTATAATTGTAGAGGGAATAAAAGCCGAGTCCTTACACCAATTTTGTTTAAATGAATGGTTTTTTCAGAATTCTTGATGTGAAGCACTATTGTACTACTGAAATTTCAGCTATTTGTAATAAAATCTAATATCTTCAAATTATATAAAGGTTAAGCGCAAGATGTATCCAAAAGGTATCTGTGTATCTGTGTTTTTTATTAAGCTTTTTTTGTGATTTAATTGTTCTTAAATACATTTTAAATTTATTGAAAAAAAATAACAAAAATTTAATAAATTATAATATAAATGTTTTTTTATATATTATTTTGCGTTTAGCCTAGCGTTTTACATTTAATTAAAATTTCCTTAATTAATATTGAAATCAAAGAAAATCTAAAAATTTATTAATCTTGCAATTATTTCACACATTACTGAACATTTTCCCTTTCCCTTTTGTATTTGATGTAATTTGTCCTTAAAGTAATTTAATCAAGATTTATTTGAAATAATTGAAGTGTAAAGCTTTTAAATAATTGATATTGGTTTCGAGTAATTTATCATTTAAAATGAAAACTAAAATATTAAAACAAGAGCAAAAATAAATACTGACCTAAATATGTGTAACAAAAATTTTAAATTTTATTTTAAATTTTATTATTATATGGCTTAAGAAGTTAAAATAAAAAATAAGCAAATAAAAAAATTAACGTTTCACTTTTGTTGAAAAGGAAATTAAGTTTATATTAATTTTTTTTAACTATTGAATTTTCACTTTCGGTTGCATAATAAAATGGTAATAATTTTTATATCCTTATTTCCTTTCTCCTTAAAAGGAAATATTTGTAAATTTTTCAAACTGTTTTCGTATAAAAAACGTTTATGGGAAATAACTGTAGGATTATGGAAAGATATATGTATACTCAAGTTCCAAACACAGACAAACATATTTATGCACAGATGTGTGCATGTATATGTAAAGCAGAAATTTGTTTGCATTGAACAATTTTACTATGCTTTTCCGTACTCATATTTCAGCAAATAAACGGAAAAATTTATATATTGTTAAGAATACAATAACAGACGAATGCATATGATAGATCACAATGGAAACGTTTACAATTTCAAGTTATCCATACAAGTGTGTGTGTGTGTGTATGAGTGTGAGTTTGTATTATTTTTCTTACTCATACACTCGAATAGTTTAACACTAATTTAACAACAATAAAGATAAATTCCGTTTATAAGCTGCAGAATAGACGTTGTTGAGTTGTTAATATATTTTTTTTTCTCTGCAAAACTAGTTTGGAATGATACTGTAACAGGTTTGATTTGGTTTTGCTATCAATGAGCAATTTTAATGCAATTTGCAAATAGACCAAAATACAAAAATTACTTCGAAGCCTTACTGCCAGAGAGTCACAAATCAAAAATTTCAAGTTTTTACTTAAAATTACACAATAAAAGGAAATTAAATATAATTTTACCACTAAGTTATTGTTGAACTCGAGACCATAAACAAAATTTTTGTATAGCTAATTCTTGCGTTGTATTGTTATTGAAGCAAACGTTCGATATTTTGTTGTTACGGAGAAAAATGTAAAGGCTTTTATCTGAAACTACAATTGTTAAATAGTTTATATGGATAAAAAATTTTCTGTTGAAATTCGCTAGTAACGGTGGAAAATTTATATTTGTGTACATCTACACTCAAGGATCAGCTTAAAAATAAGAACGCGCCACCTTAATTCAATCACTTTCAACATTATAGAAAATGTATGTGGAAATAATTAAAAATAAATAAAATTGATAAACTAATATTGAAATAAGAAATTTCAACATGACTAGACTTTCTTTAATGGTTCTTATTAATTCAATATGGTTTTTATTAATTTCAAGCTGCTTTTTCTCTAGGTGTGTATTTGTAAAATTTGCTGGAAGAATTTCATAATAGAAGAAACCAAATTGTTTGTCCTGAACTCTCTTCTTCCCAGCAATGGTTAATTCCCTGTGTAAAATGAATGCCTTTATTTACACTCTCTTTAAGAAAAATTCTCTCAAGACTATATTTACTTAGTATATTCATAAAGTAACTTCTAATACTTATAGCAAGCTGTTCTTGACCAAAAAAAAAGATAAAGAGAAGTTTTTTAACCCCGATGAACTAACGAAAGCTGAAGCTATCAAACGAACTGTCATACTGCTTTCACTTTTTGACATTTTTGATCAGGCTCTTGTACAAAGCGATTTAGAAAATTTTTTGTCTTAGAAGAATTTTTTCTTGATTTTCATATGGAAGTGGTTGGTGATTTTTGTAACTCATAGCTTATTTCAGTTTTATTCTGAACCTCAGTATTCTTATTGTAAAGTGTGTTTATATCCTTTAGAAGTATTTGTTTTACAGTAACTGAGCATTATACATACGCATTTTAAACTTAATTATATTGCTTGTATGCCACTTAATAATGCTTGTGCAGCACTCTAGTTATAATTAAACATGTTTATAAACATTTATGTACATGTACATGCGCTACATTAACGTAAGTGCAAAGTCTCAGTTAGCCGACTATAATATAATGTAACTGCAATGTAAGAAACAGCTGATCCATATTTTTATATGAATAGTGAGTTACATTACATTACATCTCTATAAACATTTTCACTACTTATCACATAACAATATCGATCAGCTGTTTCATACTGTTGCATTTACATTACATTCAAGTCGGCTAACTGAGCCTTAATGAGTTCCTTACTAAGGCATAGCATAAATGAAAAAATTATGTAATAAAAATTATGCCCTACTTTATTATAAAATTTTTTAAAGGAAAAATTCATCTTATTACGTATCGTTAAAATGCAGGAATAAATGCACATAATACATCACTAAAAAAGAAGTACAGTGAAAAATTAATAAATGTTAAAAAATTTGAAAAAGAATTGCAATTTTTAGGTGCTGTTAAGCAAGTTTTCAATCTCAGTTTTTTTAAACAGGAATTAACCGAAAGAAATGGTTAGCACCATTGAATTCAGCGTACTCCAACAGGTTCCCCGCTTGTTAAAATTTTGAACTGGCACAGCGTTATTTACAACTCTCTAACTAAAATCCAAATTTAAGCGACAATAATATTTTTCAATCCAATAATAAAAATATAGATATATTTTAGCTTAACTAAAATATTTAAAAATACACAATACATTTTCAATTAACCATAACCTGATTTGTTTGCAAAGTTTTTATTGTTCAAATGAAAACATCTAAATCTAACATTTATTTAGCTAAATACCGTTTTTGATAACAGAAGAATAAAATAACTAACAGCCTGTATGTGTAAGTCCCAAATTTGCAGCCATTAGTTAACTAATACCAATAGTTTAACCAATAATAATTGATTCACAGCTCCTTGTCTACCATTAGTTAAACTGCCAGCCAAATCTCATTGGTTAACAAATAATTAGACAACAGCTGATTCGTTGTAAGCTTTGTTAGTATTGTTGCATTGTGAAAATTTTTATACAAATTTCACACATACATTTTCATTTTCACATTAGCTGTAACACATTCTTTTTCCTATATATTTTATATTATATTTTAGTTTTTTCGAACCAATTTCAGCACCAATTCAATATCTTGCACAATAAAGTTAGATGAACGAGCACTGTTTTATCCATTTTAAAAAAATAATATAGCAAATGTTAACAAAAACCATATGCTATAGTGAAACTTATAGACTTGTATCGAACTCTTTCAGTAGCTCCTTTTTGACACAAACCAACGATCAAACCCATGTTTGATCATTAGTTTGTGCCAAAAACGAGCTACTCAAAGAGTTCGATACAAGTCTAGAAACTTAATTCTTTGATAGGATTTTACCATTCTTTACTCATATTTTGAACCTCAGTTAAACAATGCACTGTAAATATGAAGCATTAGTTAAACAATAATTATAATTTTAGTTTACTAATAATTAACTAATGACTGTAAAATTTGGCCCTTAGATGTTGGCATTAGAATATTTTGCGTCTTTGGTAAAAATCAGCTACGTCCACACACACACAGCCTCTGACATTTGAATTTGAAGTAAGCAGCTTTAAAAGTTCTTAAATTTGTTCTTGTTTCTTTGCAAATTAAAAGCAAGCATTGTTGTCGCCGGAATCTAGTTGTCTGTTGGCTTAAAAGCTCTTTTGTAAAAGTTGGTCCGTTCTGCATATACCTTGGATGCAGTTGGTATATTTTAAAGTAATACAGGCTGTTAGAAATAATATGAAATTGTTATCTTAAAAGCTAGAAAAATTAAGTGTAAGAGTCTGAACACAATGTAACGATTATTTATTGCGGTGCGGCTTTTTCCATGCGATTTTGAAGCAAAAAACCGCAGTGCAGAACGGAATAAAATTTAAATCTATTTTATATTCATTGCGGACTTTCTTATTCTCTCAATTTTTGATACTCTTTCTCTTGCTGATGCTGCCGTAGTTTTTGAATAATTGGCTGTGTTCACAACATTATTGTAAACAAAAAACATGATTTTGAAGTTCAAACATTTTTGCCATAGATTTAATTAATTAATTAATTTAATTATTTTAATTTAAAAAAATTTATATATTTTGTATATTTTATATCTGCGAATGCATAAAATGTTAATAATTTTTTGTTTTTAGTTATAAAAATGTATGCACAAAAAAATTAATAAAAATTTAAACAAATAATGACAAGTATTGCCGTCAACGTCTTTCATTGTATTATGTTTATTTTTCTCTCCCGTATTAAAACAAAAATCATTTAAGTTTACAAAATGTTTATTTAACAAATTTCCGTTCAAAAATCATTTTATAAGCCTTTAGTAAATCAAAATTAGTTTTTAAAGAATACGGCAGCTATTTTAATACGGCAGCTATTGTTGAAGGCAATAATTACTAAAATTCTTCAGAAATTTGGCTTAAAGTATGATTTTTTCCCATATATGTATATTTTTCGAAAGCTCTAAAATTATTTCAGAACTGCAACTAAATATTAATATATAATATTAAATATTGATTATAATTAAAGAGCCATAAAGGGCTCATTTCCTCTGTATTAGCATATCTGTAGAATTCACTTACTTATTTTTTCCCAAATAATGCCTTTTTTAAATTAAAACTATATTATTTATATTTAATAAATTTATTATTCGACATATTGTCACAATTACATTTTAATTTGAAATTTATTTACTGTTGGTTAAGCTCCGTCTGCATGCACTTCATTGTTACTGTAACAAATCATCAATAGACTTCAACCACACATTTAGTAACAAAGCTCTTATCTTATCTTGGGACTATTCAAAATGTTTGGTTGAAGTCTACTGACGATTTTTTACAGCAACAATGAAATGCATATAGACGGAATCACCAACAAATAAATTTCAAATTATATTATATATCTTTAGTTTAGTCAATTCATATAATTTGATTAATTACATATCAGATCATATTTTCCATTAATTGGAATATATATTCGTCCTACTCCCCTTTTCAAGACATCGAATCAGGAAAAAGTATTTATTAATTTAACTAACGTCCCTTTTCACAATGTATGGTTAAGAGTTAACGTGAACTTTAACTGACAGTTCTTCATACAAAACTTGCCGTTAAAGTCCCTGTTATCTTCTAACCATACATTGTGAAAAGGTACGTGGGACTGTTAAATGGTTAACATTCCGCTGTTAACTGCAAAATGGTCTATACTAAAATTTTAGGTTTTTGTCTCTGCTTTCTAGATCTCAATTTATCTGCACACGCGTAAATGTTTGTATGGATTTAAAGAAACCCCTTTTCCCACCAAGTAAATTTTGTTAAGTTTTTAGCTAAACTAAGTTGTAATATGCAGCGTTTGTATTATCTTGCTAATAGCTCTTCTTTCCTAGTGGCCATTTTAGAGCTTCTGTATTAGTCAGTGGGTTGCTGACGTACGTAAAAATAACGCACAAACAAAATAAAAAACATTATATGCAAACGCCTTAAACGAAGTGTTGCTCTGAAGGCGTAGATGTGTGTGTATTATTTTTTTTTTAATATATGAAAATTGAACTGAGGTACTAGAGATTGAAAACAGAATGAGAGAAAGTTAAAAAAAAAAAGAATAATTTTTCAGGAAATTGCATTTTTGAGTGGATAATTTATATGCAAGTTACGTATGTATGTACATGTGCATATTTGTAATATTTCTTTTGGTTTTTGTGTTTCAATATGCGCTCCATACTCTAAGCAAGGTTGGATAAGCAAGCACACACACACACCCAAACTATTTATGTTGCAACATGACTGTATGTGGTATATATGTATACCACTACAAACGTTGAAAATTTCTGATGCAGCAGTAGCAGTAGCAACAATAACAACTAAAGGTCGAGTGTGTTTGTATATTTTTTCCAACATTTTAAGACATAACATACACATATATACATATGCACATGCAACATGCACCCAGTTGACCAAGACTTTCGCTATGGATATCGATTTCATATATATCTTGAATATTAACCGAGTAAAACTGGCGAGAGTGACACTCAAAAATTAATCGAAAAAAGTTCACCTGTCGCTCAGCTTTGTCCCAAAAAACATTCGATCTCGAAGTTTCGCTAGAAATATCAAAAGTGAGAGAATATCTAATAAATTTCGATATCCCAAAAAGGCAGCAAAACAAGTAATAAAGTAATTTTATTTTTTCATTTATTTATTTTAACTTACTTATTTTATTTATTTATTTTTTTAGTACCTTTATTTAGGCAATAAACCCATTCACCACAGCAAGCTACCGACTATCAAATGTCAAGGATAGAATACACATAATTATATGAGAATGATTCTTTTGAAGACGGCAAGGCAACATGGCGGCAGGTTGTTGTCTATGCTGATTTTGTCGTTGTAGTCTAATTAAACTAATTTTTTTTGGCTGCAATGAGAAAAGTCAGTGTTGCCAGTAGAATACAAAATATTGAATGAATGATATCGTACAATTATTTCATATTATTTAACAGAAACAATATCCAAAAATTGATGTTAAGCATAAATTGGTTAATTTTTATACTCTTACGTCATATAATTATATATCGAAACAGTACTTTAATTTTTATAAATGCGAAATATTTGAAGGTGGCAATACTGAAGTGTGTATTTATACTTAAATATGAGGTGCAGGTGGTGCTGCTGGCATTTGAAGTCGTGTGTTCGTGTAGCCTGCTGTGGTGAATGTATTAGGCTGCAGGATTTGAACATGGTACCTCCATTCTAACAAACCAATATACATCCACTAAGTTATCGTGACAAATATTTTTCTCTTCAATTAATGCACATATGTATGTATGTGTTCTTATTTCAGTTTTTAACTTACAGTGCTGTCATGCATCGAACTTGGTAGCTCTAGGCTAACAGTCTAGCACACATCCACAAGGCTATCGTCACACATTAAGGAAACTATCGAGAGATTTTCAAAGCTCGAAGTTTTAGCGAGCATTCGAATTTTCTTTCATTACACAAAAAAAAGTAAAAACAAGATTCAATTAAAAAATACAAAGATTCAGTTAAAAAAATAATTAGTTTTCAACCAATCACGGAAATTGTAGTATTAACTTATCCATTTTAATTGAAATTTTTTTTAATTTTTTCAATTAAAAAAATATTACATAAACTAAAATTTAATTGAAATATTTTTAAAGATTCAATTAAAAAATTAATCGAAATATTTTTGACGATTCAGTTAAAAAACTAATTAAAAATTTTTAAAGATTCAATTAAAATAGTAATTGAAATATAGAAAAAATTTAATAGTATAAAAAATTTAGTATAAAAAATTTATATGTATATATAAATAATTTCCAAAAATGGAAACGTCATGCACCGTATAGTTTTTTAAGTTCGAATGGTGCACGAAAGTACGTCCAATGGCCGTATTTGGCGTTTGATAGTGTGCCGTAAGTGTAAATGTAGAATATCGCAGCTTTTCATTGAATTTTGTGTGTATTTTGTGATTGGATTTTAAAGAAAGGCTACGATATTTTCCACTACATATACATACATACTTACCCAAGACCATTTGCATCGAACCCCAAATACCGCTAATGTACGAACTTTACCATCCATATTTGATCTTTCAGCTTGTATTTCTTTTTATTATGTGAATTAAATGAATTTCTGTTTTTTTAATTTTATATTTTATTTTTATTCCACGCATGTCAAAATTACTATGAATCAAAAAAATAAAAAAATATGCTTAGTAGTTTTTTCTCCCATATAAAATATTAAAACCAATTAAAAGATTAATTGGGTACTTTAATTGAAAATATTTTTTCAAAACAATGTAGCATACTATAACAAACAGCTCGATTTTCATACATAACAACAAAAGTTTCATTATTTACTTGCAATTTATATGTAATAATTGTTAACCAATTCATAAAATTCTGAGTTAAGCTCTGTTGATAACACTTTTTTGATAAAGCAGTAAATTCAATTAAAACAAACATATATTCAATTAAAATATTAGTAAAAAATATAATTTTTTCTAAGAAAACATTTAATTGTAAGAAATTCAACAATAACTTTTTCTGTGTAGCGAACAAATATTGAATAATTTTTTTTCGAAATTTCTTCGCTTTAGTGAGCATTCCTTTTTATCGAATCTCAGGTCAAGTGGGTAACTGCAAACTATTTAGAACTTCCACATTCATGTTTGTGTGTGTGTATGTGTGTGTGTGTGAGCGTGTGTGTGTATATATGTGTGTGCTTTTATGCAAAAAATGAAACGAACAAAAACTACAACTGCCATAGAATGGATAAATGCAAACTAATATAAAATTACTGCTATAAGCAAAATAACATTTTAACATGATCGCACACACACATACATACATATACACAATGTAAATGCATGCACATGCATACATTTATATACATGCAAAATAAAACAGTGTTTTATTATCAAAACGAGAACTTAATATGCAGTAAGTTCAAAAAAAAAAAAAGAATAGAAAAAAATGATTGAGAAATGAAGAAAAACAGCAGGGAGACGAGTTAGTGGCAATAACAAGAAGCAAAAAAAAAGTGAACTTAATGTTAAAATGATAGTAGGTCAAGATTTTGCCACACAACACTTTAACGTACATAAGTGAAGATGCGTTTAGAAAATCGTTATGAGTTTGATTGTTATTTCATTTCTCTAAACCCTTAAAAAAAGGAAATTTGTAATTTTTCTTAGTGAATAAGAATTTTGTTTGCAATATGCTTTAACAGTGTTAAGTTAATCTGCTATATTATGTGCTAGAGGACGGGGCCAATAAGTGCGTCACTTTTTTAAATAAAAAATAATTTACTTAATGTTTTTATGTTAAACTTAAATAATTAAATTTTTCAAGTATTTTTTAAAATCATGGGTGAAATTTATTTCCTGGTATGTAGTTTATAGAGGTGAGCACAAAATGTGTGCATACTTAATCTTCATGGTGTACAGTCATACTCGAAAAATCGTCAGAAAAATCGGACATATCAAAATTTACTTTTTTTTAACATGTATAAATATGTTTATTTTGTTTTATAAATGTAATTACATAAATTTTACACGAAGCCACTCGTATTGGTGTTACCTCTCATAGTTTTATATCTCTTAGTGATAATTTTATGAAAAATATTCCCAAGCTAGCAGGTCCTAGTTTTGATCTTAGTACTTTTGATGGTCGAAATTTTTGACAGGAACTTGGGGCCTTTTTTCATATTTATGATTTTTGAGGACATCACTGTACACAGAGGTCAATATATCGTTGGTCTCAAGTAGAAAAGCCCTAATATAAATAACTGTAACTTTACAGGAGAAGGTAAAACATAATTGATACTGTAATATTGAAAAAAACATTTTTTTCAACTGCTTTTAAAACATTATTTTTTTACACTTTTGCAGTAAATTTTTGTGGCAATTTGTGTGAAATGCATTTGAATCACAGAAAAACTCAAATTCGTAAAAAATACAAGTTTGGACCTTTCTACTAGAGACCATCGGTATGTATATTGTATGTTCATTTATCGCAACCATAGAGTATTGACTCAAATTTTAAAATAAGAATAATAAATGCCAATATTCTATTTTTTAAGGCTAAACCATCAACAAATAAATTTTTTTAAATTAAATAGTAAATTATTGACAGAGTCTGCAAAACTACACCAAAACGTATTATTGGGTATGCATATATGAATTCTAATAGTAGATTTTTCATAAGAAGTTGTCCTATTTAGACTATTGAAAAATCGTCAATTTGAAACAAAAATATCGTCAAATCGTCATTTTGCTATTTTCGGCACGAAAAATCGTCAAAACAGCCGTGCAGTGATGTTATATATTGTTACGTTTAAATTTTGTTAAACGTGTGAGTTCTTTTGATTGCTCAAAAATAAAAATAAATAACAACACGATTTTCTTATTTGCAACTGAACTTCCTTTTATTCTTGACTAAACCAATTACAACTTGTGTTTTCTTATTTGCTTCTGAACGTTATTATCCACGTCACGATGTCTTTTACTTTAAACGATGTTCACTCTACTAATTTCCAATTAGCACTGACTGACTTGTTCATTCACAACACAACTGAACTTTACAACTGACTTAAGGCCCAACTATAATATGAATATGCTGGCTTAAGCTAATGCCAGAATTGAACGATAAGTCTGTCAAATACTTAAGCAATTCAGATGTGACTTTTAGGTGGCCACAAAGTACTTACATGCACTTAAGTATTCTTTAGCCACAGTTGCACATATAGGTATTGTTAAAATTTTTTTAGTAATTTTGTTTCTTCTTATAACTACTAAATAAATGCAATTCAATCAAATTAAGTTGTTGGAACGTCCTAATCTATTAAAAATTCACGTGTAATTATATCCACCACTTTATTACTTGTTTTATTTGTTTTGCCTACCAAAAAGTACAACAGTGAACATACATAAATAATCTCAAGTGTATGTGTGTATATGTGTATTGTAAAACAAAAAATGAAAATAAAATTTTTGCTTTTTTTCTGAGTTTAAAATAAGAAACAATAAAAAAATATTTAAAATTAATGAATGTTTTCTGCTGCTGTTTGCTTGAGTTTAAAAAAAATGCAAAAACAGTACCTTCCGTACGGAATGTGCGTTCAGTTTGGCACTTAGCTTAAGCAAATGATATTTGACGAAACTTGACGAAAAGTTCCATAAGTACATTATAGTTTGCCACATACGTTTTATATGTAACCGCACAGTTGCTTAAGTTCGCCTATTCCTATTATAGTTGGGCCTTTATTCACGACTGACTTGCCATTGGTTGCGTCGCGCTTTTTATACTGTGCACCAATACCACTAGAAGTTTCAAGCATAGTCCAGACGATCATTATCATCTTAAATGTTGTTTACTAAGTGCCCAATTAAGTTCATGTGGTAACTATGTACATACATGTGTATATGCATACGTGTGTACATCATTAACTAAGCAATGCGTGGTGGTTGTTTACCTTTTGCCTTTCGTTTGAATTAGCATGTATGTTAGTGCGTGTGTAAATATGCGAATCTTCTAAATAAGCAGACGCTTTTTGTTGTTGCTTTTGCTTGCTTACGTGTTACGCATGCTTATTTAGTTCTTTGCTACAGTGTTTGCACGCGAATATGTGTGTACGTTTGTTGCTTTAGTTAAATACTTCTAGATAGTTCTTTGCATTAACCCTGTAGGAATCTTTTTACGTAACAATATTATATATTTTACGTTATTTTGACGATTTTTTATAACAAATTTCCCAATATGACGATGACGATTTTGGTTCAAATATTCCTCATATTTTGACTATTTGTTTAAATAAGTATTTAGTAACATAAATGTGCCAACAAAGCCTTGCATAAAAGAGTTTTTATTTCGATAACACAATCAAAAGTTTTAATTTAATTACAGCATCATTTATGTTAAATATAGACTCTGAAATTCTTTTTTTACTAAAAAGTTTTCCAAATCTTGTGTCTAAAGTGTTGAAAGAATATTAAGTAATATTAATCTTACTAAAACCAAGATCTGAAATCTACTGGAAACAAAAGCCCTTGAAATCATTATGTTTTCAAAAGATTATTTGATGTGTAACTCTTCGGAATGTTACAATATTGACATTAAAAAATTTTGTCTAAAACCACAATTCTAAAATGTATGTATGTAGGTATAGTTTTATTTTGAAACTAGTTTTATTAATAGGCAGATTTTGTAATTTTTTCGTTTCTAAACGTTTCAAATTTGTATGAAAATTAACTAAAATTCGTTTCAAACAATATTTTTTTTAATTTAAGAAATTTTTTTTGACAATAAAATGAATGAATGATTGGTTTTTGTTAAATAAAATAGTGTTTTATTTCTACTATGATATATAGTAGTTTTTTAATAAAACGTATAATTCTTCTATGACGATTTTTCGACGATTTTTGTGGAAAAATCTGACGATTTTGACGATTTTCTTCTTAAATTTTGACGATTTTTAGAAAAAATTTCCTAACAACACTGCAGCCGTGTGTGTACAGTATTGAATTGTTCTCAGTTTTTAGTGCTCTTGGTTTTATGAGAGAATGCAAGAGCATTTGTTTATCTGCCAAGCAGCGTTGTCAACTCGGTGCTTTTCGCAACGTTTCTAGTGCTTTTTGAAATTTTCGACGCGAGAAATTTTGAAGTTAGTGCTCAGTGCTTTTTAAATTAATTTTTAGTGCTTTTTGTTTCGTGGCGGTGGCACTAGATCCAAAATTCAAAAAAAATTTCCATATCTATTTTTTTTTTCGAGGAAGGCTATCGTTCAAAAAGCAGAAAATTTCCAAAAATTCGAATAAGGTTGTACAATACTTGCAGAAATACCCTCAAACTTTAACATTTTAAGCATAATTAATGTAAAGAATACATTAAGCAAGTAGGTACCCAAATATAGTTTAATAGCATCATCTTGTCTAGTTTCTATAACAATGGATGCAGAATGGAGAAACTTTGAGTCCAATGTCAAGTTTTTGGGCAGAAGTAAAATCTAATAAGTTTATGTCAAGTTAATGGATGTAAACTCGTTTGAGGCATTATCAAAAACTGCATTTCCAGCAATCTTTTGTCACTTCAATGTTTAAGCGCGCAGAAGTAGATTTTTTACCTCTACGACTTTATTAAGTTTAACAAACGTAACAATATATCCTTACACTTTGTTATAACTTCGCTTCATAATAGAAAAGGTCTGAAACGAGAAAATTGAATTGTGAATATACTTTTTTATACACTCAGGGGAAAAACGTGCTAAAATTAAGATTTTACGCTCAAAACTCAAATCATTTGAATATTTATAGTCTGTTAAATATGAAAATTCTTGATTCAAGAATAAAACGTTGATTTTTTTAAAATCAAATTTAAGATTTTTTTCTTAATAAAAATCTTAAATTAAGATCATATTCTTAACAATTTAAGGATATAATCTTAAAATTATTATTACGTTCTTGATTTTAAGACTGCGCTATTAAAGTTTAAGACCACGTTTTTGATTTAAAGAATTCATTCTATAAACTAAGAATTTATAGAATGAAATTAAAATTAATTAAATTTGAGAACGTCAATCTTACTGACCAAATTTCAAGATTGAAATATTAAGATCTCTTCAATTTAAATTGAAGAATTTTGTTCTTAAATTTAGATCGATTTATTCTCTTAGGCCCAAATTCACAGTCATTAAGTTAGCTAATAGCAATAGTTTAACCAATAATATTTGATTCACAGCTTTTGGTTTAACATTAGTTAAACCGCCAAACGTCATTGGTTAAGAAATAGTTTTATATTACAGCTGCTTCGTTGTAAATTCTATCAGTATTGATGTTTTGTGAACAACATAATATCTTGTGGTGAACAATTTTGGATACATTTCATACATATGTACGTTGTAAAGCATCTTCTTTGTGTTTAGCTGTAATACATTCTTTTTTTTATTTTCTATTATGTTTTTGGTTTTCCCGAACCAATTTCTGCACTAAGTTAATATTTTTCACGATAAACTTAGATGAGCGAGCACTTATTTTTATCAATTTTTAAGAAATTATATAATAAATGTAATCAAAAAGTATACGTTAAACAATAGTTATCATTTTATTTTACTAATAATTAATTAGAACTAAAACCTGTATCGGATGCCTCAAATTTGAAGTTTTAGGTATAAAATGCAAGGTCAACCGATTCCTATATATCTTATATAAACATTTATCTATAACAATTTTTTTAATATAATAAAATAATTAAATTTAGTGCTTTTTTACTTAAATTACGCGTTTTTTTTCATAGTTTCAGTGCTTTTTGAAATTTAAAAGTTGACAACACTGCTGCCATGCAAGGGCATTAGATATTGTAGTCAGCGTGACTGTTTGACCGACTATAGTGGCAAATTGCCACTTTTTCGACTGCCTTACCTCTTTCCGACTGCCTTGCCACTTTTTGTCTTCCTTTTTTTAGAGTGAATTATATAGAAATACATTAAAATTAAAAAGTTTAGTGTAGTTTTCTAATTTTTTTTTTTAATTTTGCCCCCTTTTTTGATAAATCCCCTTTTGGTGCGAATTTTGAAAAAAATGTCATCGGTCACCCTGATTGTAGTGTCGAAGCATATTTCACTACTGCACACCGAATGACAATTGTAAAATGAGCACACAAGTGAAAAAAGATGTGTATGTGTAAATGAAAAAACAAACAAAGTAGATTATTTGAGCGTATTAGTTCGCACGCGATACTTTCCTAAGTTTTAAAATTTATTAATTTAAGACTAAAAAATAAAATAAATAAATAGGTAAATAAAAATAATATCTTTCACACTGAATATAATTGTAAAACGTTTTATTATCACGTAATATTTCATAAAATTCTGAGTTTGTTAAATAATTATGGTGCACTATGAGTGTACAATATAAATATTGCACACTTGACACAACTGTCGATTCATCTGTTGTACAGTGATTTTGTGTGCTTTTTGTTCTCTATTTTTGCTTTACACTCAATTACAATCACCACTACAAACAATATTCGCTTTTGAAAAAATACAATACTGTGCACTTTTTCACGGCTTGTGCTCACTTCTAGTCTTTAAGCATGTCTACATGCACTTCTGTGTTTCTTTTTCAAGATATATGCACTTGTTAAAAGTTTTCCCCATTTTGATCTACTTCAAAAAAATAATATTTGTGGAGGTCATCAAAATTGGCATTTGTTTGTGAAATAATTACATTTCCATGTGAGAAGAAGAAATAAACACTCAGGGCTAAATTCAGTGAATAATATTTTTTTATTCATACTAACCAATGTGTGTGCAAGGTTTAATAAAGATCACTTCATTAGAAATATTTGAAAGACAGGTTTTGTGTTGTTACGTTTTAAGCTTTTTAAAACATAATTTTTGCCCGTTCGAAATTGCAATCAAATAAAAGTAACAAGTATACAGTTTTTATTAAATTAGAACATTTTTAATTAAGACAACAATGTTACTAAAGTCTTTTGAATATAATGTTAAATTATTCACTGTTAGAATACCAGAATTTTAATAAACACTGTTTAGCTGATGCATCACTGTCCATATACTTAACATAAAGTTTTTTAATTTTATTACGATTACTCACACACAAGATTATTAATTTATTGACAATATTCGCTTCCTGAGGACGTTGTGAGTTAAAATATTTTTAACAAAATAATTTTTAAAGTTGTTGAAAAGCCTTAAATGGTACTAAATAGAAGAGAATATATTGACAACCCAATTTCAAAACATGCTAATTCGACAAAACATGTTATGCTGAGAATAGCATTTCTGAATTAATGGTTTATTTGCTTAGATTTTGTAAACTTTTTATGGTAATTGGAGCATTCTCTCAAAAGTTATAAGCATAAATGTATTTAATATAATTTGTCAAGTTTATGAAACTTAAATTTTTAATAATGAAGTGTTGCAGCGCCTCTGGTGTCACTGAGGCACACTAAATTTCTTAAGCTGTATTTATTTTATTACATCGCCAATGATTCTGCTACATATACGTAGACTAATAAACACAAAACCTTTCATGTAGGACTTGTTGCTCTTTTTTACAAACTCCAAGTAAATTATTTCATCGAACATTTCAGGTAAAATGTTCACATAGTTTAACTCTTTAATTTAATCTATCCTCTGCCAAACTGTTGCTTATTTTTTGAGTTCACTGACCTCACGAAGAGATTATATTAAATGGAATTGTCATTATAAGCTTAATTGGGTTCATTATTATTAAAAAAAGTGTCACAAAAAGGATTTGTTTTCAAGCAAAATGTTTAAAGGATATATTTATCCTTTTTGAAAGGCTGGCTGATTGTTCCCTGAGTAAAAACTTAAAACTTATTTTGTTTACAAACTTTTGAATTTTTCCTAGAAAACAACAAAATTAAAACAAATTATTACAAGAGTATAAGGGTTTCTTGTATATTTTAAGGTATATAGCACAAGAAGCTTGTAGCGATTTTCTTTTACCTAAGATTTCAAGCTTTCAAGCTAAAAATATTTTGTTCTGGTTATATGAAGCCTTTATGAACTTCAAATTAAACTGTGCAGTAATGCCTATAGCGTTTTTTTTCCTAAAAAAGGGCAACAATAAGCAAATGAATTTGATATGGATATTGATTAACAAAAGGCAGTAAATAGAAATTAAAGGGAATTTAATTTCTAAAATTATACCGCTAAATAAATAAATAGAAAAATATTTATATATTTTTTTGGATTAAAAATAGCATAAACAAATTTATTATTTTTTTTTATAAAAAATAAACAATAATTAGGCTTCGTTATTGTTATAAATTTTATAATAAAAGTCAAAACTTAATATTTATTCTGTTCGACAATTGTATCGTCTGTATATGCTAGAAGGTTCGTATATTTGCTTTATGATTTTGTTCCAAGCAACATATTTTCAACACATATTTTTTCATATATTTTTCAAACTTTTGCATTTTATTATAATATGATTTATATGACATTTATATTATCTCGAAATCTAGTACTTACGAGAGTAGATTTGTAGTCAATCAATTCAAAATCGAATATTTTTATTTTATTTTTACCACCCTGTACAACATATTTATATAAAAGATGATTGAATTAACTACGGCCTGCCTAAAAAGGTGTGTGAATTAACTACATTGCAGTTGTTTGGTTGCAGTTTTGGAAAGTTTTTGGTTAATGGGCTCTGTTTTGGATAAAAAATCTTGATAAATGTCAAAAAAGAACATGGTGTAAACGGTATAGATTTTCATGAATATTTCAATTAAAACCTAATCGATTTTGTGCATGTATAAAGGCCCTTTTAATTTCATTTTTATGTTTTAAAAATATATCATATTTTTAATTTTTATTTTTCATTATCAAAAACAAAACAACGATTTTTAAGAAAATAATTTAGAGAATTCAAACACAAGAACTCAGAAGCATTTTCAAAAAAAACCTCCTAAATCTTCTTACTGAATTGGGGCATTATTTTATGATTTTTATTTTTTGAACAGAAAAAACTATTATATCCGAATTTTTATTTTTTTCGATCAGAAATAAAAGTTATTTTCTGATTTAAATTTTTGTTTCGAAAAAAATGTTTTTTTATTTAATAATTCAAGTTTTGAAAAATTTAGTTGAAAGCAACTAAAATATTGTGATTAGGCCCGTCTGTCTGATGGTTTCTTGTACTTGATTCTTGTCTTTAAAAATTCAATAATAATTATTTTATTCGGCCCCTCCTCCTGCAGCAATCAATATCTGTGCCAATAAAAAATAAAATTTTTAAATTAAAAATCTATTATGGATTAGTAAGGGATAAATATATATGTATTTCCATTGGGTATGCCATTGTAATCTACTTATGCACACATCATGTATCCTTCGATTTGAAATAAATCATTAAAAATGAAAAGAAAAACTGTTGCTGTGGCTGTGATGTGTGTGTGTGTTAAAATGACATCTCGTATAAAGAAAAATTAATGATGATTTTAGCATAAAATGTTTATTAAAATCAAATTCAAGGTTTCAGTGCACCCATGTACTCTTCTACTTTTTAAACACTTACAATAAAAAATATAAAATAATGTTACAACAAACAATGTATGAGGTTTTTGTTTTATGCAATATCTTTAATCTGCTTAATGTTTTATCACAAAATATGATTTATACTTTAGATTTTTCATATTATAAATGTTAAATCTACGCATAGTGGTATGAAGAAGGATTTTCTCAAATTTGCAAGGACTTTTTGCCAGCACGTTTTTTTGTGTGTGTTTGCTTGCTTATTGTTTTCTTGTTATACTGTAAGTCCATATAAAAGATTTATTCAACATTATCCTTTTTCATATGTATCCTTTTATAAAGTTTCAGCAAAAAATAAATAAAAAATAAAAAATTATGTAAATTTTATAAAATTCGAAAAAAGGATATGCTTTTATGCAACTATATTTAATACAATTCATTTTTATATTACATTATCATATTTTGTTTTTTTTTCTCTTATTGTAGCTCTTGTTGTTTTGTTTGTGGAAAACATTTCTTGTCTGCCTCTTTCGTACATTACATTCTGCTTGATAAACCTTTCCTTTTGCTCCGGTCAATCATATACGAAAAGGCTGGTATGTGGGCATGTGTGTATGTGTGTGTTTGTTCATGTTAAGTTAATAAATTCTTAAGACTTAAATGTGGTTGCAGAGTTAAAAGACCATCAGAAGGATTGAGAAACATAAAAGTGAACTATAAAGGATATAAGTAATTAGGTTAATAAAACACAAGAGCTTTAAATTTATTAAGATATTTTTTTTTAATATTTTATTATAAAGAAACTTCACCAAAATAACAATGATTCTTAGAATTTGTGGGAAACTTTTTTTCAAGTTTAAAGTCTTTTTAGGGTGAAAAAAGGAACCCTATTGTTTTCGCTACACTGTTCGTCTGTCCGTCACACGCTATTTTCTTAGGAACCATTAGAGATACGGACCTGAAATTTGGACAGAGTATATAGAACTTTGGCCGCTACAACAACAAATACATGAGAATAAAAAATTAAAGGGTGTTCCAAAACGAGCAACGAAAAATTTTAAAATCCCATGTAATATACGGACAATTGAAATTTGTAAAATTAGTGTATTTTTATATATACAACAACAATTGACACTAAAATTTAAAAAATTTTAAATTAAGGTGTGGTCCATCAGTTAGTTCAATTTTGACTATGTAATTTTGACAACTTGCTACATATATCTTGGAAACCGTAAGAGGTAAACTCTTACTTAAAATCACCAAAAATTTTAAAAAATCGCCAAAACGAAAAAAATCGCCAATATTAAAAAAAATTCTAACACCAAAATAAGTCGCAAAATTCGAAAAATCGTTCAAATGAAAAAAATCGCCAAAATGAAAAAACCGAAAAAAAATTGCCAAACGCGAAAAAGGCTCCAGTAACAAAATATTAAAAAAAATCGCCAAAAATGAAAAAAATCGCCAAAATTAAAAAAAAATTGCCAAATTGAAAAATCCCCAAAAACCGAAAAAATTGCCAAAATGAGAAAAAAAATTGTCAAAACTAAAAAAAGCGCCTAAATGAAAAAAGTAGCCAAAGTGAAGAAACGCCAGAATCCGAACATTGCCAAAATTAAAAAAAATTGGCAAAACGAAAAAACGCAACAAAAAACAGAATAAAATCGCCAAAAACGAGAAAAAAATTTCAAAACTAAAAAAATTGCTTAAATGGAAAAAACTCCAAAAACCGAAAAAATCGGCAAAATTAAAACAATCTCTAAAAACCAAAATAGTCGCCAAAACGTGAAAATAGTGCCAAAACTAAAAAATCGCCTATTTGAAAAAAAATCGCCAAAATGAAAAAAACAATCTCTAAAAACCTAATAAAATCGCCAAAACTAGAAAAAAGTGCCTAGGCTAAAAAAATCGCCAAAACCGAAAAAACACATAAACCGCTAACTAAAAAAACGCTCTAAACCGAAAAAAAAACACAAAAAACACACACAAAACTATATGTTATATAGGCTATGTTCGTATTGAATTACATATCTACTGTCCGTACGGAACCCTTCGTGCGCGGGTCAAAATCGCACTTCACTGAATTTATTTACAAATGACAGCTGTTAGTTAGTTAATGATGACAACGCAATAAAAAGATATATAAAAAAACTTTACAATTTTGAGCGCTGTGAAATCGTAATAATCTATTAAAAGTAAATGTGCATATTTTATTGCTAAATTGCAAATAAATAGATATTTTGCATTTATACTTACCCAACACCATTTGCATTAAACACTGAATACCAATACTGTTCATATGTACATACATATGCCTGTTATTTTATCTAATTTTTCGACCTTTTTTATATATTCAATTAAACTATTTTTTTGAGCTTTAGGTCTGGTATTTAATTTAATTTATTTAATTTGTAATTGAAAGGAGAAAAGAAAAGAGAAAAATACTAAATATTAAAAAACAAAAAACAATAAATCCTGAAGAAGTTAACCGAAGGTTAACGAAATATTGATTAAATAAAAAGACAAATAATACCAGACCTAAAGCTCAAAAAAATAGTTTAATTGAATACATATGCCTGTATTTAAATCTTTTTAAAATAGTATATTATAAAAACCCCTAACTAACCACTTCTCTCCTTTTCTTTATCAACTACGCAAAATTTCAAACGCCTGCCGTAAATTTTCATTAAATTATCTTTCAGGCAAATCTTAAACGATAATAAGACATAAACCCATTTGACATACCCCGGTATTGAGAAAATCTTTTAGCAAACTATATTGTGGTCTAATTTTATTTATTTGCATGATTTTGTCTTGTTTGTCCGGAACTGTCGAACGTAATGCGCTTATTTGTGTGTCTAATACCTGAAAATAACAAAATTGAAATTAACTTAAGTCAAATAATTGTGGTCGACCACACACTGACTGACTATTTTGTTAAGATACAACAAATACCTGCCTACTACTACACACGCACGTAGAGTGCTATTTAGCCGCAAATGGATTTGTATTTGTTGTTTGCTTGCACACACAAATACACACAAACACGCACGCACACATACACACAAATAGACACACACACACAACAGATAAATGAAAATTTTGGAAGTATGCTTATTGTTTTGCCACAATATACACACGAATGTTATACGTACTTCAATTTTGAAGGCTTTGAAAAATGTTTGACTTTAAAATTTTAATTAAAGTTAAAATTTATTGCACACCAAATGTGTAAGGAAATGGCTTCATTTTAAAGTTTTACTACTTATTTGCCTGCACATTATAAAATTGTGGTACATGCTCGCACATAAAAAAATTGTCACGAGCACAATGAATAAGTTGAGATAAGCTGATTTTGAGTTAATAGTACCTTCTTAATCTTAATCTACATATTCGAAAGTACGCCTGGGCAAGATATCAATTATTTGTGCGATTTTTCAGAAAGTTATAGCACTATGACTTGCGACTTATCTTTTTTAGACTTCTAATCTAATTTGGAATAAAAACTTAATTTAGGTTATACTTTGGTAAACTTTAACTTAAATGTATTACTTATAGTGTGTAAGACGATAACTCTTAAAAGGGCTCTCCTCAAAAAGTTTTAATTAATTTTTCGCTAATTAGTTTTAAAGTTTCCTTGAGCACCTTTGAGCCTTCACTGTTGCCTAGACCTATTTATGCATTCAAACGATACTGCTGAGTAAATTCGTTTTGTTAAAGTCAATGAGCAAGCGAATATGACAACTTAATGAAGTTGTTACTGTGTTTGTTTCAAAACACCTTTTTTTTAAAGAAAACCTGCATATCGCATGACACTTGCGATATCGCATGACACTTGGTGGCATTGTTTAAATGTTGTTATGCCTTGTTTTCTCTAGTTATACCCTTTACCAAAAAATAGTAAAAGGGTATATATAGGTTTGTCATTCCGTTTGTAATTTCGACAATATTAATAAGCGACATATAAAGTATATAATTCTGGATCCTTATGAATATGAAAGACGAATTTTGCTATTGAAAATCAGCAAAATCGAGCAGACGGTTTCAGAGCTGGAAAACTCAAACTCTATTTTTCCATAGAAAATAACTACCGAAAACAAGTTTTTATTACTTTTTTATTAAATTAACTTTTTTTATACTTCGGTATGAATAAAATTGGTATTTATAATTAAAAAAAAAATTTTAAAATTTAACAAAATAAAAAAACGTTTCCAGGGTTGGAAAACTTTAACTTTTTTCCTAATAATTAGGAAAAAAGAACTTTGGTCGCTACAACAACAAATATATAAAAGCTAAAAATTAAAGGGTGTTCAAAAATGAGTGACGAAATGTTTTAAAATCCCATGTAATATACATGCAATTGTATGTACATATGTATATTGACACTTGAAATTTGTAAAATTAGTAACACTAAAATTAAAAAAATTTAAATTAAAGGGTGGTCCATCAGTTAATGAAATTTGGACTATGTAATTTTGACAAATTGCTATATATTGGAAACTGTAACAGTTAAACTCTTGAAATTTTTAAAAAACGGTCAAACTAAAAAATCCGAAAATTATAAAATCGCCAAAAATTTAAAAAAATCGCCAAAACGAAAAAAATCGGCAAAATGAAAAAAAACGCTTAAATTAAAAAAAAAGCGCCAAAAACCGAAAAAAATCGCCAAAACCAGAAAAACGTGTCAAAAGTAACAATAAATTTCCACAATAACAAAAAAAACGACAAAAACCGCAAAAATCGCCAAAACAAACAAAAAAAATGCTTATATGAACAAAAATCGCCAAAAATTAAAAAAAATCGCCAAAATAAAAAAAAAATTCGCCAATACGAAAATAAATCGCCAAACCCAGCTAAAAAAATTATATATCGTCCATATATTTTTAATATATGAATGTATATAACTATATATGAATATGTATGAATTCATGTATGGAAATATATGAGATTATACATGGCAAAACTATTATATATGAACTAATATATGGACTATATATGAAAATTTAATTATGAAGCTCTTCATATGTGGATCCATATATAAATATAAGATTTTATATATGGAGCCATATAAGAATGTATGCACACATGATATCTCACATAAGATCGTTTTTGCAATCAAAACAGATTGGAATTTTATCACTGCTGAATTGAAAATCCATTAGAAAATACATACGGTATGCAAAGTTTATATGCGTACCCTCAACGTTTAAAAAAGAAAAACTTTTTGTTAAAAAAAAAACATTTTTGTATGATTTTATACATTGTGGCCCCATTTAATATATCGAATAATCAAAAGGATAATCCAGTCATTAATTTTATAGAAAATAACAAAATTCTCTAGATAAGAAACAGAGTTCATATTACTGTATTGAAAACTATTGTTAGACAGATTATTTTTTCTTTTATAATTAATTGCATTAGTTTTTAATCTGATTTCTTAAGCTAAATGTTATGTAAGAATATGATTTATGTGTTTTTTAAATAATTGATTCACCTTTTGATGAATGAAATGACTTTTAGTTCGTTTTGAATTATTTGTCAAAACAGATGTTTCATTAAATACAACCTCTCTCAAGTCTAAGAAATTTAATTTTAGCAATTTAATATATTGCACAGCAGTGCGCTTTTGTGAATCAAGAGTGTATGAATATGAACTTAAAGAGTGTATGAATATATATAATCATATATGCCCATATACCCTCATTTTTCGGATCCGAACCATATATGGGATATCATATATGCTCCATACATATTTTTTTAGCTGGGAAATTAAAAAAAAACGCCAAACCCTGAAAAAAATCGCCAAAACAAAAAAAAAAATTACCTATATGAAAAAAATCTCCAAAAATTAAAAAAATTTCTTATATGAAAAAAATCGGCAAAATCAAAAAAATCGCTAAAACGAAAAAAATCGCCAAAATTAAAAAAACGCCAAAAACCGAAAAAAATCGCCAAAACGAGAAAAAAGTGTCGAAACTAAAAAAATTGCCAAATAGCAATAAAAACGCAAAAAACCAAAAAAATCGCCAAAACAAAAAAAAATTGCCTATATGAAAAAAATCGCCAAAAAATAAAAAAATCGCCTAAATGAAAAAAATTGTCATAATCAAAAAAATCGCCAAAACGAGAAAAAAGTGTCAAAACTGAAAAAATTGCCACAAAAAAATTAAAAAAAATAAAATATATAAAAAATAAAAAAATTGCCTAAATGAAAAAAAAATCGTCAAAATCAAAAAAATCCGCCAAAACTAAAAAAATTGCCAAAATAAAAAAAACGCCAAGAACCGAAAACAAATGCCAAAACGAGAAAAAAGTGTCAAAACTAAAAAAATTGTCAAAAAGAAAAAAAAAACGCCAAAAACCGAAAAAATTGGATATGTGAAAAAAAAATCGCCAAAAATAAAAAAATTGCCTAAATGAAAAAAAATCGTTAAAATCAAAAAAATCGCCAGAACGAAAAAATCGCAAAAATTAAAAAAAAAACTCCAAAAACCGAAAAAAATTGCCAAAACCAAAACAAATCCTCAAAATAAAATAAATCGCCAAAATTTAAAAAGCACCAAATTAAACATAATGCCAAAAACCTAAAAATTGCACTAGAAAAAAGTATGAATTTTTTCACAAAATGAATATGTACCTACATATCTCTGTGCTTATATATGTATTTATCTCTATACTACATAAACGCACTTTGGTAAAGGGTATATAAGATTCGGCACTGCCGAATATAGCACTCTTACTTGTTTTTACTTATGTTTTATCTTAACAGGTTTATTCAAGAACTGTACTCTCAGGGAAAAGCTGTAACTTAAAAATAAGAACACGTCACATTAATTCAATAATTTTCAAAGCACTAGAAAATGTATACTGAGATACTTAAAAATAAATTAATATTTATAAATTAATAGTGAAAATGAATATTTTTCCATATTTAAATAAGAATTTTCACTTTCGTTAATATTAATTAATAGTTCAATATGGTTTTATTGATTTTAAGCTGTTTTTTCTCTGGGTGTATGTGTTATAGAGTGACATCATCCCTGCACAGACCATTAAATGATCTGAATTTGAGAGTCGGGGTGTCAAATTAAATGACGTTTGACTGTTGGCTGAAACATTAGCAAAATTTTGCTTTTTGCTTTTTGTTTTTCCTCTTTTTTGTTTTTTTTTTTTTGGAGGACATTGCCTAATATTAACTTCTTGCATGTTAAGTGAAATTGTTTGTTTAACATATTTGTTAGCGGGGGAAAGGAGTGACAAGGGAAATGAAATGAGTGAATTAGGTTTATAAAAATTACTATAAATTGCTTCTTATGGTCTTCTTTAACGTATAAAAAGTGATGATGATTTAATGGCATCCACCAGTTTCATTCGAGTTCTATAGGGTAAATATCGCCAAAAGCGTTAAAAATTTCCTTTAGCATGTGCAATCAAATGAAAATAGCATTTAAGTAAAAGCTATTGCATGTCACGCCGTTAAAAATAAAAAACCATAAATCGAGAGCTACTCTGTCGCTCATACAAGTATAAAAACTTTTATTTTTATTTATAATGACATTAATTTCGATTGTCCAAAAGTCTAGCGTAAAATATAACACTTTGTATTTACACCATCATACCACAAACAATATTTAAAGCACAAGTGCAAAGCAATCGCAGGTAATCGATTTTCGTCAAAAAATTAACGGCCTGTCTCACGATGTCTGGTGGTTTGCTGTAAGTTTGAAAATTATCTCGTTTAAGCTCTTTTGACGGTTATGGCACAACATAATGCTTGAGGCTGTTTCAGACTATAATACAGGTATTAATACTTTTGACGAAAATTCATCCCTGGTCTTATATTTGTTAGAAAAATTCCAAAAAAAAACAATAACAACTCAACATGTCAGATCTTTTTTTTTCCACAAAAGTATTAATACTTGTATTTCAGTCTGAAGCGACCTTTATGTGGTATACACAAACACACTTGCTACACTTCTATAGAAAATAGAAGAGGAACATGAGTTATAGCGAGGTAACGTATTTTGGTACAGTAAATTATAGAAACAAGAAAAATGGATTTTATTTAGTTTATTTTTATTTTGTATGCCACAGAAAATGGTTTCTAAAACCAAAGAGCTGTAAAGAGAAAAAGGAATAGAGAAATAAAATAAAAGCAGCCAACCAGCCAGGCATTAGTTTACTTCATATTCTCAACACTCTATATTTATTTTCATCTATGCAAAAACATATTTTTTTTGCAATCACTATTAAGCAACTGCTGAAAAGAGTTGAAAGCAAAATATACATACGTAGATGATATCATTTGGTGAATGTAAATTTAAAAGTACTCTACTAAAGGATAAATAAAAAAAATGTATTAAAAAATATGGCATATAGTTGATAGTGTATGCAAGCTATCTACTAAACTATACGACAAGGTAATTGAAAACTTATAAATTTTCACACTCTCCAGATGTTTGAAGCGAAAAATGGAGTTCTTCAAAGGTCAGTACTAAACTGTCTAAGCACTAAGGGCGACTTTTTGGGTTCGAGATTAAGATTAGTTTATTTCTTTAATTAGCTAAGCCGAAAATTATCTTATCCTCAACTACATTGAAAAAATTTTGTTTTAAATTTTTCTATGTGTGTAGTATTATCATACTGAGGAACAAAAGGGTGACATCATTTTCTGTGCAAAAGTCATACATGTTGTCAACACCCTTTGATTTTTTGTGGGCAGAAAAAGAAACTGCCATATTTTATTATATACAAGTAAAATATCGAAAGTGTTAAAGGAAATATATAAATAGTATAAAATTTTTACATATTTATTTATGTATTTTTAAATTATTTTATCAAATAATTTTTACAAAAAGTTATATATTTCACAAAGGTTTGTTGTCAATATTAAAGTAAGATTAAACCATCACGATTGGCCACTTAAAATAGCAAGTAAAACTTTGTAATCGACTACCCCAAAATCACAAATAAGGATTAAGTTTAATTTAATCTTGAACTAAAAAAATCGCCCCAAAAAATCTAACATTTAATAATTAAATAAAACTGAAAGAAAAATTTAATGAAATTGGCTTCAATATTTTTTTAAGCTTTATATTAAAATTTTATCAGGGGCGTGGCACTGCCAATTTTGCATATAGTAGCTTTCGCCCAATTTTATGAATGAGCACTTTCAGAACTCAAGGTATGTGCCTAGTTTAGTAAAAATCAGTCACGCAGAAGAAGAGCTTGCCCCCGCCCACTTTTTTAAGAACAAAATTATGTCATTCTAAAACATTAGCTGTTTAAATAGTTTCATGGGAATCGGATAAGTACAAGTACATAAAATTTAATACTGATATTTTATGGGCGTGACACCGCCCATTTTTAAATGGAAGATTAAATCTTTTGCAAAGCTGGGGCTGTTTATCAAGTTTCGTAAAAATCACTTAAATAGGAGCACGTGATATATAATATTAAAATCTAATGGATGTGGCCCGCCCATTTTTTCAACCTGCAAGATTGTGTCATTACGGGAGTCTATGGTATGCGCTAAATGTCATTGTAATGGGATAAGTAAATGATCATAAGATAAAATTACAAATTTAGTGGGAGTGTCCTCGCCCACATTTTTGATAATGAAGCAAATTGAAAGCTGTACCTTCTTAGAAAAAAAAATATTAGTTTTTAAACTCGGTTATAAAAAATACAAATGAACTGATAAACTCCAACCTTTTTTTGATGCTGGTTAAATATGTGCCTACCCAGGCAGAAAAAGACAATCATCACGACGTTGCTACGATTGTCTGTGGGTACAGCTAACATCAGTACAACATTCGTTTACCAAGATTTTTATGTACTCATAACATTAAAATGATAACGCCGAATGACAGTCCTCCGACTCTTGTTTTCAATGTTGTCACAATACTCTAAATACAAATTAATAAGGTTGTCACAATGTAAATTTCCCAACTTATGTAAAATTTTTGCATTTATGGTTTTGTAGCGGTATAGAATTATTGTAAACGGGGTATTTGGGGAACTAAAGTCAAATTTTTGTATTTACGGTGTTGTAGCGGTATAGAATAATTGTAAACGTGGTATTGGGAAACTATCGTCGGATTTTTGTAAATACAGTGTTGTAGTGGTATATCATTACTAAGGATGCGGCATTTGTAAACGTTAAGTCATAATTTTTTGTTTACAGTACTGTGGAGGTACAAACATTTTCGATGAGTCGTAATTTTGTATTTACTGTGTTGTGAAGGTACATATTTTTTGGGCAAAGTCACAGTTTCTGCCTGGGTATATATATTTTTCGATAACTATATATTTTGCACCACCACCACACGAGTAGAAATAATCCAAGGTATTTATATAGTCTTTTTTTTTAAGACAAGTCAACACTCAGACAATGAATGCCCACTCATATTATTGGTGTTACTTTCTTTAGGCAAGAAATAGTGATAGAGAATACATGTGGTGAAACAAGAGAAGAGATAGATGAAAGCTGCAGCGCCTCTGGTGTTAAATGAGGTGCATTAAAATTTTTGAAGCTGTTTTTAGAAGCAATGTAATTGGTTATTTCACTTAGCTGTTGATTCAACCACATAACGAAGGAGAGCTCTCGGATGGTACATTAAGATAAGTCTTTGCTGAAGTTGGCATAGTTCAGTCACTAGTGAGTTATGCCTTCCTCACCTGAACTTTCCTACAACAACTGACGCAAAGGCACACTAATGCAAATCAAAAAAAATTAGTGGTGTTGTTTTAATGAGCGGAACTGAACCTAGGACCTTCGGTCTTGTAGTCAACGTTCTAACTACTTTACCCAACCCCATCCTCACGCATCGAGAAATAAAGGGCTTTTAAACAGCAGATTCCAATCTTTGACAGTTGCATTAATTGAATTGGCTGTCGTTTATTCAGTGTGTTTGCTAAATTACCTTAGAAGGATGAATTTTGTAAAACAACATGTGCGACAATATTTCATAAGGAAATAACACCCTAAATTTGTGTTTAACTTTATGGGAGTGACATCACTTTTCTTTTGGAAAACATTCACTACTTAAGGCGTTATTTCTTTCATCAAATGTTTTTTTACTATTTAGAGAAATATAAATATTCAGCCTTTCCCAAGCAAATTAATAATTTACCTCAATTTATTTATTAACTACCAATAATTTAATTCATAATAAACAAGATGAATTGCTTATAAAATTAATAAAAAAATAATTATTTTATTTTTATAGGGTGTGACTAAAGCTGGGAACAAATCCTTTAACATACACAAACAAGCAGAAAACTTTATGTTATCCATATATTTTACTTTTTTTTTCTAAATTTTTATGCTTCTCTTCTTCCTGTCTTAACGTTACTCCAATAGTAAAAATTTCACACTTGAGTGCTAATATTTTTTTTTCATCCTGTTGTTTTCTTTTTGAGAATTTATTTTACATGCTAAAGTTATGATATTCTTTTTGGCTTAAAAAAAATAGCTTAAGTTGTTGAAGAAAATTTTTGCGTAGTTTTTATGTTATACTGTGGGAAAAAGAAGAGAACCTCAAGCATAAAGTATTTGTTTCACAAGAATATGTTTGTGTGCTAAATATTTCCCTTCTAGTTTCTAGTTTAGTTTATTTTTTGCAAGGTTTTTTTTTCCTTTTTAGCCTTTGAGAGATTTTAGTGGTTTATTTATTTACTAAAAATTCCTTGGTATTAACAAAATTAAAAATGTTGTTATTTTTCCAAAAATAATTATGCATAAACTTTTAGTGAAAACTGCAGTCCATGAAAGTTAGAAAACTAGAAATATTCATACAAAAATAGTTGCTATACAATAGAATCAATCTCTATCAATGTAAGCACTTTAAAACTTTTAAGGTTCCTATTAAAATAGTATTAAAAAACTTAAGTCATTGCAGAGTTACAAATTTCTAAATTTCAGTTGAATAGAATATATTAATTACTTACTTCAAGAAATCGCAAACTGCAGCCTGCCACCATCACGTAAAGACAAACTTGTTTTTAAATTATTGACAAAATGAAAAAATGTAAATGCAAAAAATACCGAAGCGAGCGGTACAGCCGCTCTTAATTGATGCTATTACCATCGAACGACATTTGAGTTTTATTCAAATAGATAAATAAATAGATAAATATATTTTTGTTTATTTAAAAGCGTTTCTTTTGAGTTGAAAGCTGTGTTTCCGAATTACAAACGAAACTGAGTGTGTGCATATTACACATACCGCTCTCTAAAAGGTATTTATTTTAAAATACCGCTTTTCGTTCGATAATATCCAGCTTTTTGCAAAAACCATTAGATCACGTTATTTATGCCCCAACCTAAATTTGATATTATTTGGATTTTTGGGCTATTGTTAAATTTAGTCAGAACTCTGTGCGGTCTTCTCACTCAAAAGACATAAAAAATTAGACTTAATCACTTAGTGTCTGAACAGCAACCTTCTTTTTCGTTTCAATCGTGTTCTCGCTCCCGGGTTATGGGTTGAGCGTAACACACGAATCGGTTTCTTACTGACCGCATGATGCGAACTACTGAGGGTCAGTAAGTGAGCAAAACAAGTAAAATGTTCGCAAAAAAGGTCCTTATTTTTGTTGTTGCGTTTGCTTTATGTTATCTGTAAATCAAACTATTCGTCAACGATGTGTAAATGTAAAATAAAAGGCAAACATGTGTACAACAAAAACAAAATTATAATCAGAAATAATTCATAGTTAGGCTTAAGTTCAGTAATTTCAATTCTTATATAATAATTCAATAAGAATTGAAATTACTGAACTTAAGCCTAACTATGAATTATTTCTGATTAAAATTCACTACAGTTCAATTAATATATCTAAAAAAATTTCTCACAAAAACAAAATTAATCTGCATGTATTTTGTTCAATATGTTTATAAAATAAAATAATAAAAACAACAAATCGCAACACACACACATGCTAGGTTATTCAATTAATCGGGGTTTTGCTTTAATCACCCAGTGAAAAAAAATGGAAGTCATTCTAGCGGAAGTACATTTTCATTGCTTCCAAAAAATCGATATTTTTAATTTGCCGAGAGTGAGCAAAAAACCATGTAGAAGCTTATTTTAGTCACACAAAACCTTGTAACTCCTCCATAGTATTAGAAAATACTCAACAGAATATAAAAAAAAATTATTTTTTTTAAGAAATTTGTGAACTATTTTTAGTCTAAAATTGAAAAGTTATTTGCTTAAATTTCGGGCTTAAATTCGTATAAAAAGAAACGAATTGTTTAAAAAGGCAACTATTTACCATTTTTCCTAGATGAAAATATTATCATAGAACACAAAAAAAGGAATTTTTTGTAATATCGCTTCCAATTCAGTGACCAGGCATCGAAAAAGAGAACTTCTTGCAATGACAACTATGTAAAAATCATTAGATCGGATTGAAATTTGCACTACTTCCGCATCGTAAACTCTACATTTTCATGACTTTTTTGGAGTCTCTTTTTTTACTGGGCAGTTAATCGATCGATTAATTAATCAAGGTTTGCTTAATCGGTTAATAATCGTTTAATGTCGCTATTAATCGATATTTTCCAAAAATCAAGTGTTTGCAACAAATAAAAGTGCATGAATTATTTATGAATTTGAGTTTATTAGTAAAACCAAAACACACATAATAATTCTTAAACCAATTCTTTTAATTTTGTTAGAACATTTCTTGTTTTACTATCGATAGTTTCTTCTGTTGGCGGGTCATCCATCATCTGACTCATAATGACAGAGCTCAGCGACGAATATTCTGCAAAAAAGTTCATTTTAGAATTTCTTAGTTTTCGTTTTCGCACTGTCTCTCATTAAATCTAATCCTTAGTTAAATTGTTGGCAATAGTACTATTGGCTTTTATCAAATTATTGAATAAACACTTAATAATTCACTCTAGTTAGAGTACTAGTCTCTAGTAAAATCTTTTATAGCCATGTCAAAAGATTTTGAAGTTTTACTTAATTTAGGATCACTGAACATACTTCTTTGTATGAATAATTAATTTTGATAATAATAATTAATTTTGTAAATGAGATGAAACAAATAATTATTCACACAAAAAATAAGTTTTAATACTACAAAATATGAAAAAAATTGTTACGTCGGTTAATCGCTTAATCGACTGAAATTAACCGGTTTAACCGTTAATCGAAAAAAGCCCATTTTAAATTAACCGATTAGTTAATCGGGTAGTAATTAACCGGTTAACCGATTAACGGTTAACCGTTTGAGTACCCTAATACATGCTCAAAAGCCCGTTTGAAAAGATTGTCGTTGGTTGAGCGAAGATCAAGCCAAAGAAGAACGAAGTTTGAGGGTTTTTTCGCTAGAGTGTAGCATCGTGTCAGTTAACGAGTGTTTATTTTCTGACAACAAGCACAAGAAAGACCAATCAATTATTGCGAGCTCTGATTTTAGTACATATCACTGTTGGGATTTGTGGTACAATTGTACCAAATTTGGTACAATTACATTTGCATTGGTTCACTGGTACACTTTATACTTCAAATGTACAATTTGAAAAAAATTTGTGCTTTGCATTATTATTATCGGCACAATGTACCGATTTTCGTCGGCTCACTGAAATAAAGTCATAAGATATAAGCTAAATTGGCCTTATTCTGAACTAATTGAAATATAAGGACATAATTGCACCACACTGCATTGGTAATTAAGTCATATAGACTTATTTCACAATTAGTTGAGAAATAAAGGCGTTTTGGCTTATTACTTACGGCTTTGTTGCGGTGAGCCGACGAAAATCGGTACATTATGCCGATAGTGGTATCTCGGCTTAACATTGATCATAACTACTAAAATTCGCAACATTGGGCAAAGTGAATAAAAAATAAGCATTTGCTTTTTACTTGAAAGTTTGTTAAAAAAACAAACAAAAAACACATAATACATATTTTAAGTAATAAAACAAATTTTTAAGTAAAAAGCAAATGCTTATTATTTATTCACCTTACCCATTGGTAGTTTATGCTAATATTTTTCATTTGTTTTGGTAGCACTTGTCCCAGTTCTTTATGTTAGGTACAGACTTAGCAACGTGTTTATGCAACTCGACAGGATACATTGTCGGTCGCACAGTGTGTAGTCTTGTTTATAGTTACGTTCAAAATTGCATTCGAAGTTTCGAAACTATCAACATGATTTTATGTTCATAGGACGCATTGTAGGTTGTAGTGTCTGTGTAAGAGTATGCAGCATATAATATAAAAGTGTTGCGGAAACACTTTGCAAAGTGTGTACCTACTATTAGTTCATTTCTTTATGTTTTTGTTTTAAATAAATGAAAAATTGTCATGAATTCTTATTGTGTATGCTTAGTTAGCAGATGGCTACATTTTGGTACAATTGAAGTTAACCCATTAACCGCCGCTGTACTCACTTGAGTACAGTCAAAAAAAAGGTGACAATTTTGCATATTTGAGAGTTGTTGTAATTAATTGGTCTTTCTAGCAAAATCTGAGCCATAGTCTATTGAAATAATGAACAAAAAACTGTCGATATATATTTAGACTGTTAAAAAATTAACTCTTAGTATGATGCAAAATTGATTTCACGTGGCAAGTATGTATTTTCCGCCTTTTATAAATTTTACTGTGTTTTAATTTATTTTGTACCTTAATTTTCTAAACTAAAGCATTTTTATTTATAAAATAAGTAGAAACAAATTGCTTCCCACTCATTTTTATATAGTTATCGTAGTTTAGATATATCTGTACTCAATTGAGTACAGCGGCAGAATCCACATGCGAATTCTGGCAACACTGTTGTTTGCCCATATATACAAAAGCATACTTCTGTGTGTTTCAAAATAAAGAGGGGACTCCCAAAATATACAAACATCAATTATTTCTTTAATTGAAGTGAAGGAGTGGATGAGCTAGATGAGTCAACTTCGCTGTACAGAATTGCCATTTGAGGTAAGAACTGGTGGTGGATCTTGTTCACCTACATAATGGATATGGCAATTGCAAACGCTTGGCGGTTATATGAAATGACTCATAATGATGACATGGATCACCTTTTATTCCGACGTTACATTGCAAGATACTATTTACGGCAAAATACGCAAACTTAAGTTCGACACTCGTCTTCATTGGTCCTAGGGTTGCCACAAGTTGGTATAGGGCACTACCCCAAAAAGTTAGAAAATCAACTCAGATGTGTCCTATGCCATGCAAGAGTTCGCTGGCAGTGCAAAAAATGTTTGAAAAACACTATGTATTGAAAAATCATGTTTTGAAAAATACCACCTGTAAACCGCCGCTGTACTCAATTGAGTACACCCTCCTTACTCCGCCCACTTATTATTTTTTTTAATTTTTCCATTACTTTATGTTAACTTTGAGCATAGTGAAATTAAAAATAAACTTTTTTGTTAATTATCGTCATTGGTTTGATTTTGGCGGTTAATGGGTTAATTTAGTACAATTTTACCCTTTTCATGGTAATATTTAAGAATAGCCATATCCCAACACTGGTACACATTCTAAACCCTAGACTCAAACCTTCTGATTTAGCAGAGTTCTGTTTTGTAATTTTTGAGCACAGGCGGTAAAAAATAATGCATATCTTTAGGCAAAATTTTAATGATATTTGGATGCTTTCGATTAATCTTTAAGACCTTATAATGGTTTCCAATAAAATTATTTTTTAAAGTTTTAACAGTACGTACTAAGAATTAACGTAAAATACTAAATTAAATCTTGAATATAATTAAAATTATAAAATTTTCTTTTATTCCTTTTTAAGTTAAACACAAAATCATTTTAACAAATAGCTTATATTTAAATCTAGTTGCTTTTATATATTATCTCGTACAATTATTTGCAACGAATATTTTTTTTATATATATTATCCTTTAAAGCAGGTAACAGCTATCGCTAACAAAGCAATTATTTTGCCTGCTTTCAAAAAGAGTTGATTTTAATCAAAGTATTTACTCTTCTTTGTTCTCCAGTTCATTCAAACATAATCCCCCAAAATCTATACAACAACTTCATGTCTGCGTGCATTTAAGCTTTACCTTGTCTTTTAATAATTCTTTGAAATTAAACTGTTTTTCATAGTAAAAGCTGAACAAATAGTTTAAGCTTTGATTTGTTTCGCAAAAAAATAACTAAAATGAATTTCTCTTTATTGTGCATGAAGAAGAGGTCAATATTTAAATCCTCTGTCAAAAGACGACCATAAATACCCAAAAATATATGTATGTATGTATGTATATTGACAAAAAAATATTAATAATATTGCTGGCAATCAGTGGAAAAAAAAGAATTAAAACAAACAACTTTTTTTCCATAGCATTGATCTTTTATTTTCTGACATATTTTGTGCGCCATTTTTTCATATCAATAAAAAATGTATAGTCGAATGCACAACAAATATTCTTATATTTGATAGAAATAATAACATAAAAAAAAATAAATGAAATGCTTCGTTATTAAAAAAGAGATATTATCTTTGGAAGAGCAGAAAGTATTAAAAATAGGAAATAAAAGGACATAACCAATTATAAAGCTGAAATATTAAAGAAAAGCTTTATATAAACATATGTACATATATATGTATGTATGTATGCATTTATGTGTTTGTGTGTGTATGACTTAAATATTTATTTGCATGATAATGGGGTATTTTTGCTCAGAGAAATTCCCTGGCAATGCCTTTCAATACATTTCATTTTTATTTTGCTGAGGAAAAGCTAAAAATCCAAGTTAACAATTCATTTTCCTTTATGTGTTATTATAATATACAATTTTAAATCACAGTTTTATTGTTGACATATAAATGCATTTAACAATTTTTATTCTTGAAATGGGAAGCGCATATAAGGTTCATAAAAAACTTAATGTTGTTTCTCATTTGTTTAGTAGATATTTTTGTTTCTTAAATGATTGCACTAAATATTAATCAAGTCTTTGCAATTTAATGAGACTATCAGCGCAGAAATGGTGTAACTCACGTTTAATTTTTGGTTGCTGTTCTGTCCGTCTTTCCGTATAACCGTCCGTCCGTACGTGAAACCGGATTTCCGAAGCTCCCAGGAAAGCTACATACTTCAACTGGTGTATCGGAAATGGTTCGAAATATATTAATTAACAAAGTCAAAAATCCGGTTTCAAAGCTGGAAAGTTTAATTTTTTTTGCAATATAAAAAGTAACTAGCAGAAACTAATTTTTGTTTTAAGTTTGTAATTTAAACCTATTTTATAATTCAGCTATAATTCAATTGGCATTTAAAATAAAATAAATCAAAAATACGATTCCAGGGTTGGAAAATTTATTTATTTTTTTGATACATAACCGTAACCTATAAAACAATTTTTTTTTTCTATAAATTAAACATATTTTATATTTAGAGAGAAATATTTTGCTAAAAAACTAAAAAAACTAAAAGGATAAAACCAAGGTTTTAAAATTATTTTTTTTTGTATATAAAAATAGCCAGTTCAATTAAATTTGTAAAAATAATTGATGTTTTAGAAAGCAAAGTTCGGAAAAATAAGAGACAACCCCCAGAGCTGGAAAACTTAAAATGCTTGTGCTGCATAAAAGTACCTAAATAAAATTAACTAATTTTTATAACCTTTACCAAAAAATGGTAAAAGGGTATATATAGGTTTGTCATTCCGTTTGTAATTTCTACAATATTAATAAGAGACACATAAAGTATATATATTCTGGATCCTTATGCATAGGGAATATGAACAATCGATGTCCGTCTGTTCGTCTGTCCGTCTGTCTGTACGTGAAATCGGTTTTCCCAAGCTCCCAGAAGAGCTAGTGACTTCGTTCTTGGACTGGTGTGTCAGAAATTTTCCGAAAAATTTTGCTATTGAAAATCAGCAAAATCGAGCAGACGGTTTCAGAGCTGGAAAACTCAAACTCAATTTACCCATAGAAAATAACTACCGAAAACAACTTTTTATTACTTTTTTATTAAATAACTTATTTTATACTTCGGTATGAATAAAATTGGTATTTAGAATTAAAAAAAAAATTTAAAATTTACCAAATTAAAAAAACGTTTCCAGGGTTGGAAAACTTTAACTTTTTTCCTAATAATTAAACATATTTCATGTTTTAGGAAGAAGGCTATTTTCTCAGGAACGGTAAAAGCTACGGGTCTGAAATTTGGACAGTGTATGTAGAGCTTTGGTCGCTACAACAACAAATATATAAAAGCTAAAAATAAAAGGATGTTCCAAAATGAATAACGAAAACTTTTTAAAATCCCATGTAATATACATACAATTGTATGTATGTGTGTACATATGTATATTGACACTTGAAATTTGTAAAATTAGTGTATTTTTATATATGCTACAATAATTAACACTAAAATTAAAAAAATTTAAATTAAAGGGTGATCCATCAGTTAATGAAATTTTGACTATGTAATTTTGACAAATTGCTATATCTTGGAAACCGTAAGAGGTAAATTCTTGAAATTTTCAAAAACGGTAAAACTAAAAAATCCAAAAATTATAAAATCGCCAAAAATTTTAAAAAATCGCCAAAATGAAAAAAAAATCGCTAAAATTAAAAAAAACGCTAAAATTAAAATAAAACGCCAAAAACCGAAAAACATTGCCCAAACGAAAAAAATCCGCAAAAATCGCCAAAACAAAATAAAATGCTTATATAAACAAAAATCGCCAAAAATTAAAAAAAAATCGCCAAAACGAAAAAAATCGCCAAAATGAAAAAAAATCGCTAAAATTAAAAAAAAACGCCAAAAACCGCAAAAATCGCCAAAACAAAAAAAATTGCTTAATGAACAAAAATCACCAAAAATTAAAAAAAAAATCGCCTAAACGAAAATAAATCGCCAAAATTAATAAAAAAACGCCAAAAACCGAAATAAAATCGCCAAATCAAAAAAAATTGCCTATATGAAAAAAACGCCAAAAATTAAAAAAAAATTCGTTTATATGAAAAAAAAATCGGCAAAATCAAAAAAAATCTCCAAAACGAAAAAAAATCGTCAAAATTAAAAAAACGCCAAAAACCGAAAATAATTGCCAAATCGAGAAAAAAGTGTCAAAACAAAAAAAAAATCCCACAATAACAAAAATCCGCAAAAATCGCCAAAACAAAAAAAAATGCTCATATGAACAAAAATCGTCAAAAATTAAAAAAAAAATCGCCTAACTGAAAAAAATCGGCAAAATCAAAAAAAAATCGCCAACACGAAAATAAATCGCCAAAATTATAAAACGCCAAAAATCGAAAAAAATCGCCAAAACAAAATAATTGCCTATATGAAAAAAAATCGCCAAAAATTAAAAAAATCGCCTAAATGAAAAAAACGTCAAAATAAAAAAAATCGCCAAAACAAAAAAAAAATCGCCAAAATTAAAAAACGCCAAAAACCGAAAAAAAATTGCCAAAACGAGAAAAACTGTCAAAACTAAAAAATTGCCAAAAAGAAATAAAAACGCCAAAAAACGAAAAAATCACCAAAATAAATTGCCTATGTGAAAAAAATCGCCAAAAAATTAAAAAATCGCCTAAATGAAAAAAAATTGTAAAAATCAAAAAAATTTCCAGAACGAAAAAAAATCGCCAAAATAAAAAAAACCCAAAAACCGAAAAAAAATCGCCAAAATGAGAAAAAAGGTGTTAACACTAAAAAAATTGCCACAAAAAAATAAAAAAAATTAAATATATATAAAAAATAAAAAAATCGCCTAAATGAAAAAAATCGTCAAAATGAAAAAAATCGCCAGAACGAAAAAAAATATCCAATATTAAAAAAACGCCAAAAAACGAAAAAAATCGCCAAAACCAAAAAAAATTGCCGATATGAAAAAAATCGCCAAAATTTAAAAAGCACCAAATTAAACATAATGCCATAATGCCATAACCTAAAAATTGCACTAGAAAAAAAGTATGAATTCTTTCACAAAATGAATATGTACCTACATATCTCTGTGCTTATGTATGTATCTCTATACTACATAAACGCACTTTGGTAAAGGGTATATAAGATTCGGCACAGCCGAATATAGCACTCTTACTTGTTTTCTTTGTTAATTAAATACATTAGTATAAAAAATTCAGAAAAATAAAAAATAATATATTATTCTAAGGTAGGAAAATTTAAAATTTTTCTTGGTATAAAAAAAAACTAAATAAAACTATATTTCTCTTTTTAATTAAACATATTTTATATATTAGAAAGGGCTTTACGCAATTTTTATATGACATCTAATTTAAGCACAAGCATTTGCACTCATTAGTCTTACGAAGCTTTGTGATATGTTGGGTAAAATTAATAACTGCAGGCAAGTACTCGTTTGCAGATGTTTTAAAATATAAATTTGTTTGAGCACAATTACGGCACGGTTATTTAATTCTGAGGGCAAATTACGGCATTTGATACGATTCGGAATTTTAAAATATTTCTATACAAAATCAAAACATTTAGTAATTTCGTTCGATAACAAGTGCTGTAATTTGCCCCCCCCCATCAATATGGTAAAGGTTGACAAAAAATTTTTATTCATTCTTATTTTTTTGCACATTAAATTTGCTTAAGATGTGTATGAATAAATTCCCATTAGAAAGTGCTGATCTCTGCTAAAGTCATATCTAATTGAATTCTCTTCATGCTTTCAAACATTTTAAATATATTTTTCATTATCAAAGACACCAACATTAATTTTGTAGGAGAAAATGATTTAGGGAATTGAAAGTCAAACACTTAAAAAATATTTTCAAACAAAAACGTCCTTAATCCTTTTTTTTTGAATTAGGTCATAAAGTTATTCAATTTATTTTTAATTGAATCTTAAAAAAAATACTCAAATACATTTTCAATTTATTTTAGTTTGATTTGAAGCAATATTAATATTTTTTTTTGCAATCAAAACTTTGATTGATATTATGATTTTCGTGATAGATTGAAATTATTGTATAATTAGGATTTTCAATGAATTTTTTTATTTGTTGTTGGAACTTTATTTTTCAATATTCTCCCTGAGGTTTTTGACAAAATTATCAGTATTTCAATGCACGAATGCATTACTTTGATGGAAACTTTAGGGAACATATTCATCGGAGCACCGTAGAAGAAAATCGTTAAAAACTAAATTCAAACTTTAAGTTTGTGAAATTTAAGCTTTTTCAATTACTTCGTTTCCCTGCCAAGTTACAGTTTAATAAATCTTTGCAGCTTTAATCTTATGAATATTTTTTTTTCATTGCAAAAATATATGGATTCCATTTAAAAATCTCACAAATCTCTGCGCAAATGATAGGATGAAAAAATATCTACATCTCAAATTGTTTCTCGTAACACTTCAAGATGATGAAAATCAACACTAACACTAACACCATCACCAGGCCAGCCAGCAGTGCACCCTAAAACAAATTGCAAGATAGCAAAAAAAAAAAAAAAGTGAGCAATGCAAGTAAAAAGATAAAAAAAATACATAAACACAAAAACGATTTGCGGTTGTGTCTTAAGTTAAGATACCAACGAAAAATGCAATGAAGTATTCGCATCAGGCATGCATGAAAGCAGTACGGAATAGTAAAATGACACTGTCAATGGATTATCAATCTTAAAATTTTACTTTCACCCATATGCATTCATTTTTGCATTTCCTTTTATGGTTTTAAGAATACTTTATTCGATAAGCGTAAGAGTAAGTGCCGCCAGCGAAAGAGAGATAGAGAAACAGGGAGTGTATAATCTAAAAAATTATGCTTGTGCTAATATATAATCCCCATAGATTTTTTTGTGCAGTTTTTTTTTTTGAATATAACTTTAAACCAGTAAAATCACAGTATGTGAGTGCATACAATCTTCTATCTTAACAAAACTGTACAAAAAAAAAGTATGCGAACTCAATGTATCGCATAAACCAGCTTTAAATGTTCCATTTTTGTTTTGTTATATTCTTAACATGGTTCTCTCTTTTCCTTTTTCCGAGATTATTTTCCTTGGCACGTACAGAATAGTTGAATTAGTGACGGATTTCACTGAAAACTTTTCAACACATTGAGCTTTATGTATATCTAAACACCATATAGTAACTGATTATATGTCTTTGTGTGTGTGTGTGTAAAAGTGCTTTTGTAAGACTACTTGCATTTATGTATTTGTTAGATAAATCGCCTTGTCTAAAATATCCCGGCTGGTATATATTCTTCTATTTGTGCGTATGTGCACCAAGTCTAAGAAAACTTGTATTTATATCCTGAATTGCAATATTAGTTTGTCTGTAAGATTTTTGCATTTTTTTTTTTGCAGTTTTTCTTATACTTTTACTTCTCCTTCTCCAGATGCAGCTTATTTTCCATCTTAAATCTTTTCAACGTATTTTCTTGCGCTTCTAATGAATTGTTTGCTCTTAACTATTTGAACGAAAGTTAACATTTTGGCAAGCAAAAGGAAAATGTAATCATGGTGTTCAGTTAAATTAAGCAGATACTGAGAGTTATTTTTCTTTTTCTTTTTAAGTTTGTTGGTGATTTGTAGATATTGTAGAAGATTTACTACGAAAGCAGAGGAATTAAGTAATAAAAGATTATTTTTTTTGCTTAATATTGTTAGCCAATAAAATGCTGTGTTGTACTTGATTTTCTTTTTCTTAAATCTATGATGTAATGATTTTCTTAATTAAGGCAAAATGTATGAAATTTACTGATACTTAATTAGTTTCTAGTGTTTTTCTTAATCCTAACTATTAGCAAGGATTATATTTATTCTATCACCTGTCCGGTAAGAAAAGTCAAAGCTTCAACTATAATGTATTGGTTATTCAAAGTCTATGGATATAAAAATATGCAAATATATTTTTGAAATGGTGCTCAAAAAAGTGCACACATATTTAAAAAAAACTTTTGAAGACTTATTAATCAAGGCCATTCAGCCATCAGTGAAGAATTTAAGAAAAATATAAAAAATCTTAATAAGTAGAAATCCAACATTTACAACAATTACGGGATAAATGTATTCGCGTGTGTGTATTCATATGTATAAGCAGCCGATTGATGTTGGGCACTCTGGTGCTACTTTGTACAGCTCAGTAAATTTTACTGACATCTGCAGGTATTTGGGAAATGAAAAAGAAAAAATTACATTTAAAGCATTAAACACATTCACAACAGCAAGCTACCGGCAACAAGGCAAGATTACAAATTTATATAATGCATACCAAATTGCAGTGATAGGTATTGTACCAAGCACGAACTTGGTAAACATTTTTATCTCACTACTCTTGATGACCGAAATTTTGGAAAGGAACTTGACCTTTTTTGACATTTATGTTTTTGTAAGGATCTGACTACTTTTTGGAAGGTTTTCTTAATAAAGCTTTTTAACCTTTACATTTCTAGTCTGTTATAGTTCTATTTATAATGTCGACGTCAGTTCAAAAGGGCAGAGTTACATAAAATTATGGGTTATAGGGTGATATGTGCACCATTGTGTCATAATAAGGACCGTGTAATTAGCTTAATTTTTAACAGTCATCTGAGTAGAAATATGTAAAATATAGTGTTAATTTTAGTGGGACTGACGTCGCCTATTTATCTAAAGTCTGCTCAGACGTAGTACTTTTGAAAACGAAAAATTAAATGCTAGCATGAGTGTAATGTGCATGCAAGGTTTTAATACATTAGCTTGTGTTTTAAATTTATCTGGTTGGTAACTTAACTAAGCCTATTTTTTTTTTGCAACATTTCAGTTCTCTACGGTATAATATTTTGATAAAATTTTTATAGATTTTTCCTGTTCGTAAATCCTTCTTAATTTTGAGCTTAAAGTGCCTGTCTATGCTTTCCAATTGAAACTTCCAGGATTTTAAATCTTTCTTGGTAATTTCTAATTTAGATTTATTTGTGCATTGAATTCAAGCTCTATAATGCAAATTCTAGCTTGAAATGTTATGGCTGTTACCCGCACTCTCCGTCACTTTTTTAAACTCAAGATTTTGTTATGAGCAGCGCTCAAATGTCCTTGTACCATTTTTAAAATGATAGTTTTTAGTTAAAGCTTCAGTTAAAACCTTTAGTAAAAAATTATCGTGGCCTCTGCCACTCCTGGTTAAAATATTTGGGTTTTTAGATTTTTCTATTTGGTTTCTCATCCTGACCTACTGGCGTATAAAATTTCAGCTCTCTAGCAAATTTAGTTACTTAATTTTTATGGGCGGGAATACGCCTACCTTTTTTATGTAAATTTTTTTGCCAGTGCCAATCAAACATGTCAAGTTTCGTTGAAAACGGATGTTAATATTTAAATAAATAGTAGTTTTAAATCTGCTGATCCAAAGTACATAAAATAGGAAGTTTAAATTGTATGGGCGTGTTAAAACCCACTTTTTTCAACGAAATTTTATAACCTTGCATTATTCCAACATTTGTGCCAAATTTCAATAAAACACTTGAGATACAAATTTTAAATTTACTCTTTTGATTATGTGCTTTATTGGAATAGCCCCGCCCCCCTGGTAAAAATCTCAGGTTTTTAAAATGTTTCTAGTTAGTTGCTGATCTAGACTTACTTGTTTATCGATTTTCAGCTAACTAGCGTACATTTTATATATTTTCTTTTTATGGGCGTGATACCGCCCACTTTTTCAATCCCAATACCTGCTGTAGCCGTTAGTTATCTTTCCTGTCGAGTTTCGTTGAAAATGGATCGTAATAAATATATAAATATGTAGTATATTCAAATGTGCTGACCCGAAGTACATGAAATATGAGGCTTAATTTGTATGGGCGTGTTAACGTATGTATGCCAAATTTCAATAAAATCGCTTGAGTTTTCCGCCTCAGGTTTGGTTTTTAAACTCTGAGCCTTATGGGCGCAGCCCCTCCCTCCTAGATAATATTTTTGGGTTTTCAGATTTTTCTATTAATTTGCTAATCTATTACTACTCGTTTGTCAAATTTCAGATCACTAGCGCAAATTTTTATTTTCCGTTCTTATGGGCGTCTTCCCCTCTACTTTTTTAAATCCAATGGTTGCTTTGGCTAGTGTTACTCTTTTCTGTTTAGTTTCGTTGAAAACGGATAATATTAATTACATAAATAGTACATTTAAATGTGCTGACCGGAAGTACTGTATGGGCGTGTTAACGCCCACTTTTTTTAACAAATATTTATAGCCTTGTATTATTGTAACATGTGCGCCAAATTTCAATAAAATCACTTGAGTTAAATGCCTTTGATATGTGTTCTTATTTCTGAGCTTTATGGGCGTAGTCCCAGACCCTTGGAAAAATTTTCGGTTTTTCAGATTTTTCTAGGTGATTACTCACAAAGTTCTACTTGTGCACCAAAGTTCAGCTCCCTAGCGCAGATTTCAGTTTTTATGGGCGTAGCCCCGCCCCTCTGGTTAAAATGTTAAGGTTTTCAGATTTTTTTAGTTTATCGCTCACCTAAATCTACTCGTGTACCAAATTTCAGATCTCTAGCTATAGCGGAAGTGCTTCATCAATTTGATGAGTGTGTCAGTGGTCAGTGGTCAATGGTCAGTGATCAGTGGTCAGTGAGTATGTCTTAAAATATGCACTTTTTGCACCTCCATATCTCAGAAACCTTTTGTTCTAATTGTTTTTTCAAACTTTGCATATGAGGTAACATGGATTTATTTTAATTATGAATTAAATTTTAGAACTTTGCTGCGGCGGGGGAAAAAGTTATGGGGGGTAAAAACAGCTCAAATGGCTTCCTGTAAATATACACACTGCGTGCATTGGCCGGAACTAGGCCTGGTGCACTACCGTGCGCCTCTAGATATAGTGGGATGCGAAACAACTGCCTTTTGTAGGCTTTAGTTTTCCTTCGCATATTAATTTTTTTTTTTTTTAAAGAAATTAGCCATAACTAAAAGTGAATAAATAATAAAATTATATGATTCAATATTTCCTATTTAGCTATTTTCTTTAAATTTCAGTTACAAATGATTTTTTATTCTGAAAAAAAAATATTTTCTTTATACATACATATATAAAAATATCCAATTATCATATAAATTGACATATGTTTGTACGTAGATGTAAATATAAAAAATTAAAAAAAAAACACGCAAAGCAAATTGAAAAAAAAACTATAGAGAATTTACATTTTACACGAATATTACAACACAACCATAAATTTTGATTTGATTACATTTGTTACACGCTCAAGAACATGTACACTTGTCATTTAAGCACTCACGTATGTATCCACATACATATGTATATACATAATATGTATATACACATATGTATATACATAAACACCCCTAACCTTGGAAATTAATGTTGGTGTTGTAACTTCTCCTTTTACAATTTCAGCAGAGTCAATAAATTCTTTCGGAAAAAGTACAAATTTTACCTCAGAATGAATTTATATTATAGAAATTCAAATAAAAAAAATATACAAAAAAAACATACACATGCACATACATAGACACCCAGTTGATCATGTCTTTCAGACATGACGTGAATGCACGCCACTGTTAAAGCGTGAACAAATAACCGCTTAGTTTAAACGTGTCAAGAGCGTCATATGCACTCATATTATTATTATCCTCTTAAAACTGAAAATTTTTATAAAATTTTATTTAATCAAACTATGCATAATCTTACATTGAACGTTGCAAGACTAGCTCGCGTTAAATATCTATCAACTATTCGTAGTTTGATCCATAACGAGTTGAGCAGTTTTTATTTTTCTGTAAGACTGTCTTAAAAGATACTAACATGTGCATAATTAGTAAAGAGCAAACAAAAATGGCAAGACTGTTGTAAATTTAGAGATAGTAAAATTGAGCTTTCATTACAAAAAATCTTTCAACAAATTGTAATACGATGAATCAAAATAATTCACATATTCACATTACTCGCTTAGAAATCACATAACCTAAAATTTAAAAAATGATGTGCAAGTTGCTAAATGACGAGAATGATTTTTTTTTTAGATTAAATAGATTACGTGAACAAGAAGCCAAATTAAAAATGCAAGTACTTCTCAAGAATCGATTATATTAGTCTCACGCCTTGTTACAATAATTAAGTTGGTAATCCAGTAGGGAAGTGCTTTCACCAAAAATCCTTAACTCCAAACCCGATTAACGTTTTCGAAATTTTTTGCTGAGTATGTACATACTATCATATTAGAGTTGAGCGATATTTCGAAACCTGTTACTTTTTCACAGTGCTTGAAAAATCACTAAACACAACTGTGCTTAAATTTATTAAGTAACAGGTTTTAAAAAAAATATAGTTCTTTCATACAAACTGTGATTGTTCTTGTATGCTTACTTTACAGTAAATAAAGCTACCACATTAATTTTTTTTTATAACTTCATCTTTTGTCAAGAAGAAATCGTCAAATCGCCTTTTCTGGTAACCAGGTACAGCTCTCACTTTTTTGTCTTTGCAATTTTATTGTCTCTCTGCCTTTTATACTACAATTCTCAATATTTAGATGGGGTCGATTGCTACTTATTTGTTCTTGTCGCTATTCTTATTAGTATTTCAAAACATTAATATTAGTACACACTTTTACAGCAGAAGAGCTGAAATATATTAAACCGTGATCACAGTCACTGTTTAATTTCACTGCTGCTCTTCTTATTAGATTTTCTCAAAATAACAAAACTGCTTCAAACAAAATACTGCTAAACTCTGATCACAGCTAACTTTAAAAGAACAGCGATTTAGAAATCACGTTCACAAGGACCAACATTCTTAAAAAATCACAGTTTCGATCATCTCTAATACATATGTATGTATATTGACACTTAAGATTTGTAAAATTAGTGTATGTGTTTATATAGACTACAACAATAAACACTAATATTAAAAAGAAAAATTAAATTAAAGGGTGTTTTATCAGTTAAAGCAATTTTGTCAAAATTACATGACAATTTGCTGTATCTTGGAAACCGTAAGAGAAAAACTCTTGAAATTTTCAAAAACAGTAAAACTAAAAAATCTCAAAATTATAAAATCGCCAAACCGAAAAAAATAGCCAAGAATTTAAAAAAACTCTAACACTAAAATAAATCGCCAAATTCGAAAAAATCACCCAAATGAAAAATATGGCCAAAATGAAAAAAAATTCCAAAAACCGAAAAAAGTCGACAAAACACAAAAGTCGCCAAAATTAAAAAAATATCACCAAAATGAAAAATCGCCAAAAACCGAAAAAAATCGCCAAAGTGAGAAAAAAAGTGTCACAACTGAAAAACGCCAAACTTGAAAAATCGCACAAACCGATAAAACCAAAAAACGCCAAAAACTAAACAAAACGTTCAAAATCGAAAACAAAACAAAAAAAAAACGAAAAAAATCCCAAAACTATATTTTATATCGGCTAAAGTTCGTATTGAATCACACATCTAGTGTACGTGAGGAACCTGCCGTGCGCAGGTCAAAGTCGCACTTCACGGAATTTATTTTAATAACCCTATAAAATAGTTTTAGTATTGTACCTTCATACCAAGTAAACTAACTTGTTTTATTTAATTATCTTTGATATTGCAAAATTGTGTTAAGTGTCTCAATTTAAAAATCCCGTTTATTCCTAAAGAATTTCTTCAAAACTGTTCAGCACAAGGGAACGGTTCGAGAGAAATAAAACAGAGAATATTCTTAAATTAATTTTATGGTTAGGACTACTCTTTAGCTATAAATTTTTTTATCATTATTTACTAAAAACTAATAAGCACTCGTTACAAGCTGTCAACTTTTTATACTTATTTTTTTCAATTTCTAACCCTGGAAGACTAGAAGGAGCTGCAACACTGCAAAAAGCAGAGTGTCTTCTGTATCACTATACATTTCCTAAAGAAGGCAACACCTAGTGATTTTACTAGGTATTCATTGCCTGATTGTTACTTCTCTTAAAAAAAAGACTGTTACTATTAAGCTTTATTTATTTATTTATTTATTAGATGTAGACAATAATTTCAAAAAATTTATGCAGACACATCTTTATGTTTGTTATTCGTGTAAGGCACGATATTCTTTAATGCAAGATATAATAGCTTCTCCCGTTTTTTCATTAAATTTAAAAATATATTCAGTTATCTTCTTCAACTCATTTAATAAATCATATTGAACAAGTTTTTTCTCGGCGGCTGTCCTCACCAGAGCTGGGAGCTTTTGTCTTACTTCTTTCTTCATAGCATTTTTGAAAATGCCACGTATGACATCATATAAAGGTTGGGAGCCATTGTTACCTCCTAAATGTCCAAAGGCGTCCATATTTTCATTTAAGACATCAATGCAAGCCAAACTGCCAATCTCACTACTAGAACACACATTCACAAGAAAACTTAAGCGATCTTCAAGCTGAAATTCATTTGAATTATCAATAGAAGCGGAAATAAGTTTCATAACGTGGGTCCTATTTCTAGAGCAGCTCAAATACCGCATTAATTCTTTACGCTCGAAGCTATCCGTAGTCGCGGTTAGATTTTTATAAAGTATTTGATACTCCTCATCGCCCGATTGTCTGAGACCGTTGCAAAAAATATCATATTTGAGATGTGGCTCTATGGCTACAGATCCATTTAGTACAGCCTTCAGCTTATTATTTGATTGTACCAGACACTCTTCAACACCGACTAAACAAGCAGTTTCTAGAATTTTTGCGCGAAGCATTTGATCATGCTCATTATCGTCAGGATTATCGTTGACAACTGTCTTTGCAAAAATATTACTGATCAGATGTCTTGCAAACCATTTGTAGTCATCTTCATCTGATAGGAACTGATAGTAAATCATTAATACCTTTGCTGATTCCCACCAGGGCAACAATTGGTCTTCATGTTTTAAATAAGTCAACATATTCCAGTATATGGATAGGTTTAATTGATTATAAGTCCACAAAATATAAGTATCTCGTAGTAGCTGTGTGCGAGCATGTGTAGGAATTTCAAATGGCTTTTTGGTTAATAAAGATTTTGCTAGAAGTTGGTAGTTTTTTTCATCATATATAATGCGATACAAACCAGTTGACTGTTTGTTGAGTAATAACCAGTCTTCTTTGTCAATTGTTGCATTCACTTCCATTTCAGTTACATTTAGTAAATACTGAGTGGCTTTTGTGTCGTTGAAATCATGATCCGATGCAGTTGCATAGTTAAAGGGAACATACCAGGTGTTGCTTTTATAGCCTACATTCAAATCGAAGGGATGTTGCTTAACGTTAAAACTACCAGTTCCATAATCACGTGTAATGGTCAGTACTGGATAACTACCCCGGTGTATCCACGTGCTCATCATTTCACCAATTGGGGTGGGAAGTATATAGTTTAGCTCCTCAGCCGCATGTTGAATAGCTACAAAGAAATTCTTCCACTCAAGTGCGCTATACTGGCTATGAGAAATAAAAATATAAATATTTACATATTTGCTTGTGTAACATTGGGCAAACTAGAAAGAAATAGTAAAACTCCGACGATCTTTTTTTGACAGAGCAGACTAAATGAAGTTATATGTTTGAATATGAATAGGCATTTTAAAGAAAATTCCAATAGTTGTGTCTCTTCTCCGACTTTTGTTTCATATCGTTATCGCTTTTTTGGGAGCACTTATTTTGTTCAGCAGTTTTATGAAAAATATAACGAGGAAGACTTTTGTAGTTCAATGCAACCCTTTTCTTTTCTTCTAAGGATTTTTTTGCTGTTTGCATAAAAACAGTTAAAAAATACATTTAAACGGGCATAAAATGGGGTTGAATTAAAAAAAAACTTCCATCAAATTTAATTTCGTCTTCAAGTACCTCAGGGCTCAAAATTTATCTTAAGCATCAGAAATACATATGTATCCCAGCAAAAAAAGAGACTCCAAAATAGTCATGAAAATGTAGAGTTTGCGATCTAGAAGTAGTGAAAATTTCGATCCGATCTAATGATTTTTACACAGGGTTGTTATTGCAAGAAGTTCTCTTTTTCGATGTCTGGTCACTGAATTGGAAGCGATATTAAGAAAAATTCCCTTTTTTGTGTTCTATGATAATATTTGCATCTAGGAAAAACAGTAAATAGTTACCTATTTTAACAATTTGTTTCTTTTTATATGAATTTAAGCTCGAAACAGTTTTCATGTAACTTTAAGCAAATAACTTTTTAATTTTTGACTAAAATTAGTTCATAAATTTCATTAAAAAAATTTTTTTTTTTTTATTCTGGTGAGTTACAAGGTTTTGTATGACTAAAATAAGCTTCTGCGTGTTTTTTTTTTGCTCACTCTCGGCAAATTAAAAATATCAATTTTTTGGAAGCAATGAAAATGTAGTTCCACTAGAATGACTTCCATTTTTTTTACTGGGATGCTACTATGGCCTAGTTTAACCTGTTGCTTTATTATTGCAACATAGTGACACTTCCAAAAATTCGCCTTTGCGTTTATTATAGATAACAAAACATTATATGTTAATTAATTCTGTGTAAAAATTTCATATAAATATTTTTTTTCTCAAATTGAAAATTTAGAACTTATTTTCCACAAAAAAAGAATTTTTAAGTTATCTCTCTGTTGTAGAAATATGTTCATTTGTACAGCATTTTAACTTTAAATACATAGCTGTGAAGTAATGATTAGTAATCGTACTGATTACTAATTTTATATCTGTTTTTTGAAAGGTAACGTAATGATTAAATTACGATTATATTCAGTTTCGCACGATTAGTAATTTATTACTATTACCAATAGTGGAATAATAATCTGAATTACTTGAAATTACAAAAATTAATCAAAAAGAATCAAAAGTAATTAAGAAATAATGCGATTGCTTCTAAAGATTATTTTTAATTCTTTTTAATTATTTATTAATAATCAAAAGTAATCTTTGAAAGTAGGCGGATTATCTTTTAATTACTTTTGATTCTTTTTGATTACTTATAATTGTAATTTCTAGTAATTGAGATTACTGTTTCATTATTAGTAATCGTAATCAGTTATTTATCAGAAATTCTTTTAAAGGGAATTATTTAGTTGATTCCTTATCGTAATCGAAATTAAACAGCTCTACTCTAACCCTTTGTGACACTTTTTTAAGGTCACTTAATAGATTCCTCTTTGTGACATGCAGGAGTTAAAAATTATTCACCAAAATATCTTTCGTACAATTTAAAATTAAAGTACAGCATAGATCTTATATAAAATGTAGAGATTCATGATTTTGTCTTCTCAAAAAGATTCATTTCTAGTCTCCTCTGACAAAATAAGTTTTAGAAATTTGAAAAATTTTGTATTGCGAAGTATAACTTGTGTTGGTATATCTTACTTGTGTTTCAAAAAGTACTGTATTGCCTTTCTGAATACATCGTCAGTCAAAGCATTGTTCCACATGAGAAAAAAAGAACCAGTTGTTTCATTAGGAAACATTTTTAACCAATTTCGAATTTCAGAAGGTTTTTGTCCATCCAAATACAAATCCAATTTAAAATAGTCACCATTCAACAGTGCATTGTAATATTCATAGTTAACTACTTCCAACATAGGTGCTTGCGGAAAAATCTATAATAATTCAAAGCTTAAGGTGTGAATAATATTAACAATACATACTTTTCTTATTACATTTACCTTGATTGCAGCTTTATACATAAATAATTGTGCAAGACCTGCTTTAAGCCATAAGTCAGACCACGATTGAATGGAGACATAACCACCGAACCACTGCTGAGATATTCTCAATCCCAATAAGTTAGCAGTCTCGATATTTTCAAACGTTGAAAATAATACAGAATATGTTATTAAACCCAAATTTGCATCACCTTGGGCTGATGTATGAGGTATAACAACATAGTCTAATTTGCGGAGCATGTATTTAACATCAGTGTATTCCTGCATAAACTTTAATATGGTTTCTCCATACGACAGTGTCTGCGTAGCATAGCTCGCCATGCCTCGAGGGAAATAAACACGTTGGGTTATCTCATTTGATTTTTTTTCGGCAAACTCAAGATCGGATACAACAAAAGCCACCGAATTAATGGAAATACGAGGTGTTGTTAAGAATACAGTTTTTCCCTCTCTAAATGAAATAAATTAATACTTTTAGCTAAGATAAATTTTCATTACAAATGACTTTACCTGGACAAAGCTTCGTTGACTGGCATATTGGAAATGGCGGTATAGTTAGCACTATGATAAATAGTGATTGTAAAGTTGGCTTGTTTACCAGGTTCATCGTAGCAGGGAAGAGCGCGACGGGCATTTGTATATCCAAAAAAAGTTCCAAGATAATAACTGCAATTAAAAGTTTATACGAGTAGTTACTAAGTTTCAGATTTAGTAAATGTTCATTTATAAAATATTAAATAATTTAATTTTTCTTATAAAATGTGTAAGTTTTTCACAAAAACACAAACCAAACAGCTCTAATACAGTTCGCGAAGTAAGTGTTTTAAAAGGTAGAAAAAGATACAGTAAAAAATGCATAAATTTTTAGATGAAATTTATTTTATTTAAACAAGTTTTTGTAATAACTCGAATTTATGAAATTTGCAGGAAAATCAGCTGTTTAAAAGTGAAAATATTTTTAGATCAACGATAAATTAAATTGGATAAATAAAATACCTGCTGCATTTATAGCAGCAATATCCTTTGTATAATAACATTTGATGAACCACTTAGGGCCTGTCCCACGATGTCACCAACGTTCGACTTGTCGCAGACTTACATTCAAAACAAAAACAAATTTAAGCATTTTGTTGTTGTTTCCAATGTAACTGTGCGACAAGTCGAAAGTTGTTGACATCGTGGGACAGGCCGTTAATCGCCTGCTTTATTTTGTAAATTCATAAGGATGATGTTTCAATTTCAATTGCTGATACCATCAATAAAACTTTGGCGAAAAGAAAATGTCGAAAAAATTACTGTCGATAGTAATATTGATATTTTGATACCTCTACTTCTTGGCAAATTAATTTTACTAGTTCCAATCAAACTAAATAGCAAGTGACTGCTACTGACAAAAGATGGGGATATTGCAATAAAAATTTATTGAAGTCAGGTTTGCAATAATAATCAATAAAATTGCAAAACTTTTTATTGCAATATACATTCTGAAAACTTATTGATAAAATATATTATTGCAATAACAATAAAAAAATTATTGGTATTGCATGCTTAGATATGCAATATCAATAAATGAATATTGCTTGTATAACAATTTTCAGTCAATGAAATCACTGCAAAATTCTAAAATGCAACCATTTATTGGAAAAGTTTAATCAACAACCATCAACATTCAAACTAGCTTTCAAGAAACGATTAAAATGAAATTGGAAAAATAAGAATTTTTTAATGCTTATAAAAATTTCTGACACACCAGTCCAAGAACGAAGTCGCTAGCTCTTCTGGGAGCTTGGGAAAACCGATTTCACGTACAGACAGACGGACAGACGGACAGACGGACATCGCTTGTTCGTCTTCCCTATGCATAAGGATCCAGAATATATATACTTTATGTGTCTCTTATTAATATTGTAGAAATTACAAATGGAATGACAAACCTATATATACCCTTTTACCAGTTTTTGGTAAAGGGTATAAAAAGCACCACAACTAAAAAAACATAAAATTAAAAATAATGCCAAAAACCTAAAAACGAGAAAAAAAGCATCAAAACTAAAAAAGCACCAAATTAAAAAAAAAAAGCCAAAAAATCACAAAAACGAAAAAAGCACTAAATTGGAAAAAATCTAGCACTTAAATAAATCACTAAAATTAAAAACCAAAATGTCAAAAAACCGTCAAAATAAAAAACATCAAAAACATTAAAAAATCGCTAAAACGCAAAAAAAGCATTACAAATAAAAAAATCGCCAATTAAAAAAAATGCTATTAGCTACAAGTGCAACAAACGAGTAACTTATTGATCAAGTATCAAGAATTAAAATTTAAAAAATTTATTATATGACATATTGTCATAATTATATTTTAATTAGAAATTTATTTGCTGGTGGTTCAGCTTGGTCTATATGCATTTCATTGTTGCTGTAACAAATCATCAGTGACTATTCAAAATGTGTGGTTGAAGTCTACTGATGATTTGTTACAGCAACAATGAAATTCATATATAATTCATATTTATATTCACTGAGACCGTTTTGGTCCATTGTGATAACACGGAGACTCTGCTTATGCGGAGTCCCCACCGTCGAACCATCCAGAGCTCAGTATAAAGCTGCTAATACATTGAAGTTCAACACCAGCAACGTCAGAAAGTTCCCTGAATTCAAGAGCGCCCATTGTGGCCATTCTCTTTCCTCCAAGTCCATTACAGTGACAAAGAAAATGTTCTATGCTTTCCTCTTCATTAATATCTTGGCAGCTACGGCAAAAGTCGTTGTGTTCAACCCTTAGCCTTTGTGCATGCCTACCTATGAGACAGTGTCCGGTTAACACCGACACTAGAATCGAGATTTGTTTCCTATTCTTTGAAATTAGGTAATCCATACCTTCTCTATTTCTCTATGAAATGCATATAGACCAAGCTGAACCACCAGCAAATAAATTTCAAATTAAATAATTAAAATTACTCTTAATGCACCAAACTCGTATCTCAATAAATGCGCTTCATAATTAATTTTACTACTAATATATATAGATATAATCAATTGCTTAATAATTGCATATGAACTTTTATCCAAACACCGAAGAATAAAGAGATGAACCGTTTCTTTTTTGCTCTCCTGAAAACTTGTATTTTTTTTAGAAAGTAAGGCATCGATGTTCAACTTATTGCTAATATAAAAAAACATATTTAATCGAAAAATACCGAGAGGTCACTTATTAAAAATTGCACTAGAGCAAAAATTATGAATTTTTTCACATAATTAATATCTACATACATATCTCTGTGCTTATGTATGTATCTCTATACTAACTAAACGCACTTTGGTAAAGGGTATATAAGATTCGGCACAGCCGAATATAGCACTCTTACTAGTTTTTATATGAATTTTCGACGTCTCACAAGGTATATTCATATGTTCCGACCGCTACAATACGTCTCCACCTGACATAAAATAACTAACTTTAACACTATTCAAAAATAGAAATAAGTTTAATTAGAATCCAACGACCAAATTCGCATAGACAATAATTTGCCATATGTACTTGATAGCTTGCTGTGGTGAATGGGTTTAATGCATCAATCACCCTTCTCGGGTATAAAAGGTGAACATATTTTGTTCACGTGAAATATTTCCCAGGAACAAAAAATGGCGAAAAAATTTAAAAAATAGTACACTGACGCAATAAGAACGCAAAAATTGGCGATCGCAATTTTAGGGAAAGGAAACACATTCCACGTGAATTTTTTTATACCAAATAAGAGCGAGTATTAATTTTTTTACTCACCGATTTTCGTCATCTTCGTCAGAACTATATTTAAACGACCATATACCTTCTTCCTTATCACTTAATACACCACTATAATCAATATTAAGTTTCCACTTGGTTGAAGCTGGAAATTGTTGCCCATTTACACGGCTCAATATTAAAAATTCTCTTTCCAAATCGTATTCGAATTCCAATTCTTCTATTTGGCGGGTACTTATGTTTTCAATAGTGATCTTCGAAATATTTAATTCAAGTGCATTTAAAACAATTCTCTCCGTAGAATTTCTAACTGCAATGTCTATTGACACGTTTCCATTAAATATATTTTCACGTTCATGGAATGTTGTATTAATAGTTATCTCGTAATGTTCCGGGTACGTTTCGTTAGGAAGACGATAATTTAGAGAAGTAATGCCATTTTCAGTATTATTACTAGTATTACTCTTGGCTTTTGCGATGGCTAATGCCAGCAGCCAAATTAAAGTTAGTTTCATCTTGTTGACACTTTAAAAAATTACACTTTTCTGATTTCAAGCTAGAATTTTCATGCCTTTTATACTTTTTCGAACAAAGACCTGTGTATTTGCCAATAACAAAAACCTTAACTAAAGGGGCCTATACACATGAGTATGAGCAGTATATACTCATGCGATAAGAATGTGTTGGTAAATTTTAAATTTTTGTTAATGTATTTGTCACACAGACAATGCAGTATGAAAAATCAAAAAAGTTTTGATTTTGAAATGAACTCGTACTGCTGACAGTTTTTGAAATGAACAAAAAATTCATTTATTCATTTTTCTGATATTTTTTTTTTAAATTTGATGTTTTACTGAAAAAAAGAAAGTAAAGTGAACAAAAAAGAAAATAAAATAAACAAAAAATAAGTTCTGAAAAAACAATGTGTAAAGAAAATACGTTTTTATTAATTTCTTGAATTCTACCAAACTTTTTTTTGTTCTCAAACGCATGTTTATTTTATAAATTTTTATTTTAAATGATGATTGATATGATTCATGGTAAAATATCAATCACACACATATATCAAGGGTTCATCGGCAGTAGCTGCAAGCAGTATGTGTGTATGGGCCCCTTAACTATTTGGATTATTCAAAGGTATACTTTTCGAAAAGTATTTCTTAAGAGTAGTTTTTATAGATATAAATCATGTGAAAGGTTTTTCAAAATATTTTTTTGATAACAAAATATCTTATGGAAACTAATATATACTAGATTATAACAAACGCGCCAGACAATCGTCCGCATTCTAGATGTAAATAGTTTGTATAGATTCAAATAAATATTATCTAAACGCCATAATAATATCGTTAAAACACAGTTGCATAGTATACATATAAACATACTTATGTACATACTTACATATACTATGTACACATGTAACCATAATAGTGTTTTCACACTGACATGGTTTTAATAAAAGTTGTTTTTAACATTAAAACCAACTGTTAAAACCTGGTTTTACCATAGAAATTGTCGTTGTTAAAACCAAATTTAAACCATTTTTAATTTGGTTTTAAGTTGGTTTTGTGAAATGCAACCTTGTTTTTGCTGTGTTAAATTCAGTGCTACCAAGTTAAAACGACTGGAAATAGCTGGCAATGCTTATGCCAGTAAATAACAATAGTTGTTTTTTTTATTATTATTTTTCGAACTTAAATTGTTTCTATATTTATAATTTGAACGGGCTAAAGTTCGTAACGCTTTTTAAGCCAAATTACATGTGATAATTATTAATGAACAAATTACATCAAAGTTAGTTGTAAATATTCTGACAACACATAGTTGAACGGAACATCCGGCCGTTTTCGAAGGCCACTATAAACCTTCATCATCAGTGTTCTTCCGTGTTGGTCCACTGTGTGTGGTGTCAGTTGATGCAGATTTCTGCCTTATATACGAAACTTTCTTGCAAATGGAATGTGTGAATTGTTTTGATTCAACGTATTTCAATTTTGCTGAAACGTGTTTTGTAATGAAAGCCCAAATTTACCATCTCTAATTTACAACAAACTTACCATTGTCGTTTATTCTTTACTAACTATGCACATGTTAGTTAATTTGCTTATTTTTGTTCTACTTAAGACAAACTTTTTTGGTTTGTTACTATTAAGTATATTTCATTTAATTTTTGCCACAAGCCCATGACTATTTACTTGAGCTTGTGGCTTGTGGATTTTATTGATTTGCAGGAAGATGTTAAAAGACTTGCCCCCATATGCAAAAAAATTAAAGTGAGTTTGAAGTGTACGTTAAGACAAAATTAATTAATTTTTTTGCATATGGGAGTTGTTCTCTGGTCGGAATTAAATGGCCTTCACTTTAATCTTTAACTTTTCTAAGATGCCGCCATTTTTTAATACTAGTTATCTCATGAAGAATCATATGGTGCAGTCTGTTGAAGATATCCTTGACCTGGGTGTTGTTTTTTATACTAAATTATCTTTTGTAAGTCAGTCAAATTATACAAATTATATAATTTCAAGAGCTTTTTCCCTTTTAAGTTTTATTAAGTGAAATACCATGAACTTTAATTTTATACTAAAAAAATTACTGGTATTTTCTCATAATTTCTTCGATTTATATTGGAATATATATCTTTTATTTATAGTCCAAATGCCAAGGTACACATTTGCCGTCTAAAAAATTTCAAATTAAGTCTTTAAAGTTCGTATTTTCTTCTATGCATATTTCAAATCCTTCAACCAGATACAAATTTAAACTAAAAAATCACACTAATGGAGAAGTCCTAGGTGCAAAAGGAATACACCAACGTATTCCATGTTACATGGACTACATATAGATTGAATGATTTTTATTTTTTTTTTATTATTATTATATATTCCTCACAAAATAACAGTTATTTATTGATATTTTTTATTTAGTTATTTATTAAATGTTAAAAATACAATTACAAATTATATCATAACTTAATTTAAATGAGAATAGTAATAAATTCGTTCACTCGCAGTAGTGAAACAGACCAGAGTATATGGTGGGAATCGAACCCACAACCTCTACACTTATAGACTAGCACACTACTCACTGCATACCGAAGCACCCTTCTTGATTTTTATTTATTCCTCTCATAATAAGAGTTATTTTTTTATTGATATTTTTCCTCACAAAATAACAGTTACTTTCTGATTTTTATTTTCTTGCTCAAAAAAATTTTAATTTTTAAAATGAATAAACTATAAAAAAGTAAATTTAATTTAACATATAAGAATTTTTTTACAGACTCTGGCGATAAATTCCATTTTAAAATGGGCAATATTAATTTTAACGCAATACGATTACGCTTTCTAAATTTTTTAAAATTAAGCAAAAAAATTAAAGTCAAAAGGTAACTTTTATTTTGTAAGGAATAAATAAAACTTCAAGAAATAACGATTAAAAATTAATTTTTAAAATAAAAATTATCCTGCCTTAAATTCTTATGACCAAAGATGTATATGGTGTTGTGAATAATTTTTGAACAACCCTCGTATCCGTGCATCGCACTAATATGTTGACGCATCAACAAATTGTACAATATCGATATTTTCTAAATGGGTCAAAAGCTAAATAATAAATATTTATGAAATAAGTTATTGTCTAGTTAACATAATAAAATTAATTGTTAGTAAAATATTAATGTATAAATATCTAGTAGAAAACAAGAGAAAGACATTTGCAGTTACAGTTGCAGTTGTGGACACATTTGCAGTGAAAGTTTTAAGAGTTAAAACCATAATAAAGAATACCTGCGATTCCCAAGGGACTCCCCCGGGTTACAAGTATTATAAAAATAAATACACCATAACAATGGTTTTCAATGAAATCCTTGGAAATCCTATCTTATTTTTTCCTGGAATTGTCAATAATACTATTGATTGCGCTGACTTACTAATTGCAATAACAAAATCCGTCCCTCAGAGATCATTTAGAAAATATAACATTTTTCATACTGATTTTCATACAACTGATTATGTTAATAATAAAACAATTATAAATCAATGAAATTATTTAATAGTTTTTATAAAAACTTAAATATTTCGTTCTCGAATACTATTTTTAAAATGCAATTACATAATTTATTTAGATATTTTTTTTTACTTTATACTCGTACTGCTAAATAAGGGTGAAGTTGGCTGAAGTAGTTAGCACGTTGACTAAAAAACCGGAGGTACTGTGTTCAATGCCACTTATTTTTTTTAAGTGCATTAGTGGCAGTTGTTTTAGGAAAGTTCAAGTGATGAAGGCATAATCACTGGTCACTGAACTATACCGACTTCAGCAGATACTAATCCAGAGCGCCCTCAATAAAATGGCTACTAAACATAGCTTCAAAAAAATTTAATATTCCTCATTTAACGCAGAGGCGCTGTAACACTGCATTATTGACAACGTGCAAAAAACACAGTTGTAAAAGAATCAAGCTTTCCTCTATCTCTTCCTTCATCACAAGTCTTCTCTATCCCTATACCTTTCCGCGCCAGTTTTTTCACTTATCCCTTTTCTCCTATTATGAATTTTTTCCCCCTAATTTCACCAAATGCGGGAATAAAAAAACTCCCCAGGGAAAAAGTAGGTATTATGAAAGCAATTAAACTTGCAAAACAGAAGGGCGTTTACATAAGAACATATTTGATACTCCATTAAAACAAAATTTATATACATACATAAAGTTTTACAGCCTTATTTATAAAAATTATTAAGACTTTATAAAGACTTTTTAAAAAAAAATTGTTGCAAATTTGTTCTAAAAAACCTTTTTAAAGCCTCAATAAGTTTTATAAATAAGGCTGTTATAGTTTATAGTTCTCTTATGTGGAAAAACACAAATAATGGCCAAAAAAATCATTTATAAACTTATTTTTACATATATTTTCAAGTTGGTGAGTTTTTATCAATTTTGATTAATCTCTCACTCAAAAAAAAAAGAAAGGGAGAAACAAAATGTCAACAAACAAGCAAAACAGCGACCTTTGTAATGCGGTGATGCCACGTATTACTCTTTTTTGTTCCCAAAGCATTTATAATTGGAAGAATGTTTTCTCGAGAAAATTATTTTCCGTGAAAAATTAATTCCTAGGGAATCTATATAATTAATAGGCAAACATGTTTTTTGTTATCCCTTTTACGCACCGATTTTAATAGGATTTATATGGTTTTAAAGGTTTTTTGGTACAGATGTGCAGAATCTATATTTTATTGAAATCGGTTTAGTATTTCGGGAGCTATAAGCGTTTAAGGTTGCTACTACTACATGCACACATATTGAACACGCATTTATTAGCTTACAAGTAAACAAGAAACAAAATATGAAATTGTGTGTGTTTGTAGTATATCTCTTGATCTAAAATTTTTTTTCTCTTATTTGTTGTTATTGTATGAAAGCCATAATACTTAAAGGAAAAGAATTCAATAAATTGAATTAGCTTAGTTAAAGGGATTTCGTTTGTGTTTTTAATTTCATGTATTATTTAATTATGCATATGTATGTAAGTATGTGGGTGGCTGTGTTTTAATGCATTTTTTATGACGTTTAGATAAATTTTCTTTGAATATTAATAAAATTATTTACATTTAGATTCTAGAATACGGACGATTGTGTCAGCCGTTGGTATATCTGGTATTCATGGTTGGACTGAATATGTTATAGGATCTGGGGGGCAAATCACGGCATCCGATACGATGAAATATTTTTAAATTGCGAGACGTATCGAATGCCGTAATTTGCCCCTGTTTAAAATAATATTTTGTTTTTGAAATCTGACGTGACACACACCACACACACAATAGCATACGGTGTATTTCCCTACAACAGCCACTTTACGTGTATTGCCAATGCATGGCTTTAAATCAGTGCATTGATTTAAGAGAATTAAATAATGTTACACTAGACATCCAATATTTTAATATTTCCTCAAAATTACCAGCAATCTTCATAAGAAATATCAATATAAACTGAATTTTCCAAAATCTATTGTTTAAATTTCAAAAAGGTGTGCACATTTTCTTGTCTACATGAATCTTTAAACGAATAATCATTCAAACATAGGTATGTAATAAAGTTAGTATTAAGGTTCCAAATGTGACCCAATTGGACATTTTCCGAAATACTTTTGGAAATGGAAATAATCTTCATATATACATTACGTTACCTCAATATAGAAATGCTCTAACTCATTATTTTTTTTGAAATTAAATTTTAATACAAAACGCTCTGAAGTAGAGTAAGAAGCTGTTTTGGAATATTTCGAAACAAGAGTAAACAAAAATTAAATTTGTTTATTTACTTTTTATCATAACATGGGTGAACAACCATTACTTATTAAAAACAAATTCAAGGTTTTTTATAAAAACTTAGCGCATGTACACCGAAAGAAAAAAGCATTATTAAACAAGAAGTTTGAGTTTCCGTTCTAAAAATGCGCTGTTTTTTAACACAATTTTTGAAATAAGATTGTTTACTTTTAATTACAGATTTAACGAATATCATTTTAGCGAATGCGAAAGTGAATACCTAAAATACGTTCAAAAATCAAATGAAAATAAATTTGTATAACAACATGAAGTTTTACTGTAAGACATAGATGTATTTTTGTGTGTGCTTGAAGTGTACTTTAAAACAAAATATCCATACAGAAAACTGGTTCTAAAGTATACTTGAAGTACACAATATTTTTTGGTAATACATATGTATACTTTAAACACAAGAAAAAAAAAATCAACCTGATTTTCATTTAATGGGTGGGCATTGAAGAAGGCTTTGGCCACACTAAACATTTTTTCCATTGAACTCGAAGTAAGAGTTTGTCAATAAGTCATACTTTCAAGATTTTCTTAAAAATTTCACAATTACATTGCAGATATACTATACATGAAGCTTAATAGTATGATTTGTTGTCATTATTTTCATTTAAATTTGATTCGCTGAAGAAGAAGAGTTTAGCCACATTGGCCATTTTCTGCATAGAACTCGAGAATGAAGGGTTTGGTTACAGTGAACATTCTTATGGAAAAACCCCTTCAATTCAGAATGAAATGTAAACCATATAAACGTAATTATCTCGATGATTCTATTTTCATACACTTAAACTTATTACATATTTTATAAAACTATTGCAAACCTTTCATGATTCGTTTTTTGTTTTTATTACAATTGATTTTTTTATGTTTCCTGGCAACAGTTATGTATTTGCACACAAAGTAGTTAAGCAAAAACAAATTTATTGCTACGTTGCGCAAGTATTTAAGTTTGTGTTAGGTGTCACATCGATTTCACATGTTCATATCACTATCACTAGTAAAACTTTATAATTTAAAGTTTACTGTTCATTTAAAATTTAGTTGGCTTATATTTTACAATGAAGAGCAGGCAATGAATGATACTGCGAGCTGACATTATAGAAATAGGTATAATGCCTGATATATAATATAAGATGAAAATAACATAGTTTAAATAAATTTCTGTTGTTTTCCATAGATTGGGTGCATTGTGACAATTATATTTTAGTGGGAGCTAATTTTAGCCCGCTTGTAAATTTTATTATATATTTACAGGCTCACACTGGAATGCATAACCAAAAATTCATTCAAGTCGATCAAGCCATTTAGTTGCAGTATAGATAAATAACCTAGATCCCGACTGTAGCGCCATCTGTCGGGCTGATTTGTAAATTCATTAAAATCAGTCCTGCTGTTGAGGAGGAGTTCAATTACATACACACATACAGTAGGTTTATATATAAAAGGATATTGACATAGTGACTCTTACTTTGTTACGGGAAACTTAAAGAGATAAAATTTCACTTGTAAACAATTGGGCATTCAAAATAGAGTCCTAGGTGTCATAACTACTTAATATTTTAACATAGTTTAAAAAAATTTTTGTCATAAAGTCTGAGCTATGATTATTGTTTTGTAATAACTACACTTCAGTATTGTCAGATCAAGAAATATCAAAAATTTTCTGAGGAATAAATAAAAACCAAGAAATAATGATTGATGAGCAATTTTTTACCCTAGAATATTAATTAACTCACGTAAATTTTACGTGTAGCTTTTTAATATTATTGTTGCAAAAGTATCAAGCAGCTTAGAGCTACCAAATTCCATAAGTGCTTTTTCTAAAAGTTTTTGAACAAATTAAAAACCACAAACATATCATATTTAGTCATTAAATCGAACTTACAACGTGAACGTTACAAGGCTACACGTAAAATTTACGTGTTGTTAGTGTTAAAAGCATAATTTGTGTATGTAAATTACACGTGGCGTTAGTAATAAGGTTATAAATATGTAAAAATATTTCATATCGCGATTGAAAATTAAAAGTAAAAAATCGCTGAATTCCAAGCGTGGTCTCAACTGTGAAGATGTTGCGGCATTTCTAAGCTCCAGCGATTTCAGAAAGATCACGAGTAGGAGGAGGAGGATATTGACAGTGATGATAGTTCCTCTAATAAGAAGTGGTGCCCCACTTCGATAGATGAAAATAGTATCGAAAAAAAAAGTTGACAGATAGATCAGGGTGTATAGCCTTTGACATATCGCGCAAACCTCCATATTGACAAAAATAAGCTAAATAAAAAACATGCCTTACAATAGAAATTACTGTAGTTAATGCAAATTCAGAAAATATTGTAGTTTTAGGCAAGAAAAACAACGTTTGGAATAACTTTCCATTTCGCAATGAAGGAGCTAAAAGTGCTGCATCAAATAAAAATATAGAAAAGCTGTATTAACTAGCCTGATGATATACATATACGTACGTACCAGTGATGCACGAATATTCTTATTCGTGTTCAAATTGTCGAACATTCAGCCATTTTCAGGCGAATGCGAATGCGAATGCGAATACGAATATTTTTCCAAAGAAATTAAATACATAAATGCATAAATCCTAAACTAAATTTAAATGAGTGTTTTGCTTTGTTGTTGACCAATGAGTTCTTGTTAGTGTTACTAGGGGTTACCTTAGGCTGATTTTTTTGTCAGTTTTTTGTTTAAATCAGTAATAAAACAATGTTATTTAAAATGTGGAAACATGTATATAACATATGCTCGACGTTTCGTTGGCTTTTTTTTAAACTTCTTCAGGAGCTTTTTTTATTTTTTATTCTGACAAATCAAATAAATGTAATTAACACAATGAAAAAGTATATGTATACATGTGTGTGTGTAAGCTTACGTTTAACTATTTTTTCATATTTATTAGAGTTTTATTTAATAAAAACTGGACATAACGATACAATTAGTTATGTAAAATTAAAATAAAAATAAAAAGAAAACTGGACATCACAACATAAGTTTGTAGTAAAAAATTAAAACAAAATAAATAAATGAATAAATATTTGCGGTACAACACAAATTATCACAGTTCAGGTTTCAATTGTTTTTCACAGACTAGTCAGGGTGTATAGCAATTGAATATTGTAATTTAATATTGTCTTTGTCTTCTTTTGTGTTCATTGTCTGTTTGATCCGTTCTTGTATACGTAGGCTCTCCAAAGTGTAGTGTTTATTGTGTTTTGTTTCTCTGTCTAGAATTTTTTTCGTTTTCAAACGCTCTTGTTGTCGTACGTGTTGCTTCAAATTTAAAATCATAGGATCCATGACCCTTTTTCATGAGTTCCTTCTTATTTGTAAGGCATCATTTTTTCATTCGGTTGCTTCGAATGGTTGCTGCTGCTAAAATACCTTTTTCTTTTAGTTGGATCATCAGGCTTATGGAAGCAAACCAATTATCAAAACACAATTTATAGTTCTTGTTTGGTGGAACATTTGAGGCTAAATGCAACACAATATCGGATGATATTCCTAATCCAAAAGATGGACATGTTCCTTCTCCTACATAGAGAGCAAAATCATATACGAAACCTGAAACTTCAGCTCTTGTAAACATTTTAAAGCCCCTCTTATTGGGTTTCATTGGTAGGTACTGCTTCAAATTGTGACGTCCTTTATATTTGATCATTTGCTCGTCAATACTCTGGTATTCCTCCTGGTCTATTCTGTTGAATTTTTCCTTCATTTTGTTTAGTAATGGACGTATTTTATACAGTTTATCGAAATTACTTGATCCGCGTTCCGGCTGTTGACTATTATCATTCACGTGAAAAGATTCTTTGATTTTCTCAAATCGTGCTCTTGATATAGAATCTGCAACAGCTGATAACCTGAAGTTTGGCATCCAAGCCATTCTCAAGTTTGGAACTTGTATAACGCCTAAATAAAGCAAAACACCAAAGAATCGTCTAATCTCGAATGGTAAACAATTTAGCTCTACGCCTTTAGTTTGCATTGAATATAGATTTGTTTCGTTGCAAATCTTGTTTATTATTTCATCATCGAAGAATTCACTAAAATATTTTATAGGCTCTTTGACTTATCGACAAACTATATCTTCTTTCCAAGTAGTTTCAAAAACGGGTAGGCCCGCGTTCCTCCATCTCAAACTCTCCAGATTGATTTTTTCAAAACTTGCCACGGCGATGTTATCTGTATCTCCAACATTTTCAACTTCTTCATCAGCATGTACATCTGCTCCAACAATCCCGGTTATCAAATCTATTTCAACGTTTTCTCCTCTTTCCATTACCTGACCAATTGTTTCTTCAATGACTCTCTCCAAATTCGAATCATATACCTCTTCTTCTTCTTCATCTTCTTCATCCTCAGAATTATTAAAATCGAAATTCATTATTTGTTTTATTTCTAGTTCTGTGAGACCTTTTGGACGCATTTCTAAAAGAATAAAATCAAGAATATTATTGCTACTATGGACAAATGTTGCCTATAAGCAACATTGTGTTCAGGAAATTCCTGACATAGAATAAAATTTTTTTTTTTTTAGTTTTGCAAACTATATTTAATTTTCTTACCTGTTATTTATAATAAAATACACTTTTTATAAGAAACTTGTTGCTAATGGAGTTTTTTTTTTTGAATTTTCGTAGAACAATTTTTTTCACTTTATTTTGCACACGTCAGCACACCACTTCCACTATCTTGCAAATGAACATTTACGAAACGAATGTTCACACACCTTAACCACTGCTGGAAAAAACCGTTATCAAAAACAACTACAACTATAGAAACTACGACTGGAAACATACAATGTTGCCTATAAGCAACATTTGACATTAAAGGGTTAATTATCACATGTAATTTGGCCACCTTAGCCTTATCAAATCATTAATATAGAAACAAATGAAGTTTGAACAATAATAATTAAAATTTAATGACATTGAAGAATGTAAGTAATAAAAAAATTTTATACAAATATCTTGTTTACTCAACTATTGAGCAAACAATTCACTTGTATATTTCCATTAAGTTGTGTGTTGATTGGAAATTCAAACTCGTTTTCTGGCAAACTGGTTTTTTTGAGTTATTACGTTGTTTGAGTAAATGAGCGATGTGTATGTAGTGTGAACTTTGTTAAATTTGTATTGTAAAAGGGTGCTATAAGTTTGTAGTGTGTGTCTGTGTATTTGTGTATCCATGTATCTGTGTGTCCGTACGTGTCCACGTACAGACCAAACGGCTGGACCGTTTTTGATTAATTTTGCTTGTTTAAAAGGTGACTTGATTAAGAAGGTTCTTAGACATGTTTTAAGAAAATCAGTTCTGCCGTTTGAAGATATCGCATCTTCTCTAGATATACTCCCGGGTTTTTAAAATTTTAAATTTTGTTATTATTATTGTTATTCTACTTTCAATTTAAAAGTTCTTATTAATTTTTGCTACAAAAAACTCTTAGATAAAGTTGTTTTCGAATACTTCAAATCAAAAATAAAATAACAATAGTTGTTGTTCCAAAACTATTTGTTAACTCTATGTCATAACATGTGTTTTTGTCATAACATCCGGAAGTTAACAAAAACAAGTTCAAAGTTTTCGATAAAAACCAAACTCGTGTACACTGAAGCAAAAAGTAATCTTAAGACAAGCATCAAATCTTAAATTTTCTTTAATTTTGGTTTTTATTGTTCTAGACTTTATAAAAATACACTAATTTTACAAATTTCAATTGTCAATATACATAAACATACAATTGTATGTATATTACATGGGATTTTAAAAGTTTTCGTCACTCATTTTGGAACACTCTTTAATGTTTAGTTTTTATATATTTGTTGCTGCAGCGACCAAAGTTCTACATACGCTGTCTAAATTTCAGACCCGTAGCTTTTACCGTTCCTGAGAAAATAGCCTTCTTCCGAAAACATGAAATATGTTTCATTATTAGAAAAAAGTTAAGGTTTTCCAACCCTGGAAACGTTTTTTTAATTTGTTAAATTTTTTAATATTTTTTTTTATTATAAATACCAATTTTATTCATACCGGAGTATAAAATAAGTTAATTTAATAAAAAATTAATAAAAACTTGTTTTCGGTAGTTATTTTGTATGGGAAAATAGAGTTTGAGTTTTCCAGCTCTCAAGCCGTCGGCTCCACTTTGCTGATTTTCAATAGCAAAATTTTTCGGAAAATTTCTGACACACCAGTCCAAGAACGAAGTCTCTAGCTATGCTGGGAGCTTGGGAAAACCGATTTCACGTACAGACAGACGGACAGACGGACAGACGGACATCGCTTGTTCGTCTTCCCTATGCATAAGGATCCAGAATATTATGTTATTTATGTTTATTACAAACGGAATGACAAACCTATATATACCCTTTTACCATTTTTTGGTAAAGTGTATAAAAAAAAGTGCAAACAAATATTGGGATTTTTTGCAAAAAGCGTTACTGAAGGTCTGATGTGTGTACTTAATTATGCGATTTTGAAAAAAAATTTCAAGGTAAAAAGTGTCTGTATGAGCTATTAATGTGCCTAGACACGTTCAAATTGTATTAATATATTCGCAAAAGTTGTCCACTTTTATCGTAGCTACAACTTTGCCAAATATTGTGAGCAAAAACTCTTAAGTCCCTGAAAGTGTGTCTGAAAAAAGTTAATAAATTTTTTGGCTTTACTTTTGCAAAAAATAGTGCACAAAGAAATTGCCTTTTTTGGCATAATACAATATCGCTTTTTTCTCTTTAATTCCCTATAATTTTCATAAGGTGACAAATTTGTTACATTTTGTTCATGACAATATTTTTCAGAATACCAAAAATAACAAATAGTCATTCACCTCAGTTTTGTTATAATTTTGTCACTGTCACAGAGATTAGAATACGGGTAATAGTTCCAAAATATCTACCTAGTCAGTAGTTGATTTTCAGTGACACACAAATATTAAATGTCTATATATTTAAAACGATTGGCTTTAGTAGTGGCGACAAAATAAATATTGAATTAGTACGGCTTTATTATTGACTCTTCCTACAGGGTATGTAACTTCTTCAGGTGAGTGTTAGCTTGTGCGTGGATTAGTTTTTTTTTAAAGATCTACAATGCATACATATATACATATGCAATAAATGCGATATTTGTTTGCGCATGTATCATACTAAAGTCGAGCACAGTTCCATATTAATGTCCAAGTTTCTCGAAAGCAAAAAATGCAAGTAAAACAATATTTTTTTATCAGTAAAGAAAAAAGAAACTGCTTGCGTCAAAGACAATTTTTGTGGTACAACGTATAATAAATATATAACCATAAACCGGTAAAATCCCTTAATATAATTTTTAACTTAGGTGCTAAATATTTTTTTTGTACACTCTTGCACGTCTTTAGTGTGTAAGAGTGTTCTATTATAAAGGGTTACATATATAACATTCTGAGTGAAGGTGCTTGGGTTGTTGTAATATTAAATTATGGCCAACAAAAAGGTCAAGATAAATTTGAGAGTTATTTGAACAATTGGTACATGTTTGCTTTTCAAAGAAACTTATTGATATTTGGCGTTCTCCTTACTAATAAATTTAAATAGTTCATAATGGTTGTGTGTAGTTCATAAACAAACAATGTACATATGTAGGTCAAATGAACAATTCAATACTTTGTGCCAAGTGAACTAAATCAATTTTCTTATACTCACTAGTTAAATTTTTGAACTACGAAGTAAAAGATATAAAATAAAATAACACGGAGGCTAGAAAGCAAATGTGGCTGCAAGTTAACTCTTATACTATACATTCCACAAAATTATTTTTTCTTTGCTTTATAAGAAATTTGAAAAACAGATTTTTATAATAAATTTGTTTTATTAACGCATTATAGAGCAAATTTGTTTTGTTATTATTATTTATGAATAAGCCAAAGAAATTAAATTTTTATAATGTTTTTTAATTAGTGTTTATATCACATGTAGATGTGATATAATTGAATTAAACAGATCGATTGAAGTAAATGAAGGAACCAGTTCATTTATAAGTAATGAGCTAAAATTAGTGGTTTTAAATTAAATAAATGGCAAAAATTTAATTTATAAACAAACGTCTATGTCTACTGTCTGAAGTTCTTTCAGTTTTAATAAACCATGTTAAAGCTGCACAATTTTAAATTTTATTATCGTAATTAGTTAATATTAACTAGTATCAACAAACATCTTTTACATCGTCCTACTTAAAACAAATAACTATTTAAATATAAAAAATCTTAATCAATATAAAAAATATTCTTAGTAACAATAAATTTAAAAACATACAGACAAGAAAGAGTAGCCAATAGCTTAAAATACGTATCCTGAAATTAATATTCAAATATAAGAAATCTTAATAATAATTTGCTTGTATATGTACATAACTACCCTGTCGGAGAATGTGTGGTTGACTACAAAAATAGTTAACTAATAGTTAACTTTTCTAAGGCTGAGTTTACATTTGGTATTTCATGTGTGTCATTTGCCCAAAAATAAAACGTAACCAACTAATTACTAATGATTCAGATATGAAGTTATCGATTTAAATAGTTTGCAATCATTTTGGATTGTATAAAATTGTCTACTAATTATCTATTAAACTGTTTAACTTAATAAATACATGTCTGAATCAAACAGTTTATCATTAGTAGTTTGTCTCGTTTTAGTGATTTTTTTCATTTTTGCGATTTGTTTTAGTGCTAGAATTTTTTTAATTTAATGCTTTTTTGTTTAGACGATTTTTTTCAGGTTTTTGGCGATTTTTTTCGGTTTGGCAATTTTATAATTTTGGGAATTTTTTGTTTTACCCTTTTCGAAAATTTTTAAGTTTTTTAAATTAGAAACACCAATTTCATTCATACTGAACTATAAAATAAGTTAATCTAATAAAAAAGTAATAAAAACTAGTTTTCGTTAGTTATTTTGTATGGGAAAATAGAGTTTGAAGTTTCCAGCTCTGAAACCGTCCTCTCGATTTTGCTGATTTTTAATAGAAACATTTTTAGGAAAATTTCTGATACACCAGTCCAAGAACGAAGTCTCTAGCTTTGCTGGAAGCGATTTCACGTACAGACAGACGGACAAACGGACAAACGGACAGACGGACATTCAAATAAACGATGCCCGTTTGTCCCTGTCAATGCGAGTGAAATCGGTTTTCTGAAGCCCCCAGAAGAGCTAGAGACATAGGCCTTAAACTAGGTACAGACGATTTCCAGTTCTTAAAATATTGTCAGATCTGGAAATGTGCTCACAATGTATTGACTATTAAAAATTGCCAGCACATGGTAGATTGTCAGTTCACACGATTGTGTAAAATTTGTCTGAAAATTTTACAAATTATTTGCCAGATGGTTGTATGAAAATAAATTCATTTGATAAAATTGTCAGTCGAAAAATTGTCAGTTGACGAGGTTGTCATATGCAAAAATTTTCAGAATTTTTGTTATGCATTTCTATATCTACTCAAAACACTTGTTAGGAATTGTTGAATATCAATCGTTTGTGGTTGTGTTAAATATAAAAAGTAAAAATATAAATTATTATAGACTACAAATAAGCAATGGCATTGATTTCGTCTGCATAAATTTTATTATATAATTTTTTAATTTAAAATACAGCGTGGGCAGTGTTTCCCATAGAAAGAATTCTCCTACAATAGCGCTATTGGCAGATGCATAAACTTCGCACATCTGACAATATTACAATGTCTGACAAATATCTGGTAATAAAATTATTAATATGTTCACACGATTGCAAGATGTCTGACAATTCATTGTCAGCTGCTAGTCTTGCAACAGACTGACAATGATTTTTCTGTAAACGATGTCTGACAAAAATTGCCAGTTCACACGGTTGTAAGAGCATGTTAGTAGTAACAGTTGTTAGTTCAAGACCGAAAAGTGCAATTTTTATGAAAATATGTAAAATTCATGTGAGTGTATGTGTATTCTCATTATTTTATATGTTTTCATGCACATTTTTTTGAACACGATTACAAACTTTTAATACACATAATATTTAATTCCATGAAAAGCTGCATTTTTCTGAAAAAAAATCTTAAAATTCTGTGGATAGAAAATGTTTAGTAAACATTATCGCGATATAAGTAAACGTGCAATGTTGTCAATGGAATGTTTGAATTGAGACCTTACATATTAAGTCTTAATATTATACTAGATATACCAACGGACGACATAATCGTCCGTATTCTAGAATCTAAATGTAAATAATTTTATTAAGATTCAAAGAAAATGTATCTAAACCAGCGATCCCCACACATATACATGCATACTTATGTTTGTGTTGGTGCTTCGTTTTTGAGCGTAATAGCTTTTGCTCTTCTTATAGCAGGGCTGCCAAGATATATTTGTAAAACTATAATTCAAGTCAATTTCTCGTGTTCAAAAATAGATTAATGCATATTTGATGTATTTTAAATAGTATATAATAACTTAGTTTCAGATATGATTATTCAAGCTCTGAAAAGTAGAAAACCTTGAAATTAAACTAATTTAAAAGAATCCATTGTTGTCTCTTAAAATGCGACTACACGACCTGTACATATGAATAGTCTGAGATTAGAGTGGTAACCCTGATTGTACACATTAATTAGAAAGACAAATTATCTCTTATTGCTCTCTTCATTATTCTGAGAGCACTCGCACGCAGTGTTGTTAGGTAATTTTTTCTAAAAATCGTCAAATGTTAAAAATAAAATCGTCAAAATCGTCACAATTTTCAAAAAAATTCGTCAAAAAATCGTCACACCAGAATTATCCGTTTTATTAAACAACTGATCATCATATTAGAAATAAAATAATATATTATGTAGCAAAACACAATTCATCGACTTTATAGTCAAAGATAAAAACTATAAGGCGAAATTAAAGCATAAAATTCAGAATATGTAATAGCTTGTCACATTTTATAAATAAAAATAGTTTCAAAATAAAAGTGTACATACATTTTAGAATTGTGTTTTTTATAAAATTTGTCTTAATGTCCGAAGATTTACACTTCAAACAATCTTTTGAAAACATAATGATTTCAAGGGTTTCTGTTTTCAGTAAATTTCAGATCTTGGTTTTAGTAAAACTAATATTATTAAATATTCTTTCAACAGTAGCCGATGGTAAAGTAAAAAGAAAGTAAAAAACAAAGTAACATAAGTTATGGAAAAGAAGTTTATTGTTTGGTAAATTAATTAAATATAAATGCCATTACCTTGAAAGTTAAAAAAATCTAAGATCTTTTATTTAATTTTTAATGTCTTAATATTTTCCTTTGTATAAAAGATTTGGAAAAGTTTTTAGTAAAGGAAGAACTTTATAGTCCATATTTAAAATAACGGCTGCTGAAATTATATTAATTTTTTTTTGATATTTGTGTTATCGAAACCAAATCTCTGTTCTGTAAGTACTTGTTGGCATATTTATGTTACTAAATACCTATTTCAACAAATCGTCAAAATATGAGGAATATTTGAAACGAAATCGTCAATCGTCATTTTGGTATATTTGTTATAGTAAATCGTCAAAATGACGTAAAATCGTCATATCTAACAAAACTGCTCGCACGCGTGCGCGGTTTTGAAGATCGCTGATCTAAACGTCATGAAAATTCATTAATACACAGCCACCCACATACTTACATATGCATAATTAAATAATACATGAATTTAAAAACACAAACGAAATCCCTTTAACTAAGCTAATTCATTTATTGAACTCTCTTCCTTTAAGTATTATGGCCAGCGTTGTCAACTTGGTGCGTTTCGCACCATTTTGGGTGCTTTTTGAAATTTTTTTGTGCGAAAAATTCCTTACTTGGTGCGTGGTGCGTTCTATTTTAAATTTTGGTGCGTTTTTAAATTTTGGGTGGCACCAACGCAAATTGAACACGAAAGTGGGTTAAAACTGGAAAATTTTTGTTGTGAAACTTCTAACAACTTCCTGATAGTAATGATGTTTACAAAACATCACAATTTGAAATGAAATCTTTTGTATGACCCTATGATAACAATAATGATGAAAATATTAGCTTTATTAATTTGGAATAATTAATTTTTGATCCCGTTTTTTAAAATTTTTAAGCAGAATTTATAAAATTAATGCACAAAGATGTGTAATATTTTACAAATTATTATATGTGCCCTTAATTATGAAACTTGTATAAGTCATATATTTCTTTGGTCGAGATATTCAGTATATTACATATGAACAAATCCAAAAGTATTTTTTAATTATCCGACAGCTCAATTAATATAAAAAAATTTCTTATTTACAAAAAAATGATATTATACTTTTTATGCAAAATTATTAATTCAGTAAACATTTTAAAATAAAAAAAAGAAATTTTAAGCTTGGTGCGTTTTTTTGTAAATGGCGTGCTTTTTCTTCATTTTGGTGCAACGCTGATTATGGCTTTAACACAATAACAAATAAGAGAAAAAAGTTTTTAGATTAAGAGAAATACTATAAACACACACACAATCTCATGTTTAGTTTTTTGTTTACTTGTAAGCTAATAAATGCGTGTGTAATAGGCGCGCATGTAGTAGTAGCAACTTTAAACGCTTATAGCTCCCAAAATACTAAACCGATTTCAATAAAATATAGGTTTTGCACATCTGTACTGAAACTTCTTTAAAACCATATAAATCTTTTTAAAATCGGTGTAGTAGTACCAGCGTAAAAGGGATTACAAAAAACATGGTTGCCTATTAATTATATAGATATGAAGTGTGTCTACTCAATCGATTTTATTACCGCTTGCCACTCACTCTCACCTCTATGGGTTTCATAATCTTTACTTTTTTGTACCACACCTATTTTAAGTTAGTCTTATATTACATTCATTTCCACTACGCCAATTGCCACGAAATATGGAAAACTTTCTGTTCTCTTGAAACTCCATCATCATCTTTGCAAAAAGCCGGCGGAGATAAGCCTATTAAAATTTTTTATGACATCTCAAGTGTTTCCATTGAAACGATTTATAACCAAAGTCGGCGAACTCTTCGAGTTATGACAGTGACATGACCTTTGCTCAAAGCAAGTTCCTTTAAATTTAAAAATTGACTAGTCCAAGTCCCTTAAAATTTTATATTGCATTTGAAACAAATTTCTTCCTAGGAAATTTTGAATCTAAATTATTTTTATTTTTGGGAATAGTTGACTGACCCTACACCGATTTTCGAAATTTGAAATTTCATCTTACGTGGACATTTTGATTATTTTCGGGAAAATGTCGGTATGTATGTATAAATGTGTGCATGTGTATGTATGTATGTATGTGTGTGTGTGTGTGTGTATGAGTGTGCGTACATAAATGCATGTCAACATCTCACAACTTGAGAGCGGATGAGGGGATCGAAAGCAAATTTGCTCAAATCGAGAGATTTTGAGTTCACCAAGATGTCGTCAGAAAATGCTTTAAGATTACTTTGCTCAATACTGGTTTTTATACCCTTTACCAAAAAATGGTAAAAGGGTATATATAGGTTTTTTTTAAACAAGTTAAGAGCCACTCAACCAATTCAGTTCAAAAAAATATTAAGCTATTAACTGCACAATGATGCGCCTAGTGCTGCGCATATCAATAGATATCGTTGTCGAAAACTTCAAAAAAATCTCTTCGTTTTCTTATAACGTCAAAAGTCTTCGCCAGGCCACTTATATTTACGCCATGAATCCAAATTAAAATTTGTAATGTAACGACAAGTTTCAGGCCATCCCTGAAAAAAAAGACCAACCGATTTTCATATTTTTTTTAAGATTTTATTCACCAAAAAATCAAACAAGATTCTATTGTTCACAAATATTTATTGTATTTTTCAATTATGATAAAAATATTTTTATCCCTTGGGTATGCACAACAACATTGTATAAATTTTTTGGCAATGAAGAAATAGTGGTTAACTTAAAAAGTCTTTTTCTGAAAAACATATTTATATGTTACAATTTTTCAAAAAACACTTTTAAACTTTCAAGATGATTTTCAGACATTTTTTTCTTTTGTAGTTAAATTAGAAAATTCGGTTTAAGCTCTTATTTTATTTAGAACAAGATTATTTTACAAACAAATAATATTACATTTAGTTTCAAACACACCAAATTATAAGATAAATTAAGTTCTTATTATTAGATGTGAAGTTATAGGTACATAAAAGATAAACAAAAAGTCATTACGGATTAATTTTCTCAAAAATCGCACAAAATTATTGCGATTCAGTTCAGGGGTGATATTAACCCAAAATTAGCTTATTTTGACTTAAGAACGTTTTCCTTTTTGCCTTAGAGTTGATGCAGGGACATCAGTAAGTTGCTCTGCTGGGACAATTTTCTTGAGAGTCGCAATATGTTTTAATCCAAGGTATAATATTTTTGCGGTATTTTTTTTCGTTTTCAATATTCTCCGCAATTATCTTAGCAAAATCGAAATGGAAATGTTCGAAATTAGATCCAAAATTTTTTTTCTGGTTGACTGCACTGCCCAAACTTAAAAATGTTTCCCTTACTTCTTCGCTAAAAACGTTCTTGGGAATTTCGCGATAAGCATACCAAAAATTATTTTTGTTAAAGTCCTCCATGTTTTCACTTAAGTATTCCATGCAAGCCAAGGCAGCAATCTTACTACTAGAACACACATCTTCAAGTAAAATAGCGCGTTGTGAAAACTTCAATCCATTTGTATAATCCATGGAGGCGGAAATAAGTTTCACAATGTGGGTCCTATTTCTAGAGCAGGTGAAATACGAAATTAATTGATTGCGCTCTCTGTCATCCTTAGTCTCGGTTAGAGTTTTGTAGAGCATTTGAAACTCTTCATCGCCCGGCTGCCGGAGACCGTTGCAAAAGATTTTGTCTTTAAGATATGGCTCTATGATTACAGATCCATTAAGTACAGCCTTCAGCCTATTATTTGCTTGTACCAAACACTCTTCAACACCGACTAAACAAGCAATGTCTAGAATTTCTGCACGAAGCATTTGATCATGCTCATTATCGCCAGGACTATCGTTGACACCTGTTTTTGCAAAAATAGGACTAAGCAGTTCTTTTGTAAACCATTTGTAACCGTCGTCGTCTGATAGATATTTATAGTATTCTTTTAAAATAGGAATTGCTTCCATCCAGGGCAAGTATTGATCTTCATGTTTTAAATAAGCAAACATATCCCAGTATATGGATTCGTTCAATTGATTAGCAGACCACCAATAATGAGTATCTCTCAGTAGCTGTATACGATCATTTAGAGAAATTTTAAATGGTTTACCAGATGATAAAGATTTTGCAAGAAGTTGGTAGTTTTTTTCATCATATTTAATGCGATACAAACCAGTTGATTGTTTGTTGAGTAATAACCAGTCTTCTTTGTCAATTATTGCATTCACTTCCATTTCTGTTTCATTTGGTAAATAGTGAGTGGCTTTTGTGTCGTTGTAATCATGATCCAATGCAGTTGCATAGTTAAAGGGAACATACCAGGTGTAGCCTTTAAACATTTCATTGCAATGGAAGGGTTGTTGCTTGACGTGAAAACTACCGGTTTTATAATCACGTGTAATGGTCAAAAGGGGATAACTACCTTGATGTATCCACGAGCTCATCATTTGGTCAATTGGGGCGGGAAATGTACAGTTTAGCTCGTCAGCCGCAAGTTGAATAGCTACAAAGAAATGTTCCTCCCCGATTGCACTATACTGGCTATAAGAAAGTGAATATAAACATTTATTTAATTACTATTATTTTATATATATATAATATGGTTGTACAAGTATGAGCCGAGTAACTGGACCATATGCCCAAGATTTTATTAACAGTATTGGAAAAGAGTTTTTATGACTGACTATACACAACGTATGCCTTCACAAATGAAATAGCAACGTGGTTATCAATGAAATTCCACAAAAGGACCGCAAGTATATATATATATACGGTTATCTTTGGCAGATCAGTCAACCAGTGCAAGCGGGACAATAGACTCTCGAGTGCCAAACAAAGCACACAAGCCTGACGGCACTTAAAAAATAATTACGATGACGGGAGAGCTGTTCTTCAGCCCAGAGCTGTCAGAGGAAACTAAACAAAAATATATTTTTGTACATAGCGACGGTCCCATTCCAAAACAAGCTAAGTCAACATAAAATTTTGTGATGGGATAACAATTTCTGAATTCATCGTTCATTAACTTAGATTCTGTAAAATTTTGAAAGTAAATGGACTATTTATTCTATCAAACATTATGAGCAAAAATGTATTTAGCATAATTTGTCAATTTGAAATAACCTCAATTTTTAAATGGCTTAAGTGCACTTAGCATGACTTCGTTTGCAATTAAAAATTAAAAAAAAAAATTAATTTAAATTGTTCTAAAAAAAAGATGCTAAACTAAAAAAATTAAATTGCAATTATTATATGATTACAAAAAGTCTAAAATTTCTATCTAATAACATTCCCTAGATAACAACAATAAACTTTGAAGGCGTTTATCTCAAAACGAGCTTTTTTGACTTAGCATGTTAAAGAATTTCTTCTTAAACTTTAATTTTATATCGTTATCGCTTCTTTCGAGCTCTTGTTTTTTCAGCACTTTAATGTAAAATTTTACGAGAATCATTTCAGTTCGACTAGAAGCCTCTGGTATTTCTTTTAGAGAATATTTTTGTAGTTTGCGTAAAGAAAGGTAAAAAAATAAAAAAAAACTGCGGCAAAATTTAATTATATCTTTAATTACACCAAGGCGCGAAATTCATCTTCAGCATCAGATACGTACGTACTAGTGATGCACGAATATTCGTGTTCGTATTCGAATTGTCGAATATTCGGCCATTTTTAGGCGAATACGAATGTGTTCGTATTCGTCAAATTCAGACGGATTCGAATACGAATGTATTCGTATTCGCCAAATTCAGTCGAGTACGAATACGAATATTTTTCCAAAAAAATTAAATAAGTAAATGCATAAATCCTAAATGAAATTTAAATAAATCACTAAAAATTTTAATTTGTACAAATACATAAATTTTTTTTATAGAAATTTGTGCTTTGTATTATTTTCAAATATTATTCAATGACGATCATTAAAATTTTGGGTACTTTTTATTAACTTTAAAGTACGCCAACAAGAGTGTGAAGTCCTTTTTCATAAGAATTTTTTAATATATATGTATTCGTATTCGTATTCGCGAATATCGTTTCAAATATTCGTATTCGTATTCGCGAATATCGTTTGAAATATTCGTATTCCTATTCGTATTCGCGAATATCAAAAATTGACATTCGTTACATCACTAGTACGTACATATGTTCTACTCTAGTTTAACTTATCGCTCTTTTATTGCAACATTCGCATCTAAAAAATGCATTTTTGAATTAATAATGAAGAAAATTCACTGCATCATATATTTTCATTGAAGCGTATGTAAAAACCTATTTTAAAGCAAAACAAGCTTTTTTTAAGTTGATTGAATAAAGGAGCGATAAAATATTTTGACTACCACTCAAGGCAAATATGACACTCTTTAAAGTCACTTAAAAGCAGAAGTAAAAAATTATCCAACTGCAAATTTTTCGTAAAATTTTACATTAAAGATGTATCCGGTATGCATCTTGTAACTGAAATGTAGAGATTCATTTTCGATTGATTTTCTATTATCACTAGGGACGGGAAATCCCAAGAATTGCGACTTAAAAATTTCCCGATTTCCCAGGATATTTTTAACGGGATCCCGGGAAATAATAATAAAAATATTTGACTGTGTTACATATAGAAAACAACTGCTTTCACTTTGCCATTTGTGAAAATTTATTGCGAGCAGCATTTTTTTAACAAATTTTACATTTAAAGATATATTATGTCACATAGATTGATGTTTTAAGCAGGAACACAACAGTTATAAGAGAAATGGAGAAAATTTTTATAACCATTTATGGTTAATAAAAATCCTAAAGTAGATAATGGTTATTTTCAAGTAAACTGTTCTTCAGAAAGAAAAGAATAACATTTATTTTCCGTCCCTGGTTTTAAAGCAATTTGTTGAAATCATTATTCTCTTTTTTGTTTTTAATAAAATTGTTTTACACCGAAAAGTCACTTGTATATACGTTTTTTAAGAACAAATCTACCTGTTTTGGATCTCAAACCTCGAGTATTTTTTATTTCCTTTGTTTTTATTAACTATTATGTTATCACTTATATTTGTAAATTTACTTTTTTGATCTCATATGAAAAAGTTTTTCGTGTTGGAAAAAACCTTTAAGGAATTTAAAAACTAAAAGCTAAATAAATTCAGTGAAAAGCTACTTTGACCCGCGCACGAAGGGTTCCGTACGGACACGAGATATGTAATTCAATACGAACTTTAGCCAATATAAACTATAGTTTTGGCATTTTTCTCATTTTTGGGTTTTAAGCGTTTTGTTTAGTTTGGGGGTTTTTTGAATTTATTGGCGCTTTCTGTGTTTTGGCCCTTTTTTTCACGTTTTGCCGATTTTTTTTTGGTTTCAGAAGTTTTTTTAATTTTGGCGATTTTTATTATTTGGCGTTTTTTTATTTTGGCGATTTTTTTGTTTTGGCGATTTTTTTAATTTTGGCGTTTTTTTCATATAGGTGATTTTTTTTTGGTTTTGGTGATTTTTTTAGTTTTGGCACTTTTTTTTCTCGTTTTGAGGTTTTTTTCGGTTTTTGGCGTTTATTTTCAATTTTGGCAATTTTTTTCGTTTTGGCGATTTTTTTTAAATTTTGCGATTTTTTTTTTCATTTGACGATTTTTTTTTCGCATAAACAATTATTTTGGTTTTGGCGCATTTTTCGCGTTTTGGGGATATTTTCGGTTTTTGGCGTTTTTTCATTTTGGCGATTTTTTTTCATTTAGACGATTTTTTCGAATTTGGTGATTTATTTTAGTGCTAGATTTTTTTTTAATTTTGTCGATTTTTGTCGATTTGGCGATTTTTTTTAATTTTTGGCGATTTTTTTTAGGTTTTGGCTTTTTTTTCGGTTTGGCGATTTTATAATTTTTGGATTTTTTAGTTATACCGTTTTTGAAAATTTCAAGAGTTTTCCTCTTACGGTTTCCAAGATATAGCAAGTTGTCAAAATTAAATAGTCAAAATTGCATTAACTGATGGGCCACCCTTTAATTTAAATTTTTTTAATTTTAGTGTTAATTGATGTACTCTATATAAAAATACACTAATTTTACAAATTACAAGTGTCAATATACATATGTACATAAAATTGTATGTATATTACATGGGATTTTAATATTTTTCGTCGCTCGTCTTGGAGCACCCTTTAATATTTAATTCCCATGTATTTGTTGTTGTAGTGGCCAAGGTTCTGCATACTCTGTCTAAGTTTCAGCTCCGTAGCTCTTACGGTTCCTGAGAAAATACCGTGTGACGGACAGACGGACAGCTTAGCGAAGACAATAGGGTTCCTTTTTTCACCTTTGGTGTATGGAACCCTAAAAAATATAAAATTCTTGTTCTAAAACCCAATTTGAATTAACATTCGAGTATTTATGTATATAAGATGTTTTTTAGTGAGTGTTTTAAGCTTTCTAATCAAATTTGTGTTTATTTCCCGGGAAATAAAAAAGTCCGGGAATAAAAAAACTCTAACTATCACCCACTATAAATAATGTACAAAAATGGATTTTTGGTCTCCTATGCCAAAATAAGCCCTTAGAATTTCGTTACTTATTTTTTGTTATTGTTGAGCAGTGTAACTTATATTTGTATATCTTACTTATGTTTCAACAAGTATTGTATTGCCTTATGGAACACTTCTTCAGTCAAAACATTTTTCCACATGATAAAAAAATGCAAAACTGGAAAAGGAGGAAAGACTTTCATCCAACGGCGAATTTCAGAAGGTTTTTGTCCATAAAAACCTAAAGTTTCTTCAATTGAATCTTTATTTCCATAATTGCATGCATATTTATATTCATTTCCAGCATATTCATCTTGATATACTTTTATAACGAATAGATATTCATAAAAAAGCCATTGTGGAAAATTCTGCAATAATTCAAAGCTTAAGGTATAGTAATGTATATAATATATTTTTATAGTTACATTTACCTTTATTACAGCTTCATACATAAAAAATTTAGCAATACCTTTTGTAACCCATATTGCAGACCACCACTGAGTAGATACGTAACCACCAAACCACTCCTCAGCAATTAGGAAACCCATTAGGTGAAATCCAACGATTTTGTTAAGAGTAGTTAAGATGTCTTCATTGTAACTTAAATACTTTTCAGAATATGTTATTAAACCCAAATTTATACCATCTTGGTCTGAACGAGAGGGCTTAACAACATAGTCTAATTTGGGGAGCATGTATTTAACATCTGTGTATTCCTGCATAAATTTTAACATTGTTGCTCCATACGACAGTATTGCCGTGATTTTCTTCGCCATGTTGGGAGGAAAGTAAAGACGTTGGCGTATACCATTCGTATTTTCTTCGGCAAAGTCAAAATTGGATACAACAAATGCCACTTTGTTAATGGAAATATGAGGTGTTGTTAAGAATACAGTTTTTCCCTCTCTAAATGACATGATATTTTTTTTTTTTGTTAATTAATAGTTTAGATCTTTTGCATTGCAAATTACTTTACCTGGACAGGGCTTCATTGACTGGCATATTGGAAATGGCGTTATAACTAGCACTATGATAAATGATGATCGTAAAGTTGGCCAGCTTAGCAGGTTCATCGTAGCAGGGAAAAGCGCGACGGGCATATGCACTTTCAAAATAAGTTCCAAGATAATAACTGCAATAAATATGTCATAATAAAAATAATAAAGCTTCAGATTTAGACCTACATATATATATATATATATATATATATATATTAGAATTTTTTTTATCTGTAAATGTAAGCAATTTTTTTGTTTAAACATCCGTGCATTTTTGTGAAAATTTCTTATAGATTCTAAGCTATTGGAAATGTTTTATAGCATTGGGCTGCAATCTTACGTCGCACACTGTCACGAAGGTGGCCAAAAATTAAAAAAAAAATAGTTTTGAATTAAAAGGAACAAGTTACTTGATTTTATGTGCAACATTCTAATTAAGTAAAATTAAAAAGAATGTTTAAAAAGGATTGATTTTTTTTCCAGAGTTTTGATGATTAAAAGTCAGCAGTTTCAGGTAAGTATGCATTTTTTTGAAAATATAGTAAGAACATCTACAAACTTTAACAGTTTAGTTACAAAAAAAGTGTCGATATATCGGTACAATTTTTAATAAAACATAAAGGGAATATTTATACAATATGGTTACGTTACATTTAGCTATATTTTGTAACTCATGTGCGATATGCCGTTCCTTATAATGTAAATGAATAGAAAAACATCTGTAAGTGAAAAAAAGTACGAGTTAAGTGGACTATAGAAAAAAAATATAAAAAAATTTATATTTCATACTTTCATAATGTATTTCTACAAGTAAGTAAATTTAAAATTTTTTAGATTCTTGTCCACCTTTTCCCCTGACAATTTTATGTTACACTTTTCAGTGAAAAGTCAGGTTAAAAATCGCACGTTTTCTTGGTATTTGGCTTAAGCATAAAACATTAAATGCTAATTAAACATAACTGAAAATACTTGTAAATAAAATAGAACTATCTAATAAAAAAGTACTGAGTGCAAGTCAAGTGATTAGCATTTATATTTGAAAACATTTTTTTTTATATACTATGTACATTGCGGCCCTATGCTCCTTACAGAAGTAAAAAGGAACCAATATACTCTCGCACATATATATATATATATATATATAAGCATACGTACATATATTGTTGATTCTCCTATTATATTTATGACAGATTAAATATAAAAATAATTAAATTCGAAATACAAACAAGAAATAAAACTGCACTCTGTTTTAAAATACATAGCTTTGTTCATCACAAAAGACAGAAAGGAATCCTTAAATATACCCATTATTTAAAAGGAATTTACAAAATGTCTTTTAAGATATTCTCCTCCCAATGAAATTGTAATAATAATCTTAAAATAAAATATTTTACCAGGATATTATCTCTGGTAAAGGTCAAAATTTTTGGTTTTAATAAAACCATCATTTACTAAAACAAACAAATTTGTAAATAAAAATTTTGTTAGTATAAATAAATATAATCTTAATTGTAATTCATATTGCATTCATATCTTGTTAACTCAACTATTGAGAGAAAAATAAAATTTAATATTTGCATTGCGTGTAAACTAAAAATTTTAAAATCGTTTTCTGGCAAACTATTTTTTTTGAAGGTTGACGTATTAGTAAATGAGCGATGTACTCTCATTTGCTGGAACAACGTCATAACTCAAAAACAAAAGTTTTACATAATAGGATTTTAAAGTTTTTCTCACACATTTGATTAAAAAGCTAATGTTATTATTCTCTCAAGAGCTGGATATGTTTACAAGATATTTTTATGAAATTTTTATACAACATGAAGCACAATGTGGAGATTAACTGTCGGTCCCACAATGTCGATAAGAAAAATTCCATCTTATATTTATAATAAAAACAATAATAAAAAACGAAAGAAATTTTATTATGGGACAAATACTGCTTGTTCAACTTTATCGTCTCAAAAATCCCGTTTTTTTTAGTTGTGAATTTTTTGCAGCAAATGAACGATATGAAAAGGACATCTTCGAGCTTGGCAGCTTAAATTTTGTTATAAAGTAGGGGAATTTAGTTGTAACTGTTACACAAAATTATTTTACGTTAGAATTTGGAGTGTTTTAATACATTATTTAGTACCAGGATATATGGGAAGGATACTAATCCTTGAAATTTAAATGGTCAAACTGTGATATATATATATATATATATATATATTATATTTTTTATATATAATGCAGATTTAACTCATTATGAGTGAAGAACAAATTTTTTCTTCTTTTTAGTTCTTTTTTTTGAAAAAGGGCATTTTCCTCTACAATGAGCGAAATTTTGAAGAAGCATTAAATATGTTAAAACTAATGTAAGTTACAATTATTTTTATGTCTCTTATGGTAATTTCTTATATCAGGATATATTGGAAGGACAGGAGTCCTTGAAAATTAAATGGCCAAATTTTAGTTGTGGTTATATTTTACCAATTAAAATATATTCGCCAAGTTTTATTTATTTACGATAATTCCTCCTATTTTTGGCCGCTCATTATATGAACTCACGAAACTGTGCGTCGTCTTTCTTTCTAAATACGTACCTATTGTACAGAGTCAACTTTTGAATTATAAAATTTATCTTGCTATTCATAAGCTCATTCATTCACAGTTATATTTAAGTTTTTTTCCGAAAAGTTTCTCATGGCAAAATTGTCCCCAATTACAACTAATAATGACTACATCCTGGACCATCAATTTGGTTTGTGAAGTCAGCCTAGCACCATTGAACAAACGCACAGGTTGAGTAAATTTATATAAAGGACACTTGTCCCAGCCTTTTTATAGATGTTTCAAAGGCATTTGATAAAGTGTGGCATAAAGGCCTAATATTGATATTGAAGACATTCCAACAATTAGCATGCTAAAGCTTTTGGAAAACTATATTCTTGCACGGAAGTTCAGTCTTCTTATGGTGTGCCATATGGAGTATATCTACATTTGACGATGATACAATATGCACAAAACCTCTCGCGAGACATGCCATAATCTGCTGGAACATAACTATGGTTAAACTTATGGAAAATAAAAGTAAACGACGAACAAAAGTGTGTTCAGATAACATTTACCCTACGAATATATCCATTAGAATCAACAATCAAATTGTTCCTCAACATTCACATGTAAAATACCTTGCTTATACACGTTGATTGACGGTTTACATGGAGACACCACATTGACTGTATGTCGAAATGTATTTGCAAACAATCCGAAAAAACTAACGAAACTATTATTTTATCACATTATTATTTTTAATCACATTTCTTCAATTCATTTTTTATTTTTAGAGAAAAGTCAAAAAATATTCATCAAAATATGATTGAACGAACAGTTTAGTTTTGGTTATTGTTTTATGTTTAATTTAAAAATACTCGCACATTTGTAACAAAACGAATGTACTTGTAAGGCTTTGTGACTTCTGTGTGTTGAAACCTTTTTCATTTCACAATAAAATTGTATTTATTTTAATCTGAATATTTGTAAGTGTACAAAAATTACTAGAAATATTTGAAATTTACTAATTCACTATACTTTGATTTACAAACACACAAAGAACACACTTTGAACTTAATCATTCGTATGCAAAAGAAAGCTGGCAACATAGTAAAATGAAAATTTATTAGAGTTTGAGCTCCTAGTTTTCCTTCGCTGCGTATTTCTTTCGACATAGTGGTAGATACTGTAAGTGTCACTATCGTACTCGTACTTATGTCTGTGTAGTTTTAACAATGCAAGCAAGTCACTGGCTTGCATTTTGAAACGAAACTTTAATTACACGTAAAATCAGAGTAAAACTTTTGCTTGGAACAAACAGACCCATACGAAAAGTACTAAGGGGCTGATGTGTGCGAAAAAAGTATTTCTCTTAAGATTTTATATAAAAACAAAAATTAATTATTTAAATAGCTAACCCTTAAATATTTAGAAAATGTGTGATATCTTCTTTGATGGTATTAGTAACAAAATGCTGATGAACTTGCCTCATATTGCAATAAGTATCCTGCTATTTATTTTTAATGATACTTTAAGAATGCAGTATTTTCCTCATAACTGAAAACTTGTCAAGATAAAAATGATTCCAAAGCCGGGCAAGGATTTTACCAAGACTGAGTCATATAGACCTATAAGCTTACTATCTACAATCTCAAAGCTTTTCGAAAAGCTGCTCATGACTAAATTGTCCAACATTTTAGCTGATAATGGGTGCATCTCGGACCATCAATTTGGCTTTAGAAGTCAGCATAGCACCATTGAACAAACGCATAGACTGGTCCAAGTTGTAAGAAGAACATTTGAAGAAAAGACGTATAGTTCTGCTCTCTTTATTGATGTTTCTCAGGCGTTTGATAAAGAATGGCACGAAGGCCTAGTTTTAAAATTAAAGACATATCTGCCAATAAACATTCAAAACCTTTTGGAAAGTTATATTATTGATTGGAAGTTCACTGTTGTAGAAGGAGAGTTCACGAGTGTTCTCGAATCTATATGTTCTGGTGCGGCACAGGGTAGCATTCTGGTTCCTGTCTTGTATTTAATATATACTTGTGATATGCCTGTGAGCAATAATATGCACACCTCTACATTTACCGATGATACAGCCTGTATGAGTGTGCACGAAAGCCCTTATGAGGCATTCCGTAATCTTCAGGAACATATTATGCAGCTGAAAATATGGTTGAACTTATGCAGAACTAAAGTCAATGAACAAAAGTGTGTCCATATAACGTTTACCCATACTTTCTCCCTTATTCGAATCAATAATCAAAATATTCCTCAACATTCTCACGTGAAATACCTTTGTATATACCTTGATCAAAGGCTGACATGAAAACATCATATTGACTCTAAGTTAACTCAGATGAAACTTAAGTTAACTCAGATAAAAACTTAAGTTAACTGAAATATATTGGTTGATTGGCAGAAATTCAAGACTGAGCCTAGACTGCAAATTTTTATTATACAAGTCGCTTTTGAAGCCAATATGGTGCTACGGAATTCAGTTATGGGGCACTGCTTCAGCTTCCAATGTCGAGAGAATCCAACGAAGGCAAAACAAAATTTTGCAGTTAAGAACATCAGCTCCATGGTACATCAAAAATTCTAATATACATCGTGATTTAAATATTCCACTAGTGATTGATGAAATTGCAAAATACGCAGGCAAATATTTAAAAAAAACTCAAATCAAATCCTAATCCACTTAATCGTAATATTCTGAACTTTACTGGACACATCCGCCTAAAAAAGAGGGACATACGGCCTCTTATACTCACTCAATACTCCAGATGGGACTACTTGAAAATCCTTTTTTTTCGTTCGTTTTTGATTATCACTACTTATGTATGTATTATTAATAAATATTAACAAGTTTATGACCGAAAGTGGTCGGGCCTAATAATTATGTTTTAGATTTAAGATTTTAATACTTATTGTTAGTTCATATTTGAAGATACAATAAATAACTACATGTATTAACAAAACCTGGGCTCGTTCTCTTCAAACATAGCTAAAAACACTAGCGATCAAGTCGCCTTTCAAACACCAAAAAAATAAACCAAAATCGATCCATCCGTTGGGTCTGTACGTCCACATACAGACACACTCAAGCCGGGATCCCACTATCGGCACAATGTACCGATTTTCGTTGGTTCACTGAAATAAAGTCAAAAGTAATAAGCTAAATTGGTTTTATTATTCAACTGATTGAAATATAAGGACATAACTGCACCACATTACATTGGTAATAGAGCTATATAGACTTATCCCGGAATTAATTGAGAAATAAGACTGTTTTGGTTTATTACTTATGACTATATTGCAGTGAGCCGACGAAAATTGGTACATTGTGCCGATAGTGGAATCGCGGCTTCATACACAAACACAAACTAAACCCTTGTAACATCATCAATTTTTTTTCGATCGGTTGTTAAAAAATGCATTATTATTATTAAACGAGTATCATTATTATTTTTTTTTTACTCACCAATCTTTGCCTCTTTCGGGAGACCTGCAATCAGTAATCCAGATGCCTTCTTCATCATAACTTACTACACCAGTATAATCAATATTCAATTTCCACTTTGTTGAAGCTGGAAACTGTTCCTTATCTATACGTCTCAATATTAAAAATTCTCTTTCCAAATCGTATTCGAATTCCAATTCTTCTATTTGGCGGGTACTCATGTTTTCAATAGTGATCTTCGAAATATTTAATTCAAGTGCATTTAAAACAATTCTCTCCGTAGAATTTCTAACTACAATGTCTATTGACACGTTTCCATTAAATATATTTTCACGTTCATGGAATGTTGTATTAATAGTTATCTCGTAATGTTCCGGGTACGTTTCGTTAGGAAGACGATAATTTAGGGAAATGTTACCATTTTCAGTATTATTATTATTATTACTCTTGGCTTTTGCGATGGCTAATGCCAGCAGCCAAATTAAAGTTAGTTTCATATTGTTGACACTTTAAAAAATTACACTTTTCTGATTTCAAGCTAGAATTTTCATGCCTTTTATACTTTTTCGAACAAAGACCTGTGTATTTGCCAATAACAAAAAACTTAGCTAACATAATATTTTAATGACATTACGGTTCAAAAAATATTTAGATTATTTAAAGAGATACTTTTCGAAAGGCGTTTCTAAAAAGGTGTTTTTGAAAAGAGTATTTTTCATAGATAAAGATCTTGGCAAAGGTTTTTTAAAATATATAATTGTTTTTGTTACAAAAGATCTTGTAAAAAATAACACATATTTGGGGTATTCAAATGAAACTGATAAATTTAATATAACTGCTGAAAATTTAGAGTCAATTGATCCAAACGCACTCGTCCTATTCCTTGAGAAAATGGGGTAGTTACCTAAAGTTGGGAGTCACGTATGGTGAAAAAAGACATATCCTGTAAATGGTTACATATTTACCATTATGGTATGTATCGTATTGATATTTTGTTAATTTAATTGGGAATCGATCTAGTATTATAGTAAACTGCATTGAACTAGTTCGATGTGGTTGGATCCAGAACCAATTAAATAGTATAAATATAATGTAAATTGTTTCCCCCTATAACACCGCTAAGCCACTCTGGAACCTGTCCAGTAACTATAGTTAGATATTACGCTAACCTTAACTAGTATATATATTTTCAAAACATTAGTGCCCCTGTGGTTGGGTGGATAGCGTGCAAGCCTGTCATGACGGAGGTTGTTGGTTCGAATCACAAAAAAAAATATCTGCTAAAAAGTATAAAATTGCATTTGTAACAATAAAACAAAATTATAAGTTTTCATCATGATACAATAATATAAAGGTAAAACCGTTCTCTCTTTTCGTCGCCATATTAACCTTCTGACGTTTGCCCCAATTATTTTTCACTCTCAAGATTAATGCTACCTTACTAATTTATGAAATCCGAGTTTTTCATTAATTTTTTAACGTACTTGTTTATTTAATTAAAAATAATTTAAAATATTTCATACTATTTCATATTTCATATATTTATGAAAAATAAACAGCAATAAAAAGTTATAGCAGCACCAACAACTGCAGCAAAAAAGATACAACAAGGAAAATGAACTGCAAGGAAATTTCCAACTGAATCAAGGCGGAACTTTGTCTATGCTCTCTGGTTTATTGCCTTACAAACTTTTACAAAAGACCTTTTGTACTTTCGCACTGACCAGAACACAACATCTAAGCAAATATTTTAGGAGAAATTGGATAATAACAACATGGTCCATGTCCTAGCGAAAAAACAGGAGAACAGTTTTTGTACCTATCAACAAAGCATTAACTCTTATTCAGCAACGCCCAAGTCATATGCACAATGTGCAACCTATTATAAAGAGCTTTTTGTACTTTCACACAGACGAGAGCAAGCTAACATCAAGCATTGATGTCGCCGAGATCCTTGCAAAGAAACACGAACAAATTTAAGAGCTTTCAAAGCTGTTTAAATCAAATGCAAGTATCACAGTATATAAATTTGCACACGAACCCAGTAAAAAAAGAGACTCAAAAAAAGTCATGAAAATGTAGAGTTTACGATGCGGAAGTAGTGCAAATTTCGATCCGATCTAATGATTTTTACATAGGGTTGTCATTGCAAGAAGTTCTCTTTTTCGATGCCTGGTCACTGAATTGGAAGCGATATTAAGAAAAGTTCCCTTTTTTGTGTTCTATGATAATATTTTCATCTAGGAAAAATTGTATATAGTTGCCTTTTTTAACAAATCGTTTCTTTTTATATGAATTTAAGCCCGAAACAGTGTTTTCATGTAAATTTAAGCAAATAACTTTTAAATTTTAGACTAAAAATAGTTCATAAATTTCTTTAAAAAAATAAATTTTTTTTAAATTCTGGTGAGTATTTTCTAACACTATTGAGGATTTGCAAGGTTTTGTGTGACTAAAATAAGCTTCTACATGGTTTGAAACATGGTGTGAAACATAAGCTCATGCATTATCTGTTGTGCTAACAATTATATTAGAATATATTAGTTACTTCTTTAAAACAAAATGCTTATAAATTTATTATCCACTGCAAGACATTTAAATCATCTAATGATAACAAAATAAAACATCGATATATCGCTTCTATTTACGGCGTTTCTTTTTAAGAAATATGTTGCATCTCTAGCCGTGAGTCTTTTTTATTATCTAATGAATTAAATAATAAATCCAAAACTTGCTTTTGTAGGTATTATTATTTCACACAGATTTCGTTATCCTCATGTACAATTAAAACAACCAACATTAAAAAGCATTCCTAAATAAAAGTTACCATTATATGTATGTGGCAACGTTTTCCTCTCTGTTTACAAAAAAAAAAACAGTATTCAAATAATTTGGGTAAAAGTCATAATTAATTTTAAACGTCAAATGTGGTTTTACCTTTATATTATTGTATCATGGTTTTCATTGTTACAGTCAAGTGTAGGAATGACAATTTTAAGTTACTAATATTATTCTACACCGATTTAGGTCCCTATGAAATAGTTCAGTGACAAGTCACAAGGTGTATATAAAGCATCTCCTAGGTCATTGTCATGTAAAAGTGACTGTTCCACTTTATGAGAAGTGTTACAACTTGGACTAGTGCCTATCATTTGGAGACCGATCACATGACTAGTTTTGTGTCAGTTCGATTCCCTGCAGGGATGATCTAAAGTAATAACATTAAAAAATATGACTGCTGTGAGGAACCTCTTATAATTTACAATTATAAATATTGTACTTATTTGTACAGGGTGGCCCAGAAAGACCGAAGTGGTGTGAAATCCTTATAACTTTTTATTTAAGACATATTTATTTAGTTTTTTGTTTTTTAAATACATTAAATTTATAGGGAATATTTTAAGATTAGTTATTAAAAATTATATCCCGCAAGTGGTGGCCATTTTCTGCTTCGCACAAATGTGCTCTTTCCAACACATTTTCAATGACCTTTCGCAAAACTTCCGGTGTTATGTTGTTAATTTCGTCTCGAATATTGGTTTTTAATTCCTCAATAGTCCTAGGCTTATTAAGATAAACTTTCCCTTTTAAATAACTCCAAAGGAAACAGTCTGGAGCAGTTAAATCCGGGGAACGCGGAGGCCAATTAAAATTGCTTCTACGCGAAATTATTTTTTCACCAAAGATGTCGCGTAAAAGAGCCATTGTGGCCCTGGAAGTGTGCGCTGTGGGTCCATCCTGTTGGAACCATATTTGCGGATGGTTTTCCACGGTTGGCTTTACCAAATTTTCCAACATGGCCTGATATCGATCACCATTGATGGAAATGGCAACACCTCGTTCATTTTCAAAAAAATATGGGCCAATGATCCTTTCTGAAGAAAGACCGCATCAAACAGTATACTTAACTGGGTGTAATTGTCGTTGATGAAGTACTCTCGGGTTTTCAATATCCCATATCCTAAAGTTTTGTTTGTTAACGAGGCTTCGTCACTCATAACTAAGTTATGAATAATGGAAATGGAAAGAACACATTTGTGCGAAGCAGAAAATGTCCACCACTTGCGGGATATCATTTTTAATAACTAATTTAAAAATATTCCCTATAAATTTACTGCATTTAAAAAACAAAAAATTAAAAAAATATGTCTTAAATAAAAAGTTATAAGGAATTCACACCACTTCGGTCTTTCTGGGCCACCCTGTATATTCACTTTAGCTCCTTTGTACATTGCTTACTCTCTCACCATCTCTCTTTCTCAATTTATTTGGTAAACTCTCTTACATTTTTACGTCTAGCAGTGTTGTCAATACGTTGCCAAACGTGGCGACAAAAATTTGTTTTTGCCGATGAAAACTTTGAAATTTCAATTGGCGATACTTGAACTCCTTGTGGATATTTTTGGCTATATTTTTATGATTTCAATGAAATAGAATAGTGTTAAAAATATAAAATTTTTTACGTTAGAAAGTTTTTCTACAACATAAAATATTTCATGCAAAAAATTTTAATTATTGTAACTCTTTATCTTATCACAATGAATGATTGAAGCAGGAAGGATATATACTTAAATACACATTTAAGTAAATGTTAATTAAGTTTTATCACAAGTCTTAAATAATAAGGGCTTTCATAAGACTGTTCAAAAGTCTCGCAAACTGTGCAATTGTGCATTTTTACACTCTCGTAAATAAAATGTCAAAAATTGTATAACAATTTATTTACACAAACCTGTTAAGTTGTGCAATTGTGCATTTTGTTAACATCAACTTCTTGCTTTTTTGGACTTCGTTAGGCACTTTTAGACACACACACATAATTTTTTGTTTTAAAAAATATGTTTTTTAATTAAAAACTGCTTTAAATTTTAATATTTTATTTTTACTTAATTAATTTTTTGACGTTTGTTTCAAATTTACATACGTTGTTTGCACAAAAAGTTAAAATGGGCTTCATTAAACAAGTCTCGCAAGTTTGCCCAATTGCACAAATGACAATTTTAAGAGTTCTCATGAAAACCCTTAATAATTTTGATCTTGGTGTAAAAGTTCAATTTATCATATTTTGCATTTTTGTGGCAAAAAGGAAAAAGTCCTCAAGTCGAGATAAATTGACTTGGAATTAATGGCATCCCTGTAATTTCTATATTTGAAAGCAAAATCTCAATAATTTTGTGCAATTTTTCAGGAAATTATAGCGCAATGACTTGCCACTTATCTTTTTTGACTTATAATCTCATATGGAATAATAGCTTAGGTCCAATAATTGACTTCTCCATTATATGTACGTCATAAAGCTAATTGAGACTAAAATTTAAATTGCTTTTAATTATTCAATTACATTGAAAGTACGGCAGCATTACAAAATTTCCTAGTACCATGGAAGTATTTTCAAGCAACAAATGTTTATCATAAATAAATAAGTTAGGTTATAATTTCATTCATTTAAATATCTTTTAATTTTATGGTAAAAATATTAATTCGGAGTTTAAATGGCATTTAAAGATAAATTACACTTACTTGAGAAGTCAACTATTGGGCCTTAAGTAAGGTTACATTTTGGTACATTTCAAAATGAATTGAGTTTATAGAACGATGTTTTTTTTAACACGAGTATGTAAGTGAATACCAAATTTCTAAGTTTAACTGTTAGAGAAACAAATTTTTGAAAATCGACTTGAACGTTTCAAAGTGTTCTACGGCAGAACAGTAAACTAAGGCTTAAATAACCGAAAATTCGTCATTTGTCCCGGATGTGTTTATAATTTAATTTTAACATTTATTGACGCACTAATAATAACCTTAATTATTATTTTACTTATTCAGTAAAATTGATTTTTATTAAAAATACATTGGAATTGATTATTGAGGGGTTTAGATCGGTCCTATGCGCATTTTACTGTTGCTAGTGCAGATCATCAGTGCACCTTTACCCAAAAATTATCTTACAACAACCAGAGTTATTATGTTAAACGTTCATTTAAAGAAATGAGAAGGTCAACAAATAACAAAGTTGAAACAATAATTCATTAGTCAATATATTTTTTATATTCTTGGGTTAAAATTTTTATAACCGACGAACGGATTTTCCCGACCACCTTTGAATCTTATGAAACTTAGTTGTCTTTTTGCACGTTACCTAACTAAGATAAAATTAAGATTTTTAACTTCCGGCTCTTGTTTTTCCTGAGATATGGCGTGTCGAAAAATTAAAAAAATCATTAAAAACACATATAAGTGGTCTGTCATTATGGCTCATATCTTTAAAAGTTTTTAAGATACAGGGTCGAAATTGGTCCCATTTAATAGGTATTGAGAATAGCTGTAAAATTGCATTTAGTTTAAATTTTTCTCTGAAAAGTCAAAGATCACTGTCACATGATTTAAAATTCTAAAAAAATATATATTATTCCTGACAGTCTCTTCTGCATTTTGAGTCAAAAAATTTTAATGAGCTCTAATTAGTTCCTGCAATATAGGCAATAACTAGAAATTATTTGGAAAATTTATATTTCATTTGTTTAAAATAATTTTATTCCTAGTGCACGTAGGAAAAAAATAACATTAAACAAATGTTGAATAAAAAATGTTGAAAAAAAACATTAAAAAAAATTGTATACAAATTTCACAAATAATTTCAAGTTAATGTCTATATCTCAGGAACTAATAGCAGCTGATTTTTTTTCAGCATAAATTGTAGGATTAAAAAGTATTAAAAGAAAAAAGGGAAGAATACTTAAGCTATTTAGTAATACGTTAATACTAAAGCCACGTAAATTTTACATTTTTAGAATTTTTCCTAAAGCACTTCAATAATTGTGGTTATTTCTGTAAATATGTTTATTTTATAAAAACTAATAAGATATATACAATTTATATTAAAACAATTTAAAAATAAGTTTTCAAAATAAAATATAAATTCATGTTTGGTATCAAGTCAAGGCTAAAATGGAATAAATGCTCATACAAATATATGAACTAGTGATGTAACATAAGTCAATTTTTGATATTCGCGAATACGAATACTAATATTTGAAATGATATTCGTGAATACGAATACGAATATTATATGTGAAATCTATAGACATTAAATTGGGGTTCTATTTACGCCTGCAATATGAAATATTAAAACAATTTTATGAAAAAGGACTTCACACACTTGTTGGTGTACTTTAAAGTTAATAAAAAGTACCCAAAATTTTAATGATCGTTATGAAATAATATTTGAAAATGATGCAAAGCACAAATTTCTATAAAAAAAAAATTTATGTATTTGTCCAAACTAAAATTTTTAGTCACATATTTAAATTTCGCTTAGTATTTATGCTATTATGTATTTAATTTCTTTGGAAAACTATTCTTATTCGCATTCGCCTGAAAATGGCTGAATGTTCGACAATTTGAACACGAATAAGAATATTCGTGCATCACTGGTACGTACGTATATGTATATCATCAGGCTAGTTAATACAGCTTTTCTATATTTTTATTTGATGCAGCACTTTTAGCTCCTTCATTGCGAAATGGAAAGTTATTCCAAACGTTGTTTTTCTTGCCTAAAACTACAATATTTTCTGGGTTTGCATTAACTACAGTAATTTCTTTTATAAGGCATGTTTTTTCAGCTTATTTTGGTCAATATGGAGTTTTCCGCGATATGTCAAAGGCTATACACCCTGATCTGTCTGTCAACTTTTTTTTTCGATACTATTTTCATCTATCGAAGTGGGGCACCACTTCTTATTAGAGGAACTATCATCACTGTCAATATCCTCCTCCACCTACTCTTCTTTATGTGTAGGATCGTGATCTTTCTGAAGTCGCTGGAGCTTAGAAATGCCGCAACATCTTCACAGTTGAGACCACGCTTGGAATTCAGCGATTTTTTACTTTTAATTTTCAATCGCGATATGAAATATTTTTACATATTTATAACCTTATTACTAACGCCACGTGTAATTTACATACACAAATTATGCTTTTAACACTAACAACACGTAAATTTTACGTGTAGCCTTGTAACGTTCACGTTGTAAGTTCGATTTAATGACTAAATATGATATGTTTGTGGTTTTTAATTTGTTCAAAAACTTTTAGAAAAAGCACTTATGGAATTTGGTAGCTCTAAGCTGCTTGATACTTTTGCAACAATAATATTAAAAAGCTACACGTAAAATTTACGTGAGTTAATTAATGTTCTAGGGTAAAAAATTGCTCATCAATCATTATTTCTTGGTTTTTATTTATTCCTCAGAAAATTTTTGATATTTCTTGATCTGACAATACTGAAGTGTAGTTATTACAAAACAATAATCATAGCTCAGACTTTATGACAACAATTTTTTTAAACAATGTTAAAATATTAAGTAGTTATGACACCTAGGACTCTATTTTGAATGCCCCAATTGTTTACAAGTGAAATTTTATCTCTTTAAGTTTCCCGTAACAAAGTAAGAGTCACTATGCCAATATCCTTTTATATATAAACCTACTGTACGTGTGTATGTAATTATATAATTGAACTCCTCCTCAACAGCTGGACTGATTTTAATGAATTTACAAATCAGCCCGACAGATGGCGCTACAGTCGGGATCTAGGTTATTTATCTATACTGCAACTAAATGTCTTGATCGACTTGAATGAATTTTTGGTTATGCATTCCAGTGTGAGCCTGGAAATATATAATAAAATTTACAAGCGGGCTAAAATTAGCTCCCACTAAAATATAATTGTCACAATGCACCCCATCTATGGCAAACAACAGAAATTTATTTAAACTATGTTATTTTCATCTTATATTATAGATCAGGCATTATACCTATTTCTATAATGTCAGCTCGCAGTATCATTCATTGCCTGCTCTTCATTGTAAAATATAAGCCAACTAAATTTTAAATGAACAGTAAACTTTAAATTATAAAGTTTTAATAGTGATAGTGATATGAACATGTGAAATCGATGTGACACCTAACACATACTTAAATACTTGCGCAACGTAGCAATAAATTTGTTTTTGCTTAACTACTTTGTGTGCAAATACATAAGTGTTGCCAGGAAACATAAAAAAATCATTTGTAATAAAAACAAAAAACGAATCATGAAAGGTTTGCAAGAATTTTATAAAATATGTAATAAGTTTAAGTGTGTGAAAATAGAATCATCGAGATAATTACGTTTATATGGTTTACATTTCATTCTGAATTGAAGGTGTTTTTCCATAAGAATGTTCGCTGTAACCAAACCCTTCATTCTCGAGTTCTATGCAGAAACTGGCCACTGTGGCTGAACTCTTCTTCTTCAGCGAATCAAATTTAAATGAAAATAATGACAACAAATCATACTATTAAGCTGCATGTATAGTATATCTGCAATGTAATTGTGAAATTTTTAAGAAAATCTTGAAAGTACGACTTATTAACAAATTTTTACTTTGAGATCAATGGAAAAAATGTTTAGTGTGGCCAAAGCCTTCTTCAATGCCCACCCATTAAATGAAAATCGGATTGATTTTTTTTCTTGTGTTTAAAGTATACATATGTATTACCAAAAAATATTGTGTACTTCAAGTATACTTTAGAACCAGTTTTCTGTATGGATATTTTGTTTTAAAGTACACTTCAAGCACACATAAAATGCGGCATATAATGCATCTACATGTCCTACAATAAAACTTCATGTTCTTATACAAATTTATTTTCATGTGATTTTTGAACGTATTGTAAGTATTGACTTTCGCATTCGCTAACATGATATTCGTTACATCTGTAATTAAAAGTAAACATTCTTATTTAAAAAATTGTGTTAAAAAATGGCGCATTTTTAAAACGAAAACTCAAAGTTCTTGTTTCGTAACGCTTTTTTGTTTCGGTGTACATGCGCTAAGTTTTCATAAAAACCCTTGAATTTGTTTTTAATAAGTAATGGTTGTTCACCCATGGTATGATAAAAAGTAAATAAACAAATTTAATTTTTGTTTACTCTTGTTTCGAAATATTCCAAAACAGCTTCTTACTCTACTTCAGAGCGTTTTGTATTAAAATTTAATTTCATGTCTAATAAGAACTTTTGAGGTAAAGGCATAGTTGAACAAAATACATATGTACATATCATTGCCTTAATATACAAAGGCCCTAGCTCATTATTTGTTTGAAATCGAGTGTGTTGTATAGTTCGATTGAATAACAATTACGATTACAAAAAAAATTATGAGTTAGAGCATTTCTATATTGAGGTAACGTAATGTATATATGAAGATTATTTCCATTTCCAAAAGTATTTCGGAAAATGTCCAATTGGGTCACATTTGGCAACCTTAATACTAACTTTATTACATACCTATGTTTGAATGTTTTTTCGTTTAAAGATTCATGTAGACAAGAAAATGTGCACACCTTTTTGAAATTTAAACAATAGATTTTGGAAAATTCAGTTTATATTGATATTTCTTATGAAGATTGCTGGTAATTTTGAGGAAATATTAAAATATTGGATGTCTAGTGTAACATTATTTAATTCTCTTAAATCAATGCACTGATTTACAGGCCGTGGACCGTTGCTTTGACACTTAAAGAATTTAAAGCCATGCATTGGCAATACACGTAAAGTGGCTGTTGTAGGGAAATACACCGTATGCTATTGTGTGTGTGGTGTGTGTCACGTCAGATTTCATTATGGAAAAACAAAATATTATTTTAAACAGGGGCAAATTACGGCATTCGATACCACTCGCAATTTAAAAATATTTCATCGTATCGGATGCCGTGATTTTCCCCCCCAGATCCTATAACATATTCAGTCCAATCATGAATACCAGATATACCAACGGCTGACACAATCGTCCGTATTCTAGAATCTAAATGTAAATAATTTTATTAATATTCAAAGAAAATTTATCAAAACGTCATAAAAAATGCATTAAAACACAGCCACCCACATACTTACATACATATGCATAACTAAATAATACATGAAATTAAAAACACAAACGAAATCCCTTTAACTAAGCTAATTCAATTTATTGAATTCTTTTCCTTTAAGTATTATGGCTTTCATACAATAACAACAAATAAGAGAAAAAAATTTTAGATCAAGAGATATACTACAAACACACACAATTTCATATTTTGTTTCTTGTTTACTTGTAAGCTAATAATAATAATGCGTGTGCTTATAGCTCCCGAAATACTAAACCTATTTCAATAAAATATAACAAAAAACATGTTTGCCTATTAATTATATAGATTCCCTATGAATTAATTTTTTCAATCATAAATGCTTTGGGAACAAAAAAGAGTAATACGTGGCATCACCGCATTACAAAGGTCGCTGTTTTGCTTGTTTGTTGACATTTTGTTTCTCCCTTTCTTTTTTTTGAGTGAGAGAGTTATCAAAATTGTTAAAACTCACCAACTTGAAAATATATGTAAAAATAAGTTTATAAATGATTCTTTTTGGCCATTATTTGGGTTTTCCACATAAGAGAACTATTAACTATAACAGCCTTATTTATAAAACTTATTGAGGCTTTAAAAAGGTTTTTTAGAACAAATTTGCAACAATTTGTTTTAAAAAAGTCTTTATAAAGTCTTAATAATTTTTATAAATAAACGGTTTCAAGGAAATGAAACATAACATGTTCTTTATTTAACTTTATCGTTAGGACTGTAATTTTATTTCCATCTCCATTTACTAAAAATAAATTCAGTAAAGTGCGACTCTGACTTGCGCACGAAGGGTTCCGTAGCATACATGGGCATACTGCATTACTTTTTTACTGCATTACGTGTTTCAGTAATCAGTAAAAAGTACTGATTACTGAAAAAAAAAAATCAGTATTCAGTAAATTTTACTGGTTACTGAAAAGAGAAATCAGTATTCAGTAAATTTTACTTGTTATTGAAAAAAAAATCAGTATTCAGTAAATTTTACTGATTACTGAAAAAAAAATCAGTATTCAGTAAATTTTACTGGTTACTGAAAAGAGAAATCAGTATTCAGTAAATTTTATTGATTATTGAAAAAAAATCAGTATTCAGTAAATTTTACTGGTTACTGAAAGAGAAATCAGTATTCAGTACAAAGTACTGATTGCTGAAAATAAGATCAGAATTCAGTAAATTTTACTGATTTGTGTAAGAAATGCAGTAATCAGTAAATGACTGATAGTAGATACTGTGTGTTTTAAAAATGATATGTACACATTGCTCACATACATGAATAGTGGCATAACTGAAAAAACTGAGCTCACATGCAAGGACCCTTTAATTTTCTTGCAGCAAACTTGGAAAACAGCAATTAAGCCACCCATTTTCCGTTGGTGAGGGGTTTTGTCCATCTTAGTAAAATTGAAAATCAATAAATAACAATTGGGAGTGCTATATTATATTAAGAATATAAAATATGCTTATGTACACTATATTTTTTATTACCATTTCAACAATTTTAAAAAACTCATCACTAAAAAGAATTTTATTAACACCATTTAGTTCTTCTGTTTTCAAGAAAACTTTTGTGTCTTTTGGGGTTTCACTAAAAAACTTTGAAGATCTTGGAAGGTCTTCTTCATACAAAAAATCCGGATCTCTAACCGAGTCATCACTATCAAAATCGAAAATATCGCTCATTTTTTGAATATTTTTTTCACAACAAATAAAATTTTAGAAAAATTTCAAATATCTTCCGGACTTCTAATTTGTTTTTATGTTTTTATTACTTGCAATTTTTTCAATTAATAAAGTAATTTATAGCACAGGATAGTTCACTTATGTATCAATATTAATTTACAATTTATATACAGTCCACAAGTTCGTAAAATTAACACATATTTATATATTTCGTTTTTTTTTGTATTTTTTTTACACAAATCAGTAAAATTTACTAAATTCTGATCTTCTTTTCAGCAATCAGTACTTTTTACTGAATACTGATTTCCCTTTTCAGTAACCAGTAAAATTTACTGAATAATGATTTTTTTTCAGTAACCAGTAAAATTTACTGAATACTGATTTTTTTTTCAACAATCAATAAAATTTACTGAATACTGATTTCCCTTTTCAGTAACCAGTAAAATTTACTGAATAATGATTTTTTTTCAGTAACCAGTAAAATTTACTGAATACTGATTTTTTTTCAATAATCAGTAAAATTTACTGAATACTGATTTCTCTTTTCAGTAACCAGTAAAATATACTGAATACTGATTTTTTTTCCAGTAATCAGTAAAAAAAGAAAATACTGAAAAAGTACTGCTACTGAAAAATGCCCATCTATGTTCCGTAGTAATACTATATGAACTTTAGCCTATATAAAATATAATTTTTGATTTTGACGATTTTTTTCATTAAGGCGATTTTTTTATTCTATTTTTAATTTTGGCGATTTATTTTTGTTTTGGCGATTTTTTTGATTTTTGAAATTTTTTTTTCATTTGGGCGATATTTTTTAATTTTTGGCAATTTTTTTTTAATTTTGGCGGTTTATTTTCGTTTTTGCGTTTTTTTTATTATGGCGTTTTTTTTATTTAGGCGATTTTTTTAATATTGGCGATTTATTTTCATTCGACAATTTTTTTGATTTTGGCGATTTTTTTTCATTAAGCGATTTTTTTTAATTTTTGGCGAATTTTGTTCATATAAGCAATTTTTTTTTGTTTTGGCGATTTTTGGTGTTGTTTTCATTGTGGGCATTTTTTTTTTAGTTTTGACACGTTTTTCTCGTTTTGGCGATTTTTTTGGTTTTTGCCGTTTTTTTAATTTTAGCGATTTTTTTCATTTGGCGATTTTTTTTGTTTTGATGATTTCTTAACATTTTTGATGATTTTATAATTTTTGTGTTTTTTAGTTTGACCGTTTTTGAAAATCTCAAGATTTTAACTCTTACAGTTTCCAAGATATAATATCACTTTGTCAAAGTTACATAGTCAAAATTTCATTAACTGATGGACCAACCTTTAATTTAAATTTTTTTAATTTTAGTGTTAATTGTTGTAGCCTATATAAAAATATACTAATTTTACAAATTTCAAGTGTCAATATACATATGTACATACAATTGTATGTATATTACATGAGATTTTAACATTTTTCGTCACTCGTTTTGGAAGACCTTTTAATTTTTAGTTTTTATATATTTGTTGTTGTAGCGCCCACAGTTCTACATACACTGTCCAAATTTCAGACCCGTAGCTTTTACCATTCCTGAGAAAATAGCCTTCTTCCTAAAACATGAAATATGTTTAATTATTAGGAAAAAAGTTAAAGTTTTCCAACCCTGGAAACGTTTTTTTATTTTGTTAAATTATAAAATTTTTTTTTAATTATAAATACCAATTTTATTCATACCGAAGTATAAAAAAAGTTAATTTAATAAAAAAGTAATAAAAACTTGTTTTCGGTAGTTATTTTCTATGAGAACATAGAGTTTGAGTTTTCCAGCTCTGAAACGGTCTGCCCGATTTTGCTGATTTTCAATAGCAAAATTTTTCGGAAAATTTCTGACACACTAGTCCAAGAACTAAGTCTCTAGCTGTTCTGGGAGCTTGGGAAAACTGATTTCACGTACAGACAGACGGACAGACAGACAGACGTACAGACGGACATCGCTTGTTCGTGTTCCCTATGCATAAGGATCCAGAATATATATACTTTATGTGTCTCTTATTAATATTGTAGAAATTACAAACGAAATGACAAACCTATATATACCCTTTTACCATTTTTTGGTAAAGGGTATAAAAACGGGTGACTTGAGCTTAAAAATTTGGAAAAACAATCATCGCATGAATATTTAAGCTTTTTGGAAGATAAGTAAAAATAAAATGTGATCTGTAAATCACCTCACGAATATGGCGTAAGAATTAAAAAAAATTGTCAGCTTGTGATTTAAAGCTTAAAAAAAATAAATGGAATCAAATAAGTTACGATAATGAAAGCATAGTCTTAGGCTTAAACCCCCACAGAGAGAACATACTGGTTAAAAATCTGTTGGTGCAACAAATATTTACTAATGTATTCCAGTATTCCATATTTGCTATCAACTATCAATCAAATGTACGATTTTGAGGGTTCCGTACACCAAAGGTGAAAAAAGGAACCCATTGTTTTCGCTACGCTGTTCGTTCGTCCGTCTGTCCATTATACGCTCTTTTCTCAGGAACCGCAAGAGCCACGGACCTGAAATTTGGATATAATATGTAGAAACTACAACAATAAATACATTAGAGTTAAAAATTAAAAGGTGTTCCAAAACGAACAACGAAAAATGTTAAAATCCCATGTAATATACATACAATTTTATGTACATATGTATAGTGCCACTAGAAATTTGTAAAATTAGTGTATTTTTACACAGAATACAAAAATTAACAGTAAAATTAAAAATGAATTAAATTAAAGGGTGTTCTATCAGTAAATGCCATTTTGACTATGTAATTTTAACAACTTGCTGTATCTTGGAAACCGTAAGAGAAAAACTCTTGAAATTTTCAAAAACAGTAAAACTAAAAAATCTCAAAATTATAAAATCGCCAAACCGAAAAAATAGCCAAGAATTTAAAAAAATCGCCAAAACTAAAAAAAGCACAAAATTATTTTTTCTTATTTTATTTTATTTATTAAATGTTACAAATACAATTACAAATTACATCATAACTTAATTTAAACGAGAATAGTAACGTAGACCTTCACTCATTGTAGTGAAACAGACGAGGGTCTATGGTGGGAATGGAACCCATAACCTCCACACTGATAGGCTAGCACACTACTCACTAGCCTACCGAGGCACCCAAAAGCACAAAATTAAAAAAAAATTCTAATACTAAAATAAATCGGCAAAACCGAAAAAATCGACAAAATGAAAAAATCGACAAAATAAAAAAAAACGCCAAAAACCGAAAAAATCGCCAAAACGCAAAAAAGGCGTCAAAACTAAAAACATCGCCCAAAGGAAAACAATCGCCAAAATGAAAAAAAATCGCCAAATTGAAAAAACAAGAGTCTAATGGTCAGTACTGGATAACTACCATGGTCTATCCACGTGCTCATCATTTGGCCAATTTGGGGCGAGAAGTATATAGTTTAGCTCCTCAGCCGCATGTTGAATAGCTGCGAAGAACTTCTCCCACACAACTGCGCTATACTGGCTATAAGAAATAAAGATATAAATATTTACATATTTTTATTTATTGTTTTTCGAACTTAATTTGTTTCTATATTTATGATTTGAACGGGCTAAAGTTCGTATCGTTTTTTAAGCCAAACTACATGTCATAATTATTAATGAACAAATAACATCAAAGTTAGTTGTAAATATTCTGACAACAACACATAGTTGAACAGGACAGCCAGCCGTTTTCGAAGGCCACTAAACCTTTATTATCAGCGTTCTTCTGTGTTTGTCCATTGTGTGTGGTATCAGTTGATGTAAATTTCTGCCTTATATACGAAACTTTCTTGCAAATGGAATGTGTGAATTGTTTTGATTCATCGTTTTTCAATGTGCTGAAAGGTATTTTGTAATGAAAGCTCAAATTTACCATCTCTAATTTACAACAGTCTTACCATTGTCTTTTATTCTTTACTAATTATGCACATGTTAGTTAATTTGCTTATTTTTGTTCTACTTAAGACAAACTTTTTTGGTTTGATACTATTAAGTATATTTCATTTAATTTTTGCCACAGGCTTGTGTAACATTGGGCAAACTAGAAATAAATAGTGAAATTCTGACCATTTTTTTTTTGACAGAGCAGACTAAATGAAGTTATATGTTTAAATATGAATAGGCATTTTAAAGGCGTATGTATGAGTCTTTTAGAAATTTCCAATTGTTGTGTCTCTTCTCCAACTTTCGTTTCATATCGTTATCGCTTTTTCGGGAGCACCTATTTTGTTCAACAGTTTTATGAAAAATATAACGAGCAAGACTTTTGTAGTTCAATGCAAACCTTTTCTTTTCTTCTAAGGATTTTTTGGCTGTTTGCATAAAAAAAGTTAAAAAATACATTTAAACGGACATACAATGGGGTTAAATTAAAAAAAAAAACTTCCATCAAATTTAATTTCGTCTTCAAGTACCTCAGGGCTCAAAATTTATCTTAAGCATCAAAAATACACATATGTATGCTACTATTATAAGTAAGCGGATTATCTAGAAATTATATGACACTCTTACGATTACAAAATTTATATAATTCATACCATGTTGCAGTGATATGTATTATACCAAACACGAACTTGGTCAAAATTTTTATCTCCTTACTTTTAATGAACGAAATTTTGGAAAGGAACTTGGCCTTTTATCACATTTATGTTTTTGTGAGGATACAACTAACATCAGTACAAAATTCGTTTAACAACATTTTATTGTACTCATAACAGTTGGGCAGTGTTATTTTTCGTTTCTTAATTAATAAAAGAATTCAACTACTACACATTACTGTGGTTTTTTGCAAACCTTTTTAAAATTATTCGTATACATTTTTTACTCTTTGTTCTATGGAATATTCCAACAAAATTTCGTCTTTCGAAGACGATTAATTAACAACTCTACTAAGCTTGTACAATAAGAGCTTATATCTATTAAATTATTTCATGCACATACTACGCATAGATAAAAATAAAATTACATTGAACAAATGGGCTTGAGGGCTAACTTTGAGGAGCAGACGCACCCCTAACGGCCACTCTGGTGTTTATGCACCATTCATCGTTGCTAAATAGCTAGCTAACATTTTGTTTAGATATTTTTTGGAGTTTAGTTTATTATAATCCCTAAAATTTGCTTACATATGCATATGCCTAGGATCACTCTATTGTAAGTTTTTGCTCAAATGTACGAACAAAATATATACATGTGCAATAGGGCGTTTCACCATAGGCGTTTTTTTGCGATTTTTGCAACACTTGAAGCGGAATATTAAGGCTTGTGATGTAAAAATTTTTGGATTTTTTGAAGACGGGTATGGGGTCGCTGAAATAGATTTTATCAAAAAAACGAGGTTATGGAGAAAAAATTTTTGGTCATATAACTAAACAATTTTCTTCTTAAGGATCCGATCCCGCGACAAAAAAATTATTGGCGTGGAAATGTACTATATTACGGACCACTTTGATAGTCTTAAAAGTGAAAAATTACTTTTCCTTGATTTCAAACCTCGATATCTTGAAAAGTTTTCAAAATTTTTTCAAGATATTAAATGCATTAGTAAGGTCTTTAAATTACCTTTCATTCGGTACATAGGTTTATTTTAACTTGTTGGAAAAATCTAAGAAAAAAAATTAAATTTGGGAAAATTTTTTTTATATACCAAATTTTATGAAAATTGAAAGAATTTCATTATGTTTCCTTCTTGGTTAAGTAAAAAAAAACATCTAAAATACATTGCTTTAATAAAAATATCAAAAATTCAATTCATTTGGGGTGTTTGTTTTTCATCCGACGTCAATAGCCTTCTAAGCAATATATTTTTTGAAGGTAACTTACCAACCGGAATTTTTTCAGTACTTTTACCAAGCAGCCAAAACTGTTTGCGGTACTGGTTTTTTTTAACATCTTTAACATCTGTAGACATTTGTAGAGGAAAATTGTTGCTTAAGCTTAGAAAACAGTTTTATATATGTATATTTTACCTCCCCATGCTTTGATTATTTTCTTCATACAGTATACAAATTGTAAATGAAATCTTTAATAGTTTTGCCAATTACCTACTTTTAAAGAAGTCCAACTTCAAGTATCGCAAAATTCAAATACATAATCTGAAATATTTTTAGTTTTGTATATTTGACTACATTTTAAGAAGGGGCTACTTCAAATATTTTAAAATTCAAATAGTGTGAATTTAAAAATAAAAAATTATTTTTTTTTTGTTGTTGTATATTTTTTTTCAACATTTTTTCACCAGTAAGATATAAAATAAAGGTATTTAAATTATCTTTCTAACGCACTTTACATCTTGAAAAAATGTTGAAAACTTTTCAAGGTTTGAAATCGAGGAAAATTATTTTTCACTTTTAAGACTATCAAAGTGGTCCTTAATATAATAATTTTTCACAATAATAACTTTTTTGTCGTGTGATCGGATCAGTTAGAAGAGAATTGTTTAGTTGTATGAACAAAAAGCAGCAGAAAAAAATACACAAATTTTTTCTCCATAAACTAATTTTTTTTGATAAAATCTATTTCATACCTATCTTCAAAAAATCACAAAAAAATTTTTCGAAATTCTTTTAGATCACCAGCTTTAATATTCCGCTTCAAGATTTGCAAAATTTTTTTTGTGAAACGCCCTAATGGGCAAGCTAGGTTTACGGCCTATCTCATGATGACAACAGAAATCGTTCGATCGAATACTCATATTTAAAACAAAAACAAATTTTCTAATGTTGTTGTTATTTGCAATACAAGTTGTCGATCGAACGATTTCTGGTGACATCGTGGGACAGGTCGTTACAGATTTAATTGGTATCAATTTGTTGCTCCAAATAGTATGCAAAAATAATTGTTTTTTCGGTTGTAAAAAAAAAAATATCGCATAAAACAAACAATTTCCGGTGCGAAAATTTCATATGACTTACTACGCTTACAGCTAATTATGTTTATAGCAAGATTTCTCTTAAAACTAATGTAAGCTCTAAAATTAGTGCTAAGTTTTATTTCTTGAAAAAAAAAATCATTTTATTTATTGATTTATTACTAACTTCTATTCTATTTTATACTATTCTAATTATATAAATATATAAAAAATAAAAAAAGAAATAAGAAATTATTTTTACCGCCAACATTGTTAAATAAAATCGATGCCATAATATTGTAATTTACATCAATAGTTAGTAATGAATATTTTAAGCGTCTCAGCTTTTAGTCCCAAAGTCAGATGTTAAAGTCCTTAAACTACAACAAATTCTTGCACTAACTCAACATTTTATATTTCTTGCTATTAAAGCATTTGTATATTCTCTACTTAACTGCAGCGCTGTCTACTGTCGTGTACTAAAACAAAAATCCATTCAATGTTTTCATTAATGTTGACATTTTTGTCTGCTGCTAGGAAGTAATATTAAACTGGCATATCATATTTCATATTGTTACGATAAATTATAAAACTAAAATGTGAATAAACTTAAAAAAAATTGTCATCTTCCTGCTGTTTGTTAGAGTAACCTGAAGGGTGAAAATACACACATATACACACACACTCATATACACTCATATACATACATACATAAGTACTTGTAATAACAGAACAAATGAGGAAACAAAACGTAACTGAACGAACACCAACCGGGTGGTGTTAACAGGCAGTTATTTGCCAGTTGTTTGTCTTAATGTTATGAAACAGACTTCTGATTTCCGCTGTTTTCACAACAAAAAAAAAATTAAGTGCACATAAAAAACAACAACAGCAATAACTTTTTTTACGATTTCAAACTACAACAGCAAATAAGTAAAACAACTTGCAGAAGTTGTAAACACCTTTAGGCAAAATTTCTTATATTTATTTATATTTAGTTATATTTTTAAGCCACCACCACTCAGCTTGTCACTATTCGCTTACTTTTTGCTTCCCTCCCCTTCCCTTCCCACCCACCCCTCCCCCACTAAACATTACTATAAACTGGCTCTCAGTTGCAATTTGCACAACTGCAGTTGAAGCATAAATTCCGGATAAAGTTTGCATATAAAATAAATCAGAAAATAAAACTAAAACAAATGGGAACCACTGTAAACAAATATGTTTAAAACCGCTGATGTAGTATTTACTTACAAGGCACAGACAATGGCGATTTAAATTAAAAAAAAAGAAAAAAATAATAAAGTGAGTTCTATTTAGTTTATTCTTAAAAGCTAGAGTGCAGCAGATAACAAACCATTTCTGCATTAATTTGCAAATAAAATCTTATTAAACCTAGATGCACTTTCTTATTTTTATACCTTTAAGCACTTTCTTCGTCGAATCGACAAATTGCATTTTGTATCGGGCCCCAAACGCTCCCAATTAAAAAATATATAAAATTTTGGTTTTATTGGAAAAACAATTTAGTTTTTATTCGTATTAAACATAAAGTTTGCTTTTTTCAATAGAACTTAAAACTAATAAACAAACAAAAATTAACTTCAACTTTTCTTACTTTCTTTTTTAAATAGTAAAAAAATCACAAAAAGTATTTTAAATAAAAAATTATTTCAGGCATTTGTTAAAATCTTAAAACTGACACTTAAATCTAAAAAATTAACTTAGTTAGGTTGGAATTTTCAGTTATTTAGTGCAAAAGGCAAAGATATCAATCGTCGATTTGACGAACACAAACTAAACAAGTAAGAGTGCTATATTCGGCTGTGCCGAATCTTATATACCCTTTACCAAAGTGCGTTTGTGTAGTACAGAGATACATACATAAGCACAGAGATATGTAGGTACATATTAATTTTGTGAAAAAATGCATACTTTTTTCTGTAGAGCAATTTTTAGGTTTTTGGCATTATGATTAATTTGGTGCTTTTTAAATTTTGGCGATTTATTTTATTTTGCTGATTTTTTTAGTTTTGTCGATTTTTTTCATATAGGCAATTTTTTTTTGGTTTTGGCGAAGTTTTTCGGTTTTTGGCGTTTTTTTTTTAATTTTGGCGATTTTTCGCTCTGCCGATTTTTTTGATTTTGACGATTTTTTTTTCATTTAGGCGATTTTTTTATTTTTTATATATATAATTTTTTTTAATTTTTTTGTGACAATGGTTTTGACACTTTTTCTCTCGTTTTGGCGACTTTTTTCGGTTTATGGCGTTTTTTTATTTTTGGCGACTTTTTTCCTTCTGGCAATTTTTTTGATTTTGAAAATTTTTTTTCATTTAGGCGATTTTTATATTTTTTGGCGATTTTCATGTAGGCAATTTTTCTTGGTTTAGCGATTTTTTCGGTTTTTGGCGTTTGTATTTCTTTTTGAAAATTTTTTTAGTTTTGACACTTTTTATTCGTTTTGGCGATTTTTTTCGGTTTTTGGGTTTTTTTTTTAATTTTGGCGATTTATTTTCGTTTAGGCGATTTTTTTTAATTTTTGGCGATTTTTGTTTATATAAGCATTTTATTTTGTTTTGGCGATTTTTGCGGATTTTTTTCGTTTTGGCAATGTTTTTCGGTTTTTGGCGTTTTTTTTTTAATTTTGGCGTTTTTTTTCATTTTGGCGATTTTTTTCGTTTTGGCGATTTTTTAAAATTTTTGGCGATTTTATAGTTTTTGGATTTTTTAGTTTGACCGTTTTTGAAAATTTCAAGAGTTTAACTCTTACGGTTTCCAAGATATAGCAATTTGCCAAAATTACATAGTCAAAATTTCATTAACTGACGGACTACCCTTTAATTTAAATTTTTTCAATCTTAGTGTTAATTGTTGTAGCCTATATAAAAATACACTAATTTTACAAATTTCAAGTGTCAATATACATATGTACATACATAAACATACAATTGTATGTATATTACATGGGATTTTAAAAGTTTTCATTACTCGTTTTGGACCACCCTTTGATATTTAACTTTTATATATTTGTTGTTGTAGTGACCAAAGTTCTACATACACTTTCTAAATTTCAGACACGTAGCTTTTACCGTTCCTGAGAAAATAGCCTTCTTCCGAAAACATGATATATGTTTAATTATTACGAAAAAAGTTAAAGTTTTCCAACCCTGCAAACTGCTGATGCAAATATTGCAGATGTGGCAATTCTACACGCCGTTTTGCCGATCCGATACCGATACCGATACCGATACTAAAAAAAAATATCGCCGATACCGATTCCGAAACCGATACGCATATTGAAATTGAACTCAAGTTAAAATTAACAAAAATAGAGCAATTCTATTGTTATACAAAATTACAGTGTAAGAGTTTATTAATATTTAAAACTGATATTTGAATTCATTCTGAAATTAACAAAAAAAAACAAGTAATTTTTTTTAACAAAATAATAGTGTAAGCTATTATTAATTACATTCAAACTGGATGTCATACTGTTTATTTTCTAAGCTTCAAATTTTCAAACAAGTAAACGTATACGAACAACGAATTGAAGTTGAGATTTGTATTTTTTATTTATTTATTTATTTATTTACGTAAAAGCCTATAAAAATAATTTTCTTACAGGCTAAATAACAATGGTTTTTTTAAGCGAATTAATAACAACTCATGATATTGTTAATGCATTAACGATTTAATAAATGAATAATTTTGGGATATTAGTATTTGATGAAAAATCAATGTACACATAGTAGTTGTTGAATTCAGCACATATTCCTCGGAACGGATCAAAGTATGCGAAGAAGAGTTTCAGAAGTGCTATTGCCATTAATTAGATTCATAATAAACGATATATTCAAATATACTCTTCTACTTTTTAGTGTATGAAGTTTAATTAGTGCTAAGCGGCTTTCATATGATGGCAGGTTAGTATTTCTATTCCAAGAAAGACTTCGGAGGCAAAATAAAAGGAATTGCTTTTGAACGGACTCAATTTTCTTTATAAGTGCTTCATATTTTGGATCCCAGACCACAGAGGCATATTCCCAAGATGGTCTTACTAGGGAGGTATATAACTGCTTAGTAATATACGGATCATCAAAATCATATCCCCAGCGCCTAATATAACCTAATACTCCTCTGGCTTTATTCACAGTTTGTGAGATGTGTGTGTTAAAACTTAGCTTATTATCCAAAAGTACTCCAAGATCTTAGAATGTATCAACTTTTTCAAGAGTATAATTAGATTTTAATGGATTTGCTCTATAAAATAACATGTGCTTGCATTTTTTCAAATTGAGATCCATTAAGTTAACTATACACCATCGTTTGAAGTTATTCAAATCTATTTGTAATAAGGTAGATAAGTTAGGGTTATTCATGCTAAGGAATAACTTTACATCGTCAGCATACATTAATATTTTAGAATGTGCGATGCAAAATGGTAAATCATTAATAAATATTAAAAACAATAACGGGCCTGGGTGGCTATCTTGAGGCACACCAGACGGGACTGGAATAATCTTAGATTTTTGGTATTTGAAGAGAACATACTGAAATCTGTTCTTAAGATATGATAACATCTAATTGAAGAGAATGGGTGATAGTCCAATTTTGTCTAATTTAAAAATGAGGATATCGTGATTAACTTTATCGACTGCCTTGCTGAATTCCGTATAGATTGTATCGGTTTGCAAGCCTTTGTAAAACGAAGATACTACATTTGTTGTATATTTCAATAAATTTGTAACTGTTGATCGGCCATTTCTAAACTTGTGTTGGTGAGGTGAAAGTAATGATGATATTTGGTGGGATAGTATATCATTTACTATATTTTCAAATAGCTTAGGCATAGCGCTCAAATTAGCTATGCCTCTGTAGTTAGCTATGTTAGATCTGCTGCCAGATTTGAATAGAGGTATAATAAATGATTTTTTCCAGATATTTGGGAAGTAGCCATTAGAAAGAGATATGTTGAATAAGTAAGTTAAGGGCATAATTAACGATTGCGAACATTTAATAAGAACATAGTTTGGAACCTCATTAGGGCCGAATTTGTCGGAACTTTTCAATGTTTTTATTGCACTCATAACAGTAGATGTGTATAGAATTGCACAGACAATTTTAGTCATTTCAGGAATTGGATATATATAATTTGATAGTTTGTTCGATTTCTTCTCTGAGTAAGTGGAAGAAAAAAAGTCAGCAAATAAGTTGCAAATTTCAGAATCACTAGAAGATTCAGTATCCCCAAATTTCATCATTGCTGGGTAACCAGAAATTCTACGCTTCGAATTCACGAACTCATAGAACTATTTTGGCATAAACTTACAGCTGTTTTTTTTATTTTTAGCAGATAGTTGTTATGACATTGATTATTTTTTAAATTATATAGTGACCTTGAAATTGAGTATTAACTATAATCAGAGTTAATGCATGTTCTTCTATATATTTTGTAGTGTTTGTTTTTCAAGTTTTTCAGTCTTGATAAAGCTCTGGTATTTCAAGGAGGTCCAATTTATTATTTTGTTATCGATCTCTTAAAGCATTCAAATAACCCAGTATAAAATTTATTTAAGATTGCATCGATTTCCGTAGTACTAAAGTTTTTGAGTGAACTGTATTCGAACCAATTTTCAGTCAAAAGAAGATAATTTAATTTGTCAAAATCTGCATGCCTGAAATCAAAATATTTTTCATAATTTGTACTATTCCTTACAAGAAGTTGATTTTGTGAGAATATATTTATCTCCAGAGTAGGATGGTATGTATCTTCTGGCGATAATATTGGATCTATAATATTAAAAAATGTAAATCGGGCTGTTCATACCATGTAATATTTGGAAGATTAAAGTCTCCGAGCACCAAAACTGAATCTCCAGGCTTAGCTTGCTTCAAAACGAGTTCAATGGCTTTGCTGTGTGATTCGTATATTTGCTGACTTGAGGCTGGAGGGATGTAAGAGCATGTCACGAATAATTTATTTGAATTCATCTATTAATATCTCTTCAGATGGCAAAAATGTGGAAACAGCAATCAAAACGCCACCACGATCTCCTCCTACTCTGTAACGTGTATAAATCTGGAATTTACTACACATCATTTCGGAGTTATTTATTTTCTTTTCAGGTTTATCCTTAAGCCACGTTTTCGTCAACACTACGATATTGTGTTCAAGATTGAAGCTTTGAAGATAAAAGGATTTTTGTTTAGTGTTCCTGCCACGTACGTTTTGGTAAGAAACGTATATGTATGATGATTTAGAAGTTTTGTTTGGAATTCTTTTACTATTTTTTGAAGCGAGTTTTACATTTAGTTTTTTGATTGATGATCAGAGGCTTTGGGTAGGCTTACATTATTGCTATCATTATATACAATCTATCTTACTATTGTGTGTTTTGTTCAGAAGTTTGGATTAACTAAGCGGTCGAATATATTTTCAGAAACAATCATCTTAAATGACGCTCTATTTCTTGCATTTATTTTGAAGATTTTAATATCATTATCTGAACTGGTACCTAAATTCTACTTTATGTGGAACTCAACGTCGTTTATAGTTGTATCAGCAGTAAAACGGGTTGCAAATATGGTTTTCCTATGAAATGTCATTGCAGTATAATTCTTTTTTTCTGTCATTGATTTAGTTTTATTTTTTCTTAATAATATTTAAATAAAAACCCCCTGTAGCAGCCTAGCTTCAACCCTACCTTCGCTATTTAAAATCTTTTAATTTTGTTCTTTTATCTTAAGCATTTGTACAATAATGTTATTTGTGGCTTTATTTATTTTTTTCTTTTTTGTTTCTACTTACTTTAGTTAACACCATTCTTCCTGGTTTTCTCCTTGTAACACTGACGTACCTTAAGCCTTTAGCTTTGCTTCAGCTAGAATGTATTCAAATAATATTTTGCTAAAAAAAATTAAGAAGAAAGCAAGAAGAAATAGTTTTTGCAAATTTTTTCTTTGTCTTTTGCTGCGGGTTGCATAAACTTAAAACAGATTTTTGTTATGACACCTTTTGTCTTGAGTTTGTTTTGTGGTTATTTTATTTCAATGGCGCAATGTTGGAGTTATTTTTTGTTCAAAATCTTTGTTTTCGCAAATAAGCTTAAAATTTGTATAGAAATATGCGAATCGTATTTGTACACTTTAGATTTTTCTTGTTATATTTTTTATAATGAAATATTTTGTTTGTATTTATACTTGTTTCTGTTTCTGTTTTGTTAACACCACTAACAAATAACTTGTACAAGTTTTAAGTGACAATAAGCACCTCTTGTTGTTGACGTTGATATTTTTTTTTGTCTTTTTGTTTAATTTTACATTCTTTCGCAAGACTGAATGACAGTGGCATCAGTTGTTAGCAAACACAGCTTAATTTGGTGAGGCAAATAGGAAAAGAGCAGGACTACGTTTCTTGGAGATTTTTATACGTTGATCAGGCACTTGTAAAAGCTGTATTTCAAAATAGAGTTGATGTGAATAAGTTATACAATTTTCTGATTTCTTAAACTGTTTTTAAAATTAATAAATCATGATAATGATGACTAATAATGGTTTATTTATTTAGCTTTATAACTTATCTTAAAGAGATTTCAACGGTTCAATGTTTTTATTCTGAAAACAACAACTATATCAAACATTTGTGGTTGTTTTAAAAAAAAGTTGTCCAACGAATATTTCATTTATTTATTAAGGGCAATTTAGGGTTGACATATTTTATATGAAAAAATATAAACTACAAAAACAAATTAGCTAAAAAATTTGTCAAGGCTTTGCGCTTAAATTTTACAAAATTAAGACCTCAACTTACTTTCTTTTAAGCCCAATAGAATTTGCGAAAAAATTTAAATGTACTGTCATGCTACGCTCACTTTTTGGTCTTTATAATTAGTTTACTCTGGCAAATCATCATCGAATAAAGCTACCAAATTATCCATTTGCACTTTGAAAATCAGCCACTAACTTACGCAACTCAAAGATTTTTTTTAAAGAGAAATAACACTAAAGCAATGAATGCCTACTAATACTAGGTATTACCTTCTTTGAAAAGGGGATAGTGATAGATATAAATCAGATGTTGGTGAAGGAAGAGATAAAGGAAAGCTTCATTCTCTTACAGCTCTGCTTTTTGGATGTTTTTTTAATAATGCAGTGTTGCAGTGCCTCTGATATTTAAATAAAGCGTTAAATTTTTTTAAGCTGTGTTAAGTAGCCATTTTAATGGATATTTTACTTTGCCAAAGAAGGCGATCTGATCTTACATGAGGATTAGTATCTGCTGAAGTTGGTATAGTTCATTTACCAGTGACTATGCCTCCATCACTTCAACTTTCCTACAACAACTGATACAAAGGGACACTAGTGCAAATCAGGAAAATGCCTGGTGTTCTTATTTAATGACTGTTGGATACCGGGCTCGAACCCAGAACCTTCGGTTTTGTAGTCAACGTACTAACTATTTCAGCCAACGCCATCCACTTATAGATTATTTCATAATTACATGCGTACTCAAGAAAATGTGGAAGAAGTTCAAAGTTCATCGATTTGTCTTCAGCATTAGGAATTGGTTTTCTGTACATCTTGCAAATAGAAAATGTTGCTCAAAAATCTTGTACACGAGATCATCATATGTTGAGTCGGCTATAGAGCATTTAGAAACTTATCTGATGTTTTATCGCAAAATTGTGCTCAGCTTTGAGATTCTGTTAGGGCTTAACGCATTGTTTTAATAAACAGAATTGCCTCAACTGCAATGAAACAAATCCCCAAGATACCGTGCAGGCTCCATTAAAGCTAGGAAATGCATGCGGTGGCTGGTGGCTGGTGGCGTCACTGTACATTATTTATTAAAAAATTTAATATAAGATAGAGATTCTTACGGCGAATACATATATATAATATAGAAATCAAAATTTAGCAATGAGTTGATTATGAGATATATACTTATTAATCGGACTCCAAGATTTACAACTTTTTTTTGTATATTTTATTAATATTAGTTGTTAGGATTTTTTTTTGTGTTGTACAGTATTATTATAACACGTGTGCCAAGATACCTTCAACGAATTACGTTGATTTTGGGAATTTAAGAACCAGGAAAAATTTGATAAATTTCTTGGGTATTTTTAAAAATATATTAACAAGCTAGCATGGAATTTTGTAGTTCAAAGGGGGATGTCACATCGTGGGATAGCCCTTTAATATTTCAAAATCAGCTGTTTGCCTATGAAGCAAATGCATATGTGTGTCAGTTTAATTACTGTAGCTGCCTTCTAGGAGGTAGTAAAATAAAATTTATTAAATTTTCAAGCAACAAGAAATTCCCTATTTTTATTTTGTTAACCCAATAATGCTGCAGTTCTTCGACCCATTTGGCATAAAAATGTTCAACTAACTTTTTATTTGCTCTGGTGTTTTATTTGTGTTTTATTGTGATTTATTTATTTTTTGTGTTTTGCTACTCCCTCTTCATTTAGTTGCAAACCTTTAATGAAAAAAAAATCAAGAAGAACTTTTCTGTAATACAAAAGTTTTTCGATTAAAAGTATTATTTTGTATTATTTGCTTAAGAACTCGTTTTGAATAAGAAAATGATAAAACACATGGCACAACATCAACATCAACAAGAGCAAAGCCAAAGGAAATAAAATTAAAAAACCTAAAATAAATAAACTAAATCTTTAAAAAATAAAATAAGCAAAAAAAAAAAAGAAATAAAAACCAAATTAATTGTAGTACTTGAAAGATAAAAAAGATGTTTACTCGCAAAATGTACTTTGGAGGTTTTATATATATTTTATTTATTTTACCTGTTTGTTATACTTAAAGAATCACATTTCTTTTATTGTACATTTACAAAATATTTTAAAACATTTAAATTCTTAGAAGAATCTTATCTACAAATTTAAAAAGCTTTAAAATATTACAAATGGTTACGTTCTCTCATACATTTTTATTTCCTTAATTTAATAAAATCAGCTTTTTTTTTTAACAATTAGTCCTGCTTTATCGAAGCATTAACTTTATTTAATCATTTAGAAATATGTTTCATCGCATTTAAAAAACTTCTTAAAAATTTATAAATCTAAGAGGAAAAAAGTCTCTTATTAAAAAAATATTTTTTTTTCTAAATTATATTTAAAGGTAAAAGTGATAAAAAAAATTAATTTGATATTCTCTAGAGGCCTAAAAGCGAAATAAAATTTTTTGCTGTCATTCAACGTTAGAACAATTCAACTAAACCATTTCTGCCAAGACAGACAGGCAGACAACACGGTCAGCAAAAAGAACATTTTATTATAAATTCGTTTGGTTTGGCCAAAATTGTATATCCCACTTTTTTATTTGCTGGCCACGTTTTTTTGTTTTTTATTATTATTTGCTGCTGTTGCTGTTTGGAGCCACCCTTTCGTCCTCTAAATTTTTGAGTTGTTCGTCGCTATTGTCGGCATGTTGTTCTAGATTGAGAGCAGCAGAACATTATTTTTCACTTTCTCTGGTTAAATATTTTTTTTTTCAATAGACACATACTGTCAGTATTTGGCTGCCAGTAAAAGTATTAGTATGTTTGTACATATGTACATATGTACATTTTATTTATAAACAGCAGTGGTTGCAACACTTGCAATAACTCACTAAATATTTTAATAACCCATTAACTTTATTTTTTAATACTTCGCAGTATATTTTCATATTTTTGTTATAAATTATATGCTTTTGTTACAGCCACCAATATGATTTACAGGTGGAGCTAATAACGTGATATGACCATTCTCTCAAATTGCTTGAAGCATAAGCTGTGTGGCATGTAGCTTCTTTCTATTGAAACTGCATTTCTTTGATGTTAATATCACTCAATTCTGACAAAAAAATTCTCATATCATGAAACTATAACATTCGTTTTTAACGGCGAGGACCTGGTTGAGGTCTTTCCCAAAGTATTATGCACCTATGCAATTGGAGGGTTGTGTTTGCCAGAATATTTATTCATACAAAAATGTGGGCCTCACTAAGGAACACAATCTTTCAATGAAAATTAGGGTTGATTTCCAACTGTTTCAAGGCCCACGTAGTTTTCCCTAGTGGTCTACCTTGAGCTTTAAGGACAGTTAAATTTTTTACGGGTGCAGGCCGAACTCAATAATTCACCAAATTATGGCCTTCATCAACCTAAGCTTGTGTGAGCGAAGCAAAATCGACTTATTTAGATTCTCATAGACAACAGGAGTGTATTCGGTAGATCTTTCCAGCGGAAGAAAAGAAGTAAGAATGACGCACAACGCCTGCTTGCTCCCATCCATAGATATATCTTTTTTACACACGTTGTCATTGTTGAATAGGCCCTCCGTAATCGCTACTTAAAACAGCGATTCTGATTCAATTTAAAATTAATGAATTTCTTTTTGGTAAAAAAAGAAAATCAAAAAATGTTACTCCTCATAGGAGGGAACGTAGAATGTGTATTTTATATTTTATGCCAAAAAGTCGAGGCCTTATATGAGGCATTTTTAAGGAGATAAATATAATAGTAATTGAATAAAAAAAGTTCCTGAGCAGGCCTTTAACAAAGCCTTAAATAAGAAAGTCTTCTGAGTTTTCCCACTTGGTTGCTTTTTTATTTTTTTTTTATTCTGCGGAACCAGTGAACTCTTAAATTTATTAAACACACTGCTAAAAGTTCGTTTGCTAGAAGGAGTACCAAGATTAAAGCGTCACCTATTTTAAAAAGCTTATCTTATCATTTGCACGTGTTGTTAAACGTTTTATCCATTAACCCTTTCAGTGCTTTTGAAAAATATATTCAAAATTACATTGTTCTTTGTTTTTTGAAAATGAATAAGTGTATACGTTCTTTAAAATAACGAACAAAACAATGTTTACTTTTTTTAAACATTTATTTATTTTCACGTGAGTGACAACAAAAGATGTTTCAGTTTATGCACTCATAAAATTTTTTATGTAAAATTAAAAATATGTAGACCGAATTTGTCTACATATTTTTAACGAAAATTTTATTTAATATTTAATTTTGAAATGTTAACTGATTTAGAACTCTAAAAACAAATTTTACAAAAATAAATAAATAAGCGAAAAAATGTGAAAGACTTTCTCCGCTATACAAAAAAAAAATACGTGTGCTTGAAGTGTACAGTAAATCAAAATTTCAATTCAAAAACTGGTTTTAACGTATACCTGAGGCATACTATGAATTATTTCTGATTAAAATTCACTACAGTTCAATTAAAGAATCTAAAAAAAATTCTCACTTAATACATCATGGGCACGTGACAAACTATGTTCACTTGGCAATCACTGTTCACTTGGTTATCACAGTTTCAGAAGGCTGGAATAACTAAAATAAAACTGTAGAATGCAACAACAAGTAACATAAGACCACTAGAACAAAACTTACATGCATGTACCGATGGTACATCGAATAAGTAAAAATAATTAATGTGATGATCGTAAAAATATAAGTAAGAATAGTTAAACATACTGAGGTAGAGTAATATAATTTCGTGCTAACCTAAATAGAAAAATGAAAAAATGGAAAAAACAGAAATTTAATAGTGATACTTATAAATGTGTTTACCAAAGGTAAATCAATTGTATACACAACAATGGTTTCTCATATTCCGTTTCATTGTAAATTTAAGTTAAATAGCTGATGTTAATAAGAATCTCTACTCAAGTAGATAGACTAGGGTGCTGATGAAGTGCGTGGCTGTGCAGAAAAGTATCGATATTTCCCCCAGCTTAATAAAAATATTTCATTCAATAAGAATTGAAATTACTGAACTTGAGCCTAACTATGAATTATTTCTGATTAAAAATTTTTAACATTGATTTATAGGAAAAAGATAATAGTTCTAATAACGGAAAATACAAAATGCAATGAAAATCTATATAAAGCTGTGTATAATTTTTTTAAGTGAATGCTTGAATCAATTAAAAATAAAATTGCTTACCACCTTGTTCATAAAATTTAAAATGAATTTGAAATGAATTTTATTTAAAATTTTTCATTGAATTTTTTTTTAATAGATTTTACTTTTTTTATTCCGCCACTGCTATAATTTTGTGAGTGTGATTTTTTGGTGATACCTAAAAAGCTCATTTCATGACAAAACGAAACCTTTTGAAAATGTTTTATAAAAAGCAAATTTTAAACGTTATTGTTTACACAGAGAAAACAGTGCCTAATAAATACCTCATAAAATAGAACAAAATTAATAATATATCTCTATGGGTTTTTTTCAATAAGGAAATTTAAGGAAAATTAATTTCATAAAGAAAACCTTTTTGAAAAAATCAAGAAGAAATCTTGTAGTTTTTATTAGGTTATCTTATTGATTTTTTCAAAAAGGTTTTCTTCTTGATTTTTTTAGGCAACCTAATAAAATATGAAAAAAAATTGTACTTATGTATTTTCATATAAATTCTGTACGATATATGAATGTACGTATGTAGTATATTTAGATGTTATTTATTTATACATACATACATACATACATATTATATTATATTCTTAATTAACTAACTCATCATACATACATATTTATTACTTGGGAGGAGACAAGTATTGAACCAGCAACCTTCGAACTGATAGACAAGAACTCGTTCTTATACAAGAACGAAAAATATCATGAAAAAAATTGTCTCTATGTTTATATAGATATGAAATAACAAGAAACCAAATAAAATCAAAAAGAAAAATCTTTTTGCAAAAATCAATAAGGCAACCTAATGAAATCAATAAGAAATCCTTATAGTTTACAATTTAGAAGAAAACCTAATAGAATCAAGAAAATTTTCTCTATAAATGGTTTTTTTTTTGGTGCCAAAAATAACAGAAATTGAGTAAAAAAAGTTGTGAATAATAAGATATCTTTTGATTTTATGTGGTTTTCTTCTTGATAAAATTTATAAGATTTACCACATAAAAACAATAAGGAATCTCTATGAAAAAATCTTCGCTTCTTTCTGCTGGGATACCCCTTACCCTAAAATAGTTTCATAGAGAAAATCTTATTGATTTTATTAGGCAGTTTTTTCTCTGTGTATAAATGAAACATGAAACCGAAAGGGCTTTTATTTTGGCAAAACAGGCTGTAAGTATTTACAGTTATTTATTTAGTTATTGTTTTATCTGAATTAAAGGCACTTTTTCTATTTTAAATTATTAATATAGTAGGCATTGACTTTCTTTTCTTATTATTGAGCTCATTATCGTACACAAGTCAAAAAATTTGTTAAAATGTTATATTTAGACAGCAAAAAATATTGATTTCGATGGTGGGGCGATATTAAAAAAAATTTAAACATTGATATGTGCGTAAATAAGAGTTTAATTAAAAAAATATTGCTAAAAAAATTTAATGTTCTTTTGTGGGTATTTTGCATTTGTCAACTAAAATGTGTATTTTGTATATTTTTGTATTATTAAGTGTATTAAGGTGTACTTTTTATTATTGAGCATTACAAAATAGAAAAATTTTAGCTTCTTGTGTGCGCCTTTTTCGGTTGTCAACTAAAAAAGGGATTTCCCTTAAGAGGGTGAATTTTTATTTATTATTAAGCATTACAAGAAAGCAGCTCAATTTACAACTTATTGTAGTAGTCATAGTTTGTACAAACGTTGTTGGTAGTTTCTATGAAAATATTTGTTTATAAAGTTCTGATTAAAATTAGCAAAAACTCTTGTACGAACTGAAACTCCCACAATAGTTTGAAAATTGAGCATGTGCTTTTATTTAGAAATCTTATCATTTCCTCTGCGGATTTTCATAGATAAAATAAAAAATTCAACGATGATCAAACGAAACCAATTCTATTCCATCACCACCTCGAAAATTAAAAAAAAAATGCCACCGCCATATGTCCGCCATGATGAGGGGCTCCACATACCATATTATGTGCAAGTTGAAAGCGTGTTAAAATGTCGAATATATTAGACATTCCCTTTAAAACCGGAGGAGCTCCTGAGACGAAAACTACTATTTTTCCTGCCTTCAGCGCCATCATATAACCTTTAATATAAATTTTCAGATTTTTAACTCGCCATAATTTTTTTTGACCTTGAAAGGGTTAAGGATGAGTTGGTAAAACTGCGAGTTTGATGGACCTAACTTTAACTGTCAAATTGGGCAGTTCCTATTGGAAGAAGACGCGTAAGGACTTAGTACTCGTATAATCTCCCTTAGCATATTTTTTTTATAAACAAACACCAAATGCAACCCTCCAACTGATAGACTGCCCACTGGCCAAGAGTGCACTCTTACTCCAAACATAAGCTGGGAATCAAAACTATAACGCATCAGAGAGAAGTATCATAAAATGTATCCTTTTAAGATCAAATATTTTTAGATAGAAAACTGTTAAAAAGTTGTTTAAGGCAATCGCATGCTTTACTATAAAATACAACCCTGATATGGTGAATTTTTATGGTATTTATTGTATGGTTTTATATTAACTGCCTTAATCATAAACAATATTTCAGCTTTATTAAGCGCTTATTTGACGTATTTCTATGGAAAATTTGTCAAATAAACCTGTAATAAATTGAATTAGACCATATATATGTACTACAACTTATGAGTTTCTACTATTTTTACCATCACTGTATGTTACAATGCTTGTAGAAATTCATTGTTTTTCAAAACAATATTGTTTCAAATTTTTTGTTTGCTATATATAAGAGAGTTTTTTTTCTTTTGTTGGGTTGTTCTCTTTTTAAGAATGAAAATTTTTCTAACAACTGCATCGTATGGAATGTTAAAAACACAATATGTCTTAGCCTATTGTGGGTAAAAATAATAGATATGTGCATGTTTGCACAGGGAAACAAATTCAAAACTACTAAAGGCGAACTGAAGCAGTTTCTACAATTTTTAAATAAATTTGCATAAACAGACATACATAGAATTTTTTTGGGAGCATCTTGTCCCCTACCCGCATATTTAGGACACCCGGTTAACAAAGCAGCAGCTAGCCGATTTTTACTAGTTTTTGTTTCGGTTTTAATTCTTTCTTATCTCTTGAGTTATTTGTATTGTTGCTGCTGCGGCTGCTGGCGTTTGTAGCTTTGTTTTACACACCATACGTATTGAAGTGAGGCATATTTTACAGTTATTGTTGTTGCAAGGACTACATCTTAAAATGCAACACATTCATGTATTTTGAGTTTCGCTTTCCAGTTTTCATTTGTAGAACAAAACAAAAAGTTGATTTTTTTTTGGTTTTACACTTGTTCATATGCTTGCGTTTGTATTAGATTTCGTGTTTAATTTTGTTTTATTATTTTTTCATTGCTTGCATATTTTTCTTGGTTTGGCCTAAATTTTTATTAGCGCGAAATTTTTGTGGTTGTTTTTTCGATTGGCTTTTGCACTTTAAGACAATTTATTTAATTGGGGTTTTTTAAAGCTGAATGTTAGTGATATTTAAAATTTATGCATAATAGCTTAAGTTGACTTACGCATACCACTAGAAACTAAAAGACTCTAGCACACGATTCTAGTTTTTTTAAATTCTTTTCTTTCATTTGCAGCATTTCGCAAATTCCAAATGGAATACAATGCAGCATAAAAGATCTGAATTTTCCAAAAACTATTTAAGCTACTACATCATATTTCCGCAAATATATTTAAAACTAAAGCAACTACCAACAAAATATTATCCAAACGTTTAACAAATAGCAGTGGCAGGTGACAAAACAACTGGGGTTGTACTGTGTTATTCGAAACGAAAGAAAATATTTTTGAATTTTAATTTATATTTATTTATTTTTTTTTTTTCAAGAAAAGTAACACTCAGGCAATAAATGCTTATGAAAGCGATAGTAATAAAGAAGACAGTTGGCAAAGGAAGAGCTAGAGAAAAGTTTCATTGTTTTACAACTATAAATTTTTTTGCATGTTTTTTTTAATAATGCATTGTTTCTGCGCCTCTGGTGTCAATATGCCGTACTAAATTTTCAAATCTGTGTTAAGTTTGTTTATGGTGGATCCTCGTTTCATGTTTAAATACAAAATGGTTTCCAAACTCATCCATATTGCAGTTAAACAATGTCAAATACTCATCTTTACGATTGCCTTAAGGTGGATTGTGAGCATGAGTGGCACCCATTTTGCGAAAGTGGTCATTCGAAGTTAAAATCTCTGAGCCATATAGGGTGCTAATGGCCTCCACAATGCCGTTCATATTGTGAGTTTTATATATTGTTTCGGGTGTAAAGGCCTAAACTAGGCATCCAAAACATTCGGCATCTTTCGCGCCTGTATGGCCCCAAATGAAACTCCCTTAACCACTTTCCTACCACTAAAATTGTTGGCGAGGAGTTCTTTTCATATGTATCAATCTTACTTTTGCTTTGGGTGATGCTTTTTTTAACCAAACGAAATTTACTTTTCTAATTTTTTTCTACATAAAAAAAGAAGTAACACTCAGGCAATGAATGCCTACTACTTTTACCGTATGTTACCTTCTTCAAAAAAGGGACTGTGTTAAATAGAGAAGACAGGTGGTGAAGGAAGAGATAGAGGAAAGCAACTCTGTTTTTTGCACGTTTTTTTTTAAATGCAATGTTGCAGCGCCTCTGGTGTCAATGAGCTGTATTAAATTCTTGAAGCTGTACTTAGTAGCCGTTTTATTTATTATATTACTTCGCTGATGATGTACTACACAATACCTACGAAGGAAGGCGCTCTGGTTTTGTATTAGGATTAGTATCTGCTCTCTATTTTCTTCTCAAATCATGCGGCAGCCTGCTATCAATGGCGATGAAAAATAAGTTCAAATTTTGACAGAAGTCAACTGGCAATTGCTTGTTGACAGTTTCAGTATTGCGCTTTCTTAAAGAAAATTCAAAAAGTCACAGCCTTATTGACCCTACCTTAACTTTTCTTTAAAATTGTAAAAATTTTATTTCAATTTTCTGAGAATCGCCGTTCAAAAACTGGAGCAGCGTTTACAAATTTTTTAACTATCTCAACTATTTACAAGTAAGAGAGGGAGAGAGAGAGCTATCCAGATTCAATCCTTCATAGAGGCTAATTCTGAACTACTTTGTGGTATGCATTAACTGTAATTAATGACAGTTGCAGTTTATCTTCTCACCTGAATGTCTAAAATTCAGCGAAACCAATTCACTTAAGATCTTGTGTTGTGAATAGCGTGGTAAACAGGGCTTATGTTGATTCCTTCCAACGGCTAATACTTCATGCTGTTTCCGGACTATTTGTTAAACTCTTGCATTTGTATGTTGTTATTGAAAATTGCATGAATGTTAGTAATTTCCTAGCCACACTTTTTTGGTTTCTACTTCATCTGCTCTTAATACTTAAAATGCTTGGACACTTAAAACCATAAAGCCTTACATTTCCTAATAGTTTTACAAGGAAAAAAAGTAAAGATTTATTTTTACATTTTGTTGCACTTCCTTTCTCGCATTTGGCTGTTTTTTTTCTTTTAATTCTGAACGATTTTTTTTTTGGTTTTATTTTGAGATTAGTTTATTTATTTGTCTTTTTTTGCCCTCTGCAGGCTTTTGGCATTGGAATGTTAGTGAAGGGACCATTAAACTGCATTAAGTGAAATAGTGTCACGTTGAAACCTTTCATTTTGCAATCCCAATTCAACAAAACAATTGCAATAAATTTTTTTTTTTTGCTTTTAGAAATCGAAAAAAAAATCAACGTTGGCAAATGCTTACCAGCATATTGCTGCAATGAAGTGTATGTGTGTTTTTATATTTACTTAATAGGAGTTCAGATTTAGTTTTATTTTACATTACGTTTTTTTTGCACTGCTTTTCTATAAGAGTGCTTTAAGTTTTTTTTTTAATATTTTTGCTCTTAATCTATGAGTTTTTCGCTTTCATTGTATTTGTTATTTTTTAATTTTTTTTTTTTTTTTGGTTTAATGTTACAATTGGTGCAAGTAATAAAATTGTATTAGATTTGAGTTGTTCTTTGCTATGCTTTTTGCAACTTAAATGTAATCTTTTTTGTTATTTTCAATTTTCATGCAATGTAAAAAATCTGTAATGAACAATGGAAACCCCAAAAAAATTAAAGCAAAATATAAAAAAAAAAAATAATAATAGTGAAGAGCACGAAGAGTAGGAAAGACGGTGTATAAAAAAGCTATTAAACTTTAAAATAAGAAATGTTTGTTGTATTCACCTGCAGCGTGTAAAAATCCCGAAATTACTTAAAAAAAAAAGGAATTTGTTGAAGGAAGCAGTTTCATACATGCATATAAAAAGTTAATGTTCTGTAAATATGGAATGCTGTGTAAGCATAACCAAATACATACATATACTTTGCTGCATACAACCATACTGCATTTAAAAATACCCAACAAACGCAAGCATACACAAGCTTGATGAAACTGCTTATCATATTGTAGCTCGAGATGGGTGCAATTTGCTCTTTTGGAGAATTTGTGTATTATATTTGCTCTTTATTCGACAAATTTGCTGCTAAAAATGGGGCCAAGTGGAAAAAAATATATAAATGAGCATAGTGCGTGGTATGGCCCTCCTTAGCCATTCGCGGAATCCTCTGGTAAAATTCCATAAATAAAGAAGTTCACAAAGTTTAATTTGCTTGTCATTTAAGCCTTATATAAAAATAATTTCATTGATTCTGTGCTGGTTTTTCTGCACCCTGCAAAATTTTTCAACAATGGTAATTGGGTTTGGAATTAATTATTTTTGGCGGAAGCATTTCCCTACTGGATTACAAACTTAATGATTTTAGCATATCTAATATATTCATGAGAACTAATTGCTTTATTGCTTGGAAACATGTTCAAGTAATCTAGTAAATTTAAAACAATAATACTTCTCATCAATCATTTGATGGTGGCGTTGGCTGAAGTAGTTAGCACGTTGACTACAAAACCAAATGTCCTGGAATTAAGTTCGGTCTCCGTTAGTCATTAAATAACAAAACAACGAATTTTGTATTTTAATATGCATTAGTATCCATTTGTATCAGTTATTGTAGCAGAGTTTAAGAAATGAAGGCATAGACACTGGCTATTTAACGGCACCGGCTTCATTACTCTATTGAGCAATCATTCTCATTGATTTAGTTTTGTTTCTGTTTCACTCACTTTAAAGAACGAAACAAACCAAACTTAAACATCTTGTTTCGTTAATTTTTGTAATTTAGTTTTAAGTATAAAGAAATCAAAACAAAAAAAATTCATTGCTCTAATAGTGTCCATTAGTTTGGTTGCAAAAATCAAGTCCTAGCTCCTGTGTCGTGGCATAAAGAGCATAGCTCTAATAATATATTAGAGGAAAATTTGTTTTAATCAAAAAAATGCTTGAATAAATTAAGTATTTTGATATTGTTGAACAGGCCGTAATAGTTATGTTTGCAGGTTAACTGTGCGTATGTTTATGTGTGTGTGTATGCACTCACACATAGTGCGTGCTCTAAAGTACTTGCATTATTCATGTATAACATGAAATTTTTTCCTTAAACCATAACTGTTGACATTAAAATTTAAGTTTTATAAAAGCATATTGAAATTCAAATCGAACCTGTGAAAAGTAAAGCCTAGTTAAATTGCAATGAAAATAGTTTTATCACTCGTAGTTGTTTCATGAAAGTTTCTTTAATCTTGTAAGTTTTTTGCATAAAATAAATTTTATTTACATTGCAAAAAAATGCAAGTAAATAAAAATAAATAACGTAAGCTATTAATTCAAAAAAAAAAAATAAAAGAAGTTAAATTCTTCTTAAAAAGCGATATCGACAGTAATACCTAAATTATAATTGACAATAAAAACAAGTAAGATTGCTATATTCGGCTTTAAAATTTTAGCAAGCGGCTTCTCTGTTTTTTTTCGATTAAATATTTTTTTTCGATATTAGCAATAAGTTGAATATTTTATTCTACGCTCTGTATTTAAGAACTATTTTATATTTACCCTTATCTCAGTTGCAAAAAATGACGTCACATTGTACACTACAAAAAAATCGGTGCTTCTTCACTGTGCTACTATTTAATAACCCTGTAAAGTATTATTAGTATTGTACCTCAAAACCAAGTAAAATAACTTGTTTTATTCAATAATCTTTGATTTTACAAAATTGTTAAGTGTCTCAATTTAAACATCCCATTGCAAAAGGTATATATCGTGGTGGTGGTATGTAAACATTTATTCCTAAAGAATTTTTTCGAATTTGTTCAGCACAAAGGAACGGGTTCAGGGAAATGAAACAGAACGTGTCTTTTAAATAATTTTATAGTTAGGACTGTTCTTTAGCGATAAATTTTATTTTGATCTCTATTTACTAAAAATTAATAATATTTTGTTACCAGCTGTCAACTAAAGACTATCGATTTGAAACACACCAACATGCAACAGCCCTTAATTTTTTCTTAAATAAAATTTAAAGAGATATAAAAAAATCTAAAGTAAATATCTTCCTAAGACATTAAATTGGAAAAAATAGTTTTTAATTATATTTTTACCCATTTTTTTAAATTTAATTAAAAAATAATTAGTTTTATCTAATTCGTTTTATAAATCAAAAAAAGTTCAAGTTTTCCAGGTCTGGAGCTATATTTTTTATTTTTATAATTTTTATAAAAAACTATTTATTTCTAAAACATAAAGTATAATTAATTTGCAAACAAAAAGAAACAAATTATTTGACTTAGTTGCTTTTAAATAAAAAAGAAATAAATTTTCCAACCCTGGATTCATCCTTTTATATTTCTCTAAATTCTTATGCCAATCTAGTAGTTCTTAAAAAATATATAAAGTATCTATGTTAAATGAACAAAAAAAGGATATTAAAAAAATAGTTTTATTTAATTACTTTAGTATTAAGAAAAAAAGTTAAAAGTTTCCAGTTCTGGAGCTGTGGTTTTTTTTCTAGTTTTCTACACTAAAGTTTTCTTTCCAAAAAGTAAAATATATATAATTTATAAAAAAAATTAATTAGACTTAGTTGCTTTTATATATCACAAAAAGTGTAAGTTTCCGAAACCTGGAATCGTCCTTTTTGATGTTTCTGATTTCTTACAAAAATCTATTTCCTTTAATAATATAAGATACATTTAGTATATAGAAAAAAAGGAACGATTTGTTTAAGTAATGTACTTTTGTATAAAAGAAAAGTTAAATTTTTCCAACCTTGAAATGTCTTTTTAATTTTTTATTTATTTTCATTTAAAATAAAATTTTTTTTTATATTTCATTCGTACTTATTTTATAAGTTTATTTAATAAAAAATATTAAAATTCTTTTTCGACAGTTACTTATACATGGCAAAAGTTTAAGTTTAAGTCTGAAACCATCTTCTCGACTTTGCTAATTTTCAATATAAATCTAATTCGGACCATTTTTAATACACTAGCTCAAGAACGAAATCACTAGCTATTCTGAGAGCTTCCGAAAACCGATTTCACGTACAGACAGACGGATATCGCTTATTCGTATTCTTTATGCATAAGGATCCATAATATATGTATATTCTTTATGGGTCGCTTGGATATTACACAAACTTATATACACACTTTCACCATTTTTTTTGGTAATAAAAAGTAGCTCAAGGACTTAGTGACTAATTCTGAAGAAAAGATGTAGAGAAAGTTCCTAGCCCTTTGCATATTGTTATGATTCATAGGAATATGAGAACAGGTTAACGTTAGTTTTGATGAATGGTATGGGATAAAATTTTTAGTTAAAATTTTACGAGCTTTATTTTTGTTGTGGTTTTTAACTCTCTAAGTTTTAATTTTGTGGTGCCTTTTTCAAAAAGGGGGAAAATTACTTGTACTTCTTACATGTAATGAAAATTTTTTTTAAGGTTCCTTAACAATAATGCAATAAAATATGACAAAAATATATACAAAATTTTCCTAAATAAATTTCAATCGCTTAGTAAACTTAATAGCGTCATTACAAATTTCATTGGGTGTGTGAAGGGAATATTTTTAATTTTATAAAAACCCAATCAAAGTACAATTAAAAATGTCGTGAAAATTTTAGAAATTTTGTTTTAACATATACTTTAAACTCAAATTAGTTTCTTTGAGATTACAACAGTAAAAGTACGGTCACCTTTGGGAAAATAGTTGCCCAAATATTTACGAAAGAGTTCAGCATTTACAATCTTCATACATTTTAGCTTTTCCTAAAGGCTTATATCAAGTAAAAAAATTTTGTTTAACTTAAAATAAATAATAAGCATATATATTTATTTCTATTCATTATTTTGATTTTAACAAGTAAAAGTGTAATTAATATTTTAAATAAAGCCTTATTTAATTTCTGCCATATAAATGTATAAGGTTCACAATTTTCCTGCATGTGTTCCATAAAAGGGAAATATAAACTTATTCATTTACATGATGATAAAAAAATTAAAACAACAAGAAATAGAAATAAGTAGAACATCATAACTTTATTATTAAAATGTTTCTTCTAAATTGCCACAATAAAATGTAAATGTAATATTATATAAAAAAAAAGTTAATAGCAAAATTAAAAACATCTAGAAAAGTGTTTTGTTGTGCAGCTTATGCGCTAAAAACCAGAAATATACAGAAATACAAATGAAAATATTTAAAGTGTAGATTTTGATGGAGGAAAAAACAACAAATATTTCTGTTTAACAATTTGTTTTTCATTACAAGTGACATGATGCTGCTGATGATTGTGTTGAAATTATACAGTTGAGACTTTTTAGACGGCGAGTGGCAACAGATGAAATTTTATTTGTGATCAGACAAGGCAAAATAAAATAAAATTTTAAATTTAATTATTAAATAAGGAAGAGTCTATGGCTTAAAAATTTTAATGTTGCAATATGACAGCAAACTAGTAAAAGGGCTAAATGAGAAATTTATTAAATATTTATCAGTTAAAGAGCTAATTGAAGAATTTATTACCAATTCATCTTTATTCCAGTTGCCACAATCGATGTCAGGTGAATGCAATGGCAAACAATTTTGTGCCTGACTGCTAGTGACAGACGCATGCTATTTTCTAAGCCTTCCGATAGCATAAAATTGTTCTTAAGAGCTAGTAGACAAGCTTACTAGCTCTTGAGAGCATCTGTATCGACGTGACGTTGATATTGAAAAGTCAAATAAGGGTGCTTGTTTCATTTTAAAAATAACTTTTTGCTGATATAAAATAAAAATTGTTATCGTAAAAAAATACTCAGGTTTTGTTTTCTTAAATATTCACGTTCGTTACTTGCATACATTTTCATCAATATGATGATTATAACCGAAAGTCTGCGTATATGAGTGGGTATGTGGCCATGAATTAGTTTAAAGATTGTGGAAATTTTAAAACTTTGACTTAATGAAAAGATGATGTGCTTAATACACAAATGTACATAAATATATAAAGAAACATAAACTTACATACATCTCTTGCATCCTTTCTTAACTTTGTCTTTTGTTAAATATGCTTGAATGTCTATATGCATGCAAACACATATATTTATACCCAGCAAAAAAGTTCAAAAAAGATAAATGGGTTTGGCATTAAGCATTTTTGGTGGAAGCTCTTTCCTATTGAATTACCAGCTTAATGATTTTAACAAGGTGTGAGACTAAAGTAATCTATTCTTGAGAGGTACTAACTTTTTTTAGTTGGCAAATTATTCATGTAATCTATTTAATCTAAAAAAAAATCAGTCTCCTCATCAACTTGTACATCATCATTTTTTTTAAGTTTAAGGTAATGTGATTTGTAAGCGAGTATTGGAATTTGGTAATGTGAAAAGTAAGTCATTATGTGGCAAATAGTTCTGATGGTAATGTGTAATTTTTTGCTGGGTATACATATCTATGTAAGTGGGAACTCACACTTAGTTATTATCAACAAGATTTGCAGACATGCTTATACTCGTATGTATACAAATACAAATATACATACATACATTGAAAACAATTATAATTTTTGGGAGTAATTTATTTTATTACACATTTTTTGTTTTATCTTATTCTATTACATTTTATTTTCTTTGCTCAGAGCATGTCATTATTAAATATTTACACTCAATTAAAAGATAATTTGTAAATAAGTTAAGTAACATTAAGATATTTTTTTGACGTATTTACGAGTACAACAACTGTTTGCTACATGTTTGAATGTGGAGGGCTGTGACAGACTTAAATATGAATAAGTTGGAAAAAGTTGTATAGAATTATATTTCTATGCCAGCAAACTTTGTCATTTGATACACATGTACGTAGATATTGAAATGATGAAAGTGATAATTAGCACATAAGCGAATCAATTATTTATATTCAATTAATGTTATAATTTAAAAAACAAAAATGGGAAAAGTGAAAATAATTCTTTCAGTTTTCTAGTCTCCATACTCCCTGCCATTTGCCACTAATGAAAGAAAAAGTTTGACCATGAACTATGGTGCGATATTCAGCTCCTTTTTCATGAAAGTACTATTACTTCTGTAGGGTCCAATGTGGCAATTTTGTTTTTTAATAAATCCGTTAAGCTAACGATAAATATCAAATAAATCTTAAATAAAAATCCTTAATAAATATTTAATAAATGTGAAATAAATTTATATTAATCGATTTAAGTACAACTCTAAATAAAAATTTTTCATATTAAATATTTTTCCATTTGTTTAAGTGTAATCTAACAAATATCTCGACGATTGAGACATATGACTTAGACCACTTTCTTAATTAAGGGCATGGTATATGGAAATTTTATAGTATATTGATACTCACCACTTAACAATTCTTAGTGGTGAGTATATATACTCTTTTATAGAAAAGAGAGCTTTCGGAATAGATTTGAAAAAATAACACATTTAATTTAGAGAAATGTTTGAAGTCATTATTTGCGTCGGTAGAACGATCTATATAATTCAATGTTTAAATTTGATTACATTTAAATGTTGACCACAGATTTGTCTGAAACAGTTGATACGTTGAGTCCAACATATCGGCCAGTATCTCATGAATAAATTCTATAAAACTGCCCTCCTCTGCGTCAAACTTTGCGGTTTTGTCCTTCTAGACATGAACCTTAACATATTCCCACATAAACTAGTTAAAAGACGTTAAGTCTCACGATGTAGGCGGCCCATTGACCGGCCTTAATTGTAAAATAAAATGTTAAAGGAACTCGTACTACGTAGTACACAGAAAAAAGTATTCACCAATTAATATTTTCAATTAAGAATTTAATTATATTAATTAAACTTTTAATTGTATTAATTAATTTGACTAGAAAAACTTAATTGATATTATCAAATTGTTTATAGGTGAAAATTTAATTAATTTTTTAATTGATACTACAAATATTTTAATTAATATTACAAAATCATTCACTTTACTTTTTTGTGTGTATATGGCATGAGGCACCGCTTATTTGAAACAAAATGCCCAGAAAATCCAGCTCTTCAATTTTTGGCAAAAAAAAATATTAACAGAGATCCAACTACTGCAAAGAGTTTCGAATCGATAATCCACGATTGCACTGGTTGATGCAACTGCGTTTTTTTCTCTCTCCACACTCTAGATATGTGTGTTGGTAGTTTAATATTCAATAATGTAATTTTGGTATGTATACCACAAATAGTTAGAATAGACGCCTCAGAAGGTCGGCCAAACTGACCATAAAATGAAGAAAGTGCACGATTGCATTTTCTACATCGAGCATAAATTTTGATAATAAAATTCAATAAGCTGCAAACGTTTTTTATTTTTAAGTCGACTCATGATTAAATTATAGACCAAACTGAATATGTTCAACAGTAACGGCTGAGTGGATAAAAACAGTGTTGCCAAAAATGAAGTTTTTAAAAAACTCCCTTTATTTTATATTTTATGAAAAATTAATGTTAATGGCAAGTTTTTTGTTGGGCTTGTTATAGAGTTTCTACGCGAGAAAACAATCCAGTGAATTTCCGGGAATTATGTTTTTACAAATTCCGGAAAATGTTCACCGGGAATTTTAGGGAATTTTAGGGAATTTAATACTTACCTTTTTTAAATTTCCTTTATTATGATGTTTATTGCTTTATTATTAAAAAATACAACTCTGTTACGATGCATAATGTAAGCATTGAGGTTTCCAAAGTGACTCAGAAAAAGTCTTTGTAGGAAATATTATTTAGATGGATGGTAGGTGGAATTTCCATCCATGCTGAAACTCAAAGCATATGAATTTATTTGTTTAAGTGTTTTTTTTAATATTGTTGTTCTTGAAATGAACGACTAAAGTTGGTTTGTTTTTAATTTAAGTATTTTATATTTTTTCATAAAATTATATTTTTTATTTAGGTCGTTTAATTATTCTCCGGAGTAAAACATTTTACTTCTCGATTCCTGGGAATTGAAAAAGTCCGGGCAATGAGAAACCCTAGTTTGTTATTATTGACAAAATAAATTAATAACAAAATTATATTTATCCTTGAATTGTTAAATTTGTCTGAATGCTGGAATATTTTTTCTCATTAAATTTAGCCTTTTCCTTGTGCTTGTCCTTTATTTTCTCTTTTTAATGCATAGTGGGTACTACGTACTAATATTTTTCAAAGATTTCTTTGCTTCATCTTAATAAGCATATATTAATGCTTTCAATCTATCAATTTGTAATCAAATATACATATATCAAGTATTTCAATTCATAGATGTTTTAATTAAAATGAACATGTTTTCTTTTCAGATTTTTCATTATCTTAAGCTTATCTCTTTTATACAATACATGTCCAAACATGTGTATTATGTTAGGAATTCTATGTATGCTTATATCTTTATATTTGTACATTGGTGAGTGTATGCATCCTTTTGCCAGAAAACATTATTAGTATTCATATTTGAGTAATTCTAACGAAATGTTATTTGTCCAACAAAAATATCCAATTTTTATTCATGAAATGTAACAAGAAGGATTTTATTTAAAACAAAATAATAGAAGAAACAAAAATAATTCTTTTCATTTTGGATATTTTGTTAGAGCAAGAACAAGCTGTTTTTTTGGTTTGTGTGTGCGTGGGTAAAAAATACACACTGATTACTACTGACGAACAAACTGGAATAAAATGTATTCTTAATTTTTGTAAATGCGTATTGGAGTGCATGTGTGGGTGTTTGTAAGTGTATGTGTGTGCATTTGTGTCTGCATTAATCAGGAATGTTTTATGATAAAATTACAATTGTAATTTTTCAATAAATATATGATTTGAATGTGTTAGTGCTTGTTTGGTGTACTTGCAAATTGAATGTGTTCTATTGTGTTTGTTTCATACAAATTTATAAAATATGTACTTGCAATATATTTTTGGCAAGATTTTGTTTAATTTAATAGTATAATTAAACTAATCAATTTGTTCTTTGCGTCAATTTGGGGATATTCTTTCTTTTAAATAATATTAAATAATTATAAGATATCATTAATTCCACATTTAGTGTTGTTTACCCAAAAAAAATAGAAATTAGTTTACAACGACAAAACCAGCATGGACAACAACTTACCGCCCTGTTTCCTTTGTTGTCCTAAAGAAGTCATTCTTATATGAACATGTATATTTTAACCTTGACATTTTCATTTGGTAGCTTGCTGCTGTGCACAGATTTAATGCATAAGCGTTGCGTTTTATTCGTAATTTAAGTAAAAATAAAAACAAAAAGTAATAGTTTGAAACGCATAAACACTTTTTTTTCTTTAATTGTAAAACAACATACGAGAATTAAGTTTAGTTCTTTATTGTCTTTATTTACTTTACAATTTTATCCTCTTAATCTCAAGTAATAAAGCAACATGTGGGAAATAACTCTCAGTCTTACACTATTATTATAATATTTACTTTATTTAACGATTTATTGCACTTTATTACAAATTCCTTAAATTTCTTCATTTGCTGTACCCTTGTGAAATGCGTTTGTATTTTATTGAAAGATTAATATAAATTCTTATGTAAAAATATGTATGAATTCCTTAACAAACACGCAAATTGACATCGTTTAAAGTGTTCCACTTAAGGCATTTTTTTTTGTATTAATCTGCCATTTTTATCCTGCTACTTTTCTCTTTCTTCAAGCATAAATAAAACATATTTGCACAATTTTGCTTACCCGAAGCACTTGAACAAGAAAAAAATAAAAAAAATAAGATAATTTTAAAAGAAGTTGAAGAACAGAAATACCAGGAAAAAAATTTTATACAAAAAAAATTTTGCTATTTGTTATGTTATTCATTGTTGCATGTTGCAAATATCATAGTTGACATTTCTTTAGCAAACAAAACTAACATACAATTTTAGAGTAAAATAATTTATTAAGTTATATAAATAGGAAAACACCAACAACAAGCAAATTGTAGTTATGTAAATATGTAAAGTGCTTTTCAAAAGCTGAAGTGATACTTAAACTCATAATAATTCAGAATTGTCAACATACTGTCATAGTTTAATTTCTCATTTTAGTCTTCTAGACTTAACTGTAGAAAGTCAGATAGTGAATTATAAATAAAGTTAAAATAAAATGGAATTTTGTAGTAAGCTAAAACAAAATAACTGTTTTTAGTACAAAAAAAAATAATTGTAATTTTTTTTAAGTTTACTTTCAAAAGAATTTATTCTGAAGTTAAAAATTAGAAAATTTCCGAATATTTACAGAAACCCTTCGAATACGAATTTCTTTTAAATATTTAATTTGTACGAAATATTTCAAAAACGTTTGTTTGTAAAAAATAAATAAAATTCATATTCGTTTTTGGCGACCATAAATTAACTTAAAACAGTTTGAAGGTTTTTTTAAGGTTATGCAAAAAATTAAAAATAATTTTTGTTTGTTTTTAAGCTCTTTTACATTTTAGACAACGATATTTTCCATTATCATATTTGTATGGCCTTATTGTTGAGAATTTAGAAAGCTTCTTCTATTATTTATGAAATATTTGTGTCCTGGAAGTATTTTGGGCGTATGAGTAATGTGATTTATATTGATTTACTAATTAAAATTAATCATACGCCACAGTTAATTATGTTTTGAATTTAGTGCAAGTTAAGAAATTCATGGTTTTGAAAAATACGTAGTGTCCTTAAATTAAGTTCTTATTCGATTCAATTAAGTTCTTATTCGATTCAATTCATGAAAAACATGATGTTGTTCAGGCCGCAATGGCTTTCTTGTGGCGCATTTAGAAAACTCTTCTATTATTTTTGAAATATTTGTGCGTATGAATAAAGTGAATTATTTTATTTAGCCCTTTCGCCTATGACTTGTTTTTTCATTAAATTTGTTAGGTTTTTTTTTTTAAATTTTAACAAACAATTTATTTATAAAGCAAAAATATAAGACGTTGGGCATACATGAGAAGTCAAAGATACTCACCTTTATCCTGGGATATATAATTCCAATATATTTTTAAGGTCCGATATGATGTCCCAAAAAAGCTGAAATGAGTAAAAATGGCTTTGAAGAATTTGAATATTTTTTATTTATGTATATTTCAATTTTGTTCTATTAAAGATTAAAAACTAGTAGATATTTAAAACTAATGAGCAAAGGAATATTAAAAGAAGAATAATGGCACTACAATTTCAAGGTATAAATATAAAAAATGGTTTTATTGGGGGAACAGGAATTGGTTCTTGTCTTCTTGCTTATGGAAGTCTAACGAAGTTGCGATATGCTGTCCAAAAATTTTCTAATCTCCCTCCTTCCGTTATGAAGTTTTCGCCAATGGATTTATGCTTTTTGCGAAATTATTCTGAAAAATACTTTATTCCACTACTGACTTGACTTATTTGACCAACAGGATAGATCATCGTCCGATTTTAGCCGCTAGTGATCCAAAAAAAACTTCACGTACCATCTTGGTGCCATTATTTGCTTTCTCAGCACTTCAATCAACTTTGGTTGGTGACACTTGGATATTTAAATTATTTCCTTAGATTTCATCAATCTCACAAAGCTCACAAACCAGGAGCACTTACTTTAAATTCACCTTGTCAACGATTCAATTTGCCTTTAAAATTTGTGTTTCTCTGCGTTATATAAAGACATAAGGTGTAAGCTTATTGACGTCGGAAAAGCAGTAACAACATAATCACCAGATTTATCATAGGGGTTGGTTATATTTTTTGCTTCCTTTTCACCTGATCTACCAAAATTGGACCCGGAGTCACTGAAGTTAGTAGCATAATTTTCACTTTTATCATTCCTTAACGTTAGCTCACATACATATGTGCTTATTCGACAATATCTTCCTTTCCATACAGACTGAATGTATATGAATGCTGAACATTTAACATTGTTTCTACATTACCAAAAATTTATTTTTCTGAGTGATAGAAAAACCTTTTAAAATTTTGTCCACTGCCCCAGGTGCTACTGGTTCTTATAAATCCTTCGGTTTTAAAATTTGCAATGAAATAAAATTCCGGAAATTATAAACAGACAAAACATTTCTCTAATCAACACTTTCATTTGAAAATAAAACCAAATATTTATTAAAAATGTAACTGTGTCAATTAAGTTTATATATCAATAACATTATTAAGCAAAATTTAAATTTAATTAAATGAGTTAATTAAATTATTAATAAAACTTTAAATGTATTAAATTTAATAAATAAATTTTAAATTGATGATTTGTATTTTTATTTTCTTAATTAAAATTGTTGTTAGGAAAATCTTTTTTCAGACTTATCAACTTAAGTTTGTTACAACTTAAAATCATTTATCAGGCGCAGGGGTTGAGTCCGCCATGGACTCCTCTATCCCCTTAGCACTAAACTTTCTCTCTTTTTTTATATTTAGTAACTACAAACTTAAATAATTTTCCCGTTTTTCAAACACCCATCCCTAAACACTTGCCAAGCCTTCTTGAAATAATTTTGCACACTTAAATGTACATTTTTTTAGATTACAAAAAAAATATGTTCTATTTAAGTCAAGGTCTTTTATGCATACACTTATGTTCATGTATGTTAACGAGAAAATATATTTAACTGAAAATGTGTAAAAAGAAAAGAATCCTACAAATATTTATTTAACTATTTTTTCACTTTTTTCCTTATTATTTTTTCTTATTACACAGACATAATGCTTTTTATTTTCACTGCTTTTAAAAATATATATTTTTGATATTTTAACTTAAATATTTGTAACCTTGGTAAAAAAATCTCATTTTCTCATGCAAGAGAGAGAAAAAAGGAGATGAAGAAAAAAAATCTAAAGATTTATTGTTGCAATGGTTTGTTTTCCAATTTTTTTTAACTGTTTCTAAGCGTACCTTAAATATTTTTGGTTTCTCAATGTAAAGACTTATAAAGTAAATACAAGAAAAGTATAATACTATTTTAGTTTTGTTTGTTCTAGCAAAAATAAAAAATAGAGACTATTGGTACGAAAATGTGAAAAAATATTGAGTAGGATTCTAAGATAAAAGATGTAATATTAAAATGGAAAGAAGTATTGATATTTTGAGAGCTTTGTGGTTCAAGAATTTTTGTATATAAGTTTCTTTTTCAAAAACATCTGTGCTTTTCTTTTTGATCACACAGAAAGAAATACCATTGTAAGATCACTATGCAAAAATTTTGATTTTAAATCATATTAAATCATGTTGACTTAAAGTTTAAATCATGATGGCATATATTTGGTGTATGCCTAAATAATATTTAAGGTTATTGTGGCTGCTGTGGTTAGCTCATAGACTGCTATGTAATGTGTTTGGAGTTCAAATATTGCCCGCGGAAACCAATTATATACACTCAAACATTTTACTGATAACTGCTCCAATTAACACACGTTAAAGTTAAATAATTAATAAAATATCATGACTACATTAAATTAAATTCATTTTGTTTCAACTTGAAATAACTTAGATTTAATTTGGTCCTTGGCATTATTTCAGTATCGAACTCACGTTGTCCAACTTGAAATAACTTTGATTCAACATGATTCTTCATTTTGATTTAATAGTACAGTCAACATGAAATAAAGTTATTTCAAAAGGAAAACTTATCTTTGAAGATTACTGTGAATCATGTTAGATTTACATGAAATACATATGAATATCAGTCATTGCTTAAAACGATTAAATAAACCTTGTTTACTTAGATTTTAACCTAAAATTTTTCGGTGTAATTTTAAAAGTAATTTACATGTTTCTCTTCTTTATTAGTTTCTAAGCTTGGACAAAGATTTTAATATCTTATTGAACCCTTTGGTATCCCATAGTTTTTTATTTGTAAGAGAAAAAAACTAACCTGTGTTATTTATTTTAAATACTATTTAAAAAAAATTGCTAAATTGTTTAGAGTTATTGCTTTGAGAAAACTAACATAACATACCGGATCTTATGAACTACTGTATTTCGGAACTCTACTTCAATAGAAGTTTCCAAATTTCATTGACAGAAGGGTTTTCCCTAACGGAGCCATACAGGTTATCACGGACGGCTCAAAAAAGGGGGAGAGTTGGAGGATTCGCTTTCATTCCAGAATATGAAATTGAAATGTTATTCAGTCTCCTGAACGAATGTAGTATATTACAGGCAGAGTTATCTGCGATCAAAAGAGCGACACACTGACTAAGGTTCTATGGGATTTCAAATAGAGAAATCCATATTATAACTGACAGCAAATCTGCTATTAAGTTCCTCATAGGCGTCTATACTACATTTTTTTTTTGTTCAAGAATGTCGTAAAGCCTTGGACGGACTTGCGCAGTACTCAAATATCTCGTTAAACTGGGTGCATGGACACGGGACTATTTAAAAAAATATAGTTGCGGATGAACTGGCAAAGAGGGAAACCCTACTAAGAGAGGTCCATATCGACAATCTTTGTGGACTCCAACTGTTATCCTGCTGGAGACATTTCGAAGTTACCTTTCTTGAATTAGCTCAAAGCAGATGGTAAAAATAAGTTCAGCTGTGTAATAGCGAGAATCCTCTGGCCTCACCTGGACTCCCGTAGAACAAAAAATCTCATGAACTTCAATGGGAAACACTTGAGGAATATCGTGCCCATATTGACCGGTCACTGTTCCTTTGGTACCCATGCTAAACGTATGGGTCTTCGGTATAATGACTACTGCTACAGTTGCAATGACCAGGAAGAAAAATAAAGTATCCTGTATCTTCTGTGTCTTTGTGCCGCTGCACCTCCTTGGCAAAATAGTTTCCTTATGCTTATGCGAGTTATCGAAAATCGGGCTCAAAAATCTAAGCCTCTATATAACGAATATTGTTTGTTATAAACGCTGACCCCTCTAGCCAAATTTCTTGACTCACTCTTACCTCACACCCCCCTGAACAATATTTTATGTCTTTTCTATACTTCTTCTACCCTTCTCACCCTCCTCCTACGAGCAAGTAGTTATTTGAACAAGACATGCATTACAAGAGCAAAGTGTTTTTATGTAGGATTATATCACAAATATTTTACATGAATAACATATAGTAAAAAAAATTCAATCCTTTTTTGAAATTTATTTGTAAAAAATGCAACTTAAAGAGAACAAATTCTGCTTAATCCGTTTTCATTCCATTTAATATATGAATATCATTTAACAGCTTTTGGTATGAGAATATAACAAATATTATTAAAGTTCTCTTTGCAAATTATCTTTGAAAATCATATGGCTTTTATGTAGCAAAACCACCACTAAATCTGTGAATTTTATACAAAATTACACCTGCTGTGAGTTGTGGAAAGAAAATATTTTGTATTATTTTATAAAAATATTATGAGCTTGTTGTAATTTCTCAACAAAGTTAACACTCCATATTTTAAACAGTATTTTTCATAAATCTATTAAAATGCTTTAATATATATATTATATATTAAAATTAATTTAAAGATGTTTGCTTGTGCTCTTTAATTAGTCTAGACTACATTTGCTCCATTTCCGTTTCCTTTGCTTTATGATGTTTTTACCCTCTTATTTTTGTGCTAATTTTAATAAGCAAAAGTAAAATGTTTTTTTTGCTCTTGTTGGAGTGGAAAACAGTTTTAAATCGCTTCAAGAAATATATAGGTACATTTAATAAAATATATTAAAGTTGAAAACGAAAGTTAAGGCTCTTGTAAAAGGGACCTTTGAACTTTTACAGTTGATAGCAACCAAATGGGTTAATTGGCTAATTCCGTCCGCTTTGTTAAACCTCTGTGGACAAAAACGTGAAGTTAAAGAAAATTATTTTAACATATCAAGCGCTTCGTCATAGTGGGAAGATTAATTTAACTGTGGTTGTATACATTTTAAAGTCCAATAATTCAGTAAATAATTCAGCTCTCAGATATGAAGGAGAATCCTAGATAGTTTACTTTGTGCTGCTATAACTTCCCAAAAAATTTCACAAAGCAATTGAGATTTCAACCAGTGGTAATCTTTGAGTATCAAGATAACAAAAGTGGCATTATATTCAGGTAAATACTTTTAACATTTTGACTTTATTAGCTAAATTTTAAAGCTAAACAAATTAAATAAAAGCAACGACTCTATTATATTTTGAATGTTAAAACAATCACCCTGATAAAAACTGCCAAATGTTGTTTTGTCTATTTGGCTTTCAGATGTTATATTCGCTTTAAAAATTGTTTTTATGTAAATATTTACACTTTATTTAAAGTAAAGTTTAATGCCAACCTTTAAAAGCAAAGTCTTCTTATCTTTACTCTTTAATAAAAGAAAAAAATATGTACAATAATTAGATTTTTTTTTAAAACAGCTTCATTAGAAATTGAAAACTTTGTCTGGAAACCCCTTTTAACTAGTGGCATACAAATTCAAATATCTGAATTTCTCATCACTAGGCAAAACATGTACCCCTCTTGTTGTTGTTGTTGTACTGTTTAACTTAATTTTGTTTATATATATAGATATATTTTGTTTAACATTTTATACACTAAAAATGGTGGGGAGGAGTTACTATTGTTTTGGGTCCTTGTGTTTAACTTTCGTTTGTTTTTTTTCTTTTCTAACATTGTAATTATCAACTTATTTTTTTTGGTGTATTTTTTTTAACAATTTGTTTATTCTCTTCAGCGATTCGAGTTGTTAAAAAGCAAAAAACAAACGTACAAATAGCCAAGTTAGTTTTGTAAAGTTGTAATTAAGAATACTAATTAGAAGGGCAAAGTAAAAGCTCAAATAAAGTTTTTCTTATCAAAACGAAAAGATGGGAAAAGATGAAACATATAGAAAAATTACCATTAGATATTTGCACAATATTTTGTGTGCCCACCTAAATTAAACATAAATATTTATTAAAAATTAATATTAAGAAAAAAATTTAAAAAAAACATAATTTAGTACAATCGTACTGGAAAGAGTAAAATTTTTCTGCAAAGTTAATAAAATTTCGAAATCTAATTTCACAACCCTGCATTCACCACAGCATGCTACACGAACACAATACTTAAGATGATGCTAGCTGCATTTTTCGCCTTTTAGCCACCAAGTTAATTATTGAGCAACTGAGATTTTAGTTTAAATAAATATTTCACCACCTTTAAATATTTTACACTTATAAAAATAATATTACTCTTTTGAAATGTACTTATAACACGCCATATAATAATCATAAGAATTAAGCAATTTATTTCTTTACATAAATTTCGAAATATCATTTCTATTAAAAAAATATTAAATAAATGTAAGCTATTATTAATTTCATTTTACATTTTTTATTATATTGGCAGCACTGTTTCTGCTCATTGTTACCAACAAAATTAGAAATTACCTTAATCGAACTACAACGACAACATCAGCATGGACAACAACCTAGTGCGGTGTTGCTATGCAGCTGTAAAAATAATCACTCTCATACAAACTGGTGCATTCTACAGCTTGCTGTGGTGAAAGTGTTTAATATTTAAAACTTAATTAAATTTTTATTATTTTTAAGCTCAGTTTTTTTTGCTTTACATACCCTGTATGATTATAATTAATAATTTTGATAGAATTTTATATCCGTTGATTGCATTACACATGATCATGCCTTCACTTTTGCACTGAAAAATATTATTACAGACGGACTTTTCGTTTTATTTATTTTTTATTTTTAAACTAAATTGCATTGGTGTTTAATAATTCTAGTTTAATTATATTACTTGAAAGACTTATTTTTATAAGTCTTATTTTTTTATTAGTATTTAATTAAATCTTGCATCACTAATTCTTTTATATAAAATTTTACAGGGTGTATAAAGCAATTGAGACAAAACAAAAAACATAACATAAAATGCAATTTCCTTAAACATTTCAAAATAATTACTTTAATGAAAACTACCATTAAAGAACTCAAACTTTTCTTAACAAAAAGAGAAAATAAGAAAATGCACCTTTTGTTAGCAACTACTTTAAGTTTGCAAACTATTTTCAAAACAATTATTTTCAGGTACTTGTGCGTTGCACAAGGATCAAGGATTAATAAATAGAAAATTAAAAAAAACAAGATTTTTTGCAAACACATTTCCTTTTAAGAGCGTGCTTTAATTTATTTCAATTAACATTTTAAAAATGCGCATGTGAGTTTCGACGTTGCGTTGTGTGTTGGGAAAACACAACAAATCTGAGTTAATCGTTTTTAACGTTATTATCATAATTATATTCTTTTTCTTATATGAAATGTATTCATATAATGTATAACCCTTCGAGTGCTAAGAAGAAAGTTTGATGAAAAGAATCATGATTTTTGTAGATATAAAACTACTTTTTTTTTGAAGGCATCACAAAGCGTTGAACATACGTGATCCGTTGTTTTTTATTAAAATACATTTATCAGTTACCTTCAAGGTATCTCGCACTATTCTTTTAATTGTAAATTTAATATTAAAATGATAGCTGAATTTAAAAACCACGCGTTTAATTAAAGGCCATTCCCGTGTGCAAATGCGAATGCTAGACTAGTGTGCCCATTTTAGCATTTTTTTTTCAGCTGAATTTAGAACTTTTTCTCTCGATTTAACTGCAAATTTTCGATTTAGCATTTAGCATTAACTGTTTCTTTTTAGCTAAATTTACATTTTTGTTTCTTTTTATATAGTTTCACACAATGTTGTAATACAATAAATGCATGAATTGAAGTGATTGTTATACATATAAAGTACTACTTGATAACAAAAATACCACCCATTCCTTTGTAAGCCATTAAAAGAGTACTACTATCCATTACAAAAATTCAAAAGGAAGTGCTGGGAAATAAATTAAAAGATCTTCAAGTTGCTTTAAGATAATTTAACTGAATAGCACGATACTTTTTATTTTCTCTAGTAATCCAAAACTTTTACCTGGCTAAAAATAAAAATAAAAAAAGCCTTTCTTTAAGAATTTGTCTACTTTGATCAATTGTTTTGTTAACTACTTTTCAGAAAGTTTTAATTTTTTCAGCTTTTAGGCGGGTTAAAATTTAAAAAAAAAAAACACTAATGCTGTTGTTAAGAAAAAAAAATACATTCTGAAGATTAAAAAGAAAGTGCTAAAGTAAGTTTCTTTAGCAATCTCACACCCTTGGCTTATTTTACACATGCTTTGACTACCAAAACAGCTCTTATGCATTTCTTTACAATTACAGTAAACTACAAGTACAACGTATATAACATATGTGATGAACACTTCTAAAAATAGTAAATTTTAAAGTGTTGCTTAAAAAATTATTTTGCCTTAGTTTCTGAGGTCAGAAAAAAATCTTTTATAAATCAGGGTTGTAAAATAATTAAGCTTTCTTCTATCTCTTGTTTTACAACTTATCTTGTCTATCACTATTCTTTCTCTAAAGAAAGAAACACCTTGTAACAGTAGTAGGCATTCATTGCTTGAAAAAATTAGAATATGTATAATTTCTAATTTGCTCCACACAGAAAAAAATACCAATGTAAAATTAACATGCCAAAAGGTTAATTCAAATTCATTCAAATCACATTAAATTTACTATGTTGTTTGAGTGTGTTGGTGGTTATTTGCTTTGTTCATAGCTGCAATACACTTTGTGCTTAGTTGTGTAGGTTTTTTTTGTATTGTTGTTGTTTTTTTGTTTATAAACAGCCAACAAACTGCTGCTGGCTTGGGGGCAGTATACTAGTCTTACATTCGGAGGATCTCAGGTCGAATCTTGAAGTCAACAAAATATTTTGTATTTTTTTTAACTAAAACTTCTCAAGCCAAAGCATTTTGTTTTTTTTTCAAACAAATTGTATGTGAAATGTCTAGAAATAATATTAAATTATAATGTAATTTAAGATGGTACATATTTAGTGTGTATGGCAAGAATATTTAAAGTTGTTGTGGCTGCAGGGGTAAGCACGTTGACTACCACGCGATGAGTTCCGAGTTCAAATCTTGGGCGGGGAAGCAAATTTAATTTATATATAAAAAATTTTTTGATGTCAATGTCAACCACACGTAAGTTAAATAATTAATAAAATACAATTATTACATTAAATTAAATTCATGTTGATCCAACTTGAAATAACAATGATTCAACATGGTTCTTCATTTTGATTTTAACAGTACTTAAATGTTAATTCAACGTGAAATAAAGTTATTTCAAAAGAAAAATCATGTTAAATCAACATGAAACACACATAAAATGTAAAATAGGGTTAACTATTTTTAACGATTCTTCATTGTTTTTTTTCTGTGTGTAATTTCTGTCCAACCAAACGATTTTTCGAATAGTTACAAAAATCTAAAATTTCTCTCATAAAATGTTTTTTGATAAGCACCTTGAGCAGAAACTAAATATATACATTTAAACGTACTTAGGGCTGGTACTCGCTATTCTCGTAATCGTTCGATTTTTATGATAATTCAATACTGATCTAATGAAGTGTTATTGTCTTTTGGAAATTTGAATAAACGCCATTAGTTTAGAGTTGAATTTTCTCAAAAGCTATGTAGGATAGAAGGTACCAGTCTTTTAGAAACAAAAAACCAAAATTCTGTATATAAGCAATAATTGAAAATTTTGCTAATTATTGATTGATTTTCGTTGAGAGTTTGGACTTTTTTTTCTTATCTGTAGACAGGAATTTTATTTTAGTAACATTCTATAAATTTTCGAACCAATGTCGTTATAGCTGACCTTAACTGTTTATATAAGACTTTACTGACAAACGACAACACCTGCTGTTGTATATTTTTAAGTAAGTAAATACTTTCAATTGTTAAAATGGAATTCGCAAAAGTAGTTTCTTAATTCCATTCACAGCTGCAAATGCATTGCATCTTGCATCGCTATTGTTCTTCTCTGTCTGTCTGTTTGTCCGTGTTCGTCTTTTTCCCCGTAGTTAGTATGAAGAAAAATAAAAACTTATTGCGTGTGTTTTTCTTCACGTTTTCTTTAGTTACATGATGATGATGCTAGATATTGAACAAATGTATCTGTCTTTCTTTTATGTTAATTTGTATTGTGAACTTGTGTTTTTTTGGGGGAGCAAGCATCACTTATAAGGAAAAGTTACATAAATGTATTTACGCAAATAAATTGATTAACATAAATATGGAAATGAAAATGCATGTTAAAATATGATGCTTAATAACTTTCTGCAAACTCATATGATGAGTAGGGATCTTTGCAGTAATATTTATTATATCATATAGAAAATGTTGTTCAGTTATTAAGTAACTATTTATGTAAAAGCTTGCATTAAATAGAATTTTTGACAAATAGCTCAGCAAAGAGGGTTGGGTTCGTTATATCATACTCTGTTTTTGTTAATACTTTTTTAATGTGTTTTTAGTAAGTCCGTAATAAATATTGAAGTCTCTAGTTGGTGTCACCGTAAAAAAGTTTACTTATTAATCATTTATAACTTAAATTTATTTCTTTAAAAACTATAAAAAGAGCCACCAGTGGCTCACCAGCTGTCTATAATTTTATCTCTCTAACCTCTTTCACATTTTCGTTTCTAGTTTTTGTGCTGTTCTTGCTCATTAAAATTCCTTTTTGTGTGCATTTCAAACTCCATTTTATTTTATCGATTATTGTGTTTTAATTATAAAATGTTCTTTTTTGCGCTTAGTCACATTTTAATTAATTCTCAATCGTTAGTGCTTGGAATGCCACATTTTCTTTTGCAATTTTTTTTTCTGATTTAAAGCTGTTACAAATTAAGTGTATTTGTTTGATCAGGGTCTTTTTTAAATTAATTCCATAGTTTTATTGTGTGCTGAGTGCAAATGTAGGTTTGCTTGTGTCTGTGTGCGGTTTGGCTACAGCTCAAAAACAGTTATGGCCAAATAAAGATACAGCCTAAAAAAATATATATTGCATACTGTGCGGCTCTCTGTTGGTTTGAAATTTGCACAGGCACACACGCAAACTCATCCATGCACAGCCAGTTTCCCACTCACGCAAAAACACACTTCCCCACTTATACACTTACACACAGTGGTATCGGTTTCATTTGGTTTTGGATTATTTAATTATTGTTGCTTCAGGTCATTATTGCTTGATAAGCGCACATAAATTTGTACATAGAAATAAAAATATAAAATTGTTTATGTATTGTAAAATATATACACTTACACTAAAAGAAAAACTGCAACTTAAAAATAGGATGGCATCATATTAATTCAATAAATTTCAATTTAATAGAAAATGTATTTTGAGATACTTAAAAATAAATTAAATTAATAAATTAATACTGCAAATTAATTTTTTTCTACATTGAAATAAGAAATTTCAATATGACTAGACTTTCGTTAATGTTTCTTATTTATTGATTTTACGCTAATTTTTTCTCTGCGTGTACTTTAACGTAATATAAATAATGTATATGGGCATGTATTTGGGATTTAAAGTGAAATCAAAGTTATTGGTCATACAAAATTAAATAAAATAAAATAAAGTGAGAAAGAAAATAGTCAATTTTTTCTATTTTTAAATGCTTAAAATTTTTATAAGAGAAATTATACGTCTACTTATAATTTTATAATAAATACAATTGAAATTTTAATTTAAACTTGTTAAAACTAACTTAAAATTAATTTATTTAAATACAAGCTTGACATTTATATTTTAATAAAATAATTTCAATAATTACCAATTATTGTAATTTAAATGAAAATAAGCAAAAAAAAATATTTTTAATAAATCCGTTTGTATTTTTAAATTGTACGATATATTTTTATTAACAAGAATTTTATTTATTTAGTTATTAGTTTTGTTTGTTTGCTGAAAATTATTACGAATTTTCAACAATTGTTACTGGAAAGTGTTCATTAACTCAAAAACTTTGCAAGGAGAGAGCGTCAAAAGAGAGAAAAAAATTGAGAGACAAACAAATTCCTACAAATTATTACTAGTAAAATTTTTACTTGCAAGAATTATCCAACCAGCTGTTGTTAGTTTTTTTTTTGTCAAATAAACTATTTAAAAAATATTTGAAAAAGGAAAACTAAAAAAATATGCATTTCTTTGTTAAAAAGTATGTATATGTACGTATTAAAAAAGAAAGTATGTTTTCTTAATTTATTGTATTTCTTCCATTAAGCCACATAATTTCAATTTTAATGGCAAATAATTTTATTTGTTTCTCATGTATGATGAGAGATGGAAAATCGAATTCCCTTATTTGTTAATAGAATAAAATTAAAAAAGTATGAAAAATGCATAAAAATAGTAAATATACATGAAACTGTGTAAAGAATTTCATTTTAGATATCAATTTCTTAAAAAATTTCAATTTAAAATATTATCAAACAAAATACTTCAGAAAAAGTACAGTTGTATCATGATTTCCATCCATGTTTCTGATATAAATAAAATTTTCTTGCAAGTTTTTACAAGTAAAGCGTTCATTCACTATTTCACATTTGGGAGAGTAATTTTGTTAATTTCTGCCTTACGCTCTCGTTGCTAGTTTCTGCTGGGAAAGTAAATGAACAGACCTATTATAAAAAATACACTTAAAAATGCTTTAAGAACTCAAGATTTTATATAAAAACGTTCCACACAGAAAAAAATAATGCTGCAATCATTTAACTTTAATTGGCTTTAATAGTAAGCGCGTTTCCTACAAAACCTAAGGTTCTGGGGAGCCCTGTTCTGGCAGTCGTTAAGTAACATCACCACACATTTTTTTGATGTAGTTTAGTGTCCCTTGGTATTAGTTTTTGCAAGAAAGTTCAAATGATGAAGGCATAGAGACTGGTCACTAAACTACTCCTGCTTCAGCGGATAATAAATCCTATTTTCTAACATCAGAGCACACTTCTTCGTCGTTATTGTGTAGCAAAATCATTCATTAAAATAACCAATAAAATGGCTACTAAAAACAGCTTAGAAGATTTAAAACAACTCATTGACACTAGAGGCACTGCAAAACTGCATTATTAAAAAGGTAACATCTAGTAAAATAAGTAGGCATTGACTACCTGAGTTTTACTTATCTTTATAAAAAAATTCCAAATATCAATTAAAAATGTTTTATTTTGGAAGTGTTATAATTTAAGTTTAACACTTGTTAGCGCACTATTAGAGGCCTTAATTATTATTTTACTTATTTCGTACAATATTTTTTATTAAATTGCATTTTAGTGTTGCTATCGAGATCATCAGGGAAACTTTACTCCAAAAATTTCTCAGAACAACTAGAGTTATTATGTTAAACTTTCATCATATCAAACAACAAGAATTCAATAAGAATTCAATAACAAACATGAGTTTTATTTTCCTTCTTTACCATTTCTATATTGGGAATGTGAATATTTTTTTATTAATTAAATTGTAAAAGAAAAGGCAGTGCTGGTTACATCGTTGCAATAAAGGGAACCTAAAACGTGTTTAATAATTTCTTTCATTTTTTTGTCATTTCGACAGTTTTTAATAAAATAATTTTTTTTAAACAAAATATTTTAATGTAAAAAATTAAAAATTATTACGAAAAAATCCCCTGAAGAAATCAACAAACAATTGACGAAACGTTGGGTAAAAATTTAATAAAGTTGTTTTACTAACATCAAAAATAAATTAGGCCTTATTAGCTCAAATAATTGGAAGTAAAGACCGGCAAAAGACGTCTTATAAGAACTTTTAAGACATGAGGGCGATTTCAAATGCTTTACTACAGTGAAATCTTCTGAAACAAATGCTAAACAACGTGTTCGGCAATACATTTGTTTAACTTATTGCAGGTATAAGAGTAAAGAAGAAAATATTTCGTGACTGAAGAATTTGTCGTGCTTGTGCTTTTTTCTCTCATTGACGCGTATACTAACGTCATGCATGTACAAACATACATACCTACATAATTTTTGTATGCTCTCTTATTTTTCTGCGCACATACAAACGCACACATGCATTTACATGAGTTGTGTGCGCTTGCTTTAAAAAACTTCCCTTAAACACAAACATAATAGCTTACCATCTAAATCATACACACACACACCCAAACGAACAATATGCAAAATAACATGCATACATGTATAAGCAGTACTTATTTTCATTGTTTGTTTAAACAAGACGACTTGGCGATATCGCTTGTTAACAGTCATATACACGTACACCAATACAACCATCGTGCTTCGTTTATAGTACGACAGCATTTATTATTGGCTTAGTATAATACACGCCACGAGAATACATTTAAAAAACATGACGTATTTACATTTCAAGACTGCTTACGCAGGCCACTAATTGGAACACACAAAAGTTAAATTGACTTAAAAAAATTATTTTCAATTAATGTTGTTGATTGCAGAATATTTTTTCTGTACAGTCGACAATTACAATATACGGACATAACTAACTCATCACAATTTATTGCTTTCGTTTCTAAGAAATTTTCAACCAAATAATTAGTGAATATTTTTAATCGAAAAAAAAAACGAATAAAACCAATGGTAAATCAGTAGTTGTATACACAATTGTGGTATTCAAAAGGTACTCGTAAATTAACACGTTTTGAAGTAATAACACGAAAAAGTATGACTGAGCAACTCGTCATAATTTACAATTATAAATATTGTACTTATTTGTATCAGGGATGGCAAAGTTGGTACAATTGTACCTTTTTTGGTACTATTTAAACTCGGAGAGTACAATAGTACACTAATGACTTATTTAGTACATTTAAGAAATCCCTGCAATTTCTTTTCAAACGAATGAATATGTCAATTTTCACTTTTGAACAATGAAACTCATATTCTTCTCCTTGAAAACATTATTGTGAAAGTAAAAAGCTGCATTAAAAACAAAAAATATAAACTAGTCTATTTCGAAATCACCGGATGCTGGAGCACATGCTATTAATTTGTATATTTTTAATTTCAACTTAAACACGTGTAACTTACAAACAAATTTATGAAAACAATTTGGTATCCAGAACAAAGTCGATTATTTGAATAAAAACAAATAAGAATATGTAAGTAGAACTAAAAAAATATTTTAGTACAATTAAGGTCAAAGAAGTAAAATCTTTTAATGTTGTTGGTACAATTTTAAAATTCTCAATGCCTTCTCTGAATTGTATTTTGGTTTAAGCACATTTGTACATTGCTTACTCTCTCTCTCTCTTTCTCTCTCTCTCTCTAAATTCTTTTGGTAAACTCTCAGGCATTTCTACATATATTTATGCAGTGATGGTATTTTGGTGCGTTTCGGGTATTTTTTGGTGCTTTTTGCCTCTTCATAAACGCGAAATTTTGGTTAATACCCTTTTTTAAAAAGCTGTTATTTACAGTGCTTTTTAACAATTTCTCACAGTGCTTTTGGTGCTTTTTTGTAAAATAAAAATATTTTTAATTTACAAACCTAATGTACTTTTAAGAGCTAATATCAGCATCTTTTTACTGAGCCTTCTTAAATTATTTTTAATGACAATAACGGAAACTATGTTAAAAACAATTTAGAAAACGTTTCATATTTGGGATTAAAAAATTAAAATACTTCTTACAAAATAGAAATCGGAAGTACCACATAATTCTCTGCATAATAATTTATTGATATTAGATCAATTGACAGCATGAGGTTGTCAGTTGTTTTAGACAACGGGTAGCCAAGTCCCAATTTTTTGGTATCGTATTGTCAATGTTGGCAACTGGAATAAGTGTGAATATCGCAAAAACAAAAACTTTTAAGTTACTTAAGGAAAAAAGTGATGCTTTTAATGCTTTTGTATGCTTAAAATATTTTTCAGTAACATACATACATATGTATCTTAATCTAAGACTAAGCTTCACCTACCAAATTGCTAACACCGATCATATAACTACTAACATTTTGAGAAATTAATAAGGGTTTTCATGAGAACTTTTAAAATTGTCATTTGTGCAATTGGGGAAATATGTTTCATGAAGCCCCTTTGATTTTTTTGAATGAAATGTCAAAAAAAATTAATTTAATAAAAATAACACAAGAAAATTTCAAGCAGTTCTTAATTTCATATATTTCATATATGTATTAAATATTTTGAGGCAAAAACTTGAAATTATATTATGATGTTTACACTCCAAACTCTCCTTTTTTAAGTGGCTTAATGTATAAAATTAAAAAAAAAATTTTTGTGCTTCTTTACCCTCTTTTTCTTATTTTTTTGCTCTTTTTACCCTTTTCGCAACAGCTCATTGTGCGTTTGCTCTTCGTAGAGATACCAACACTGTATTTATGACAAACAATAAACATGCCTGTGAAAGTCTTATTCCTTTATGACCTTTTTGGTTGAGCTACAACAACAATTTTTTTAACCTATGTTAACATGTTAAGACACACTTAAGACACTGTTGTGAATACCTCAAATATAACCATTTATCAATTTGCATTTCATAAAAAAAGTTATGCTAAATAGCTGATGTTAGCAATAATCTCTGGTCAAGTAGGTAGACGTGGGTGCTGATCAAATGCCAGGCGTCAAAGAAAAATGCCAGTATTTGCCTCAGCTGAGTCTTGTTCAATTTTTATTGTTTTCGTTAGAAAAATATTAATAAAAATATTTTATTCTATAAAAATTTAAAATACGGAACTTGATCTCGCTTAAGAAATTATTCTTCATTAAAATTCCTTCTAGTACAACAAGTGACAATATAGTTCGTAAAAGATATATTTAAGTAATAAAACGCAGTTGGTACAAAAGTTGATGGTAATTCTGTAAACATTTGATTTAAACATTTGTTTCTAAGCATTGTTTTTATTGAAATTACCAACAACTCATGTACGAACTACGACTCCACAATAGTTTGTGAATTTAGCATAAATTTCTTTTTAATTACATACACATGTATATAAATAATTTTTTATTTTTTAAATCAACGAATCTTTTCAATCATAATAGCTAAATAAATACTTTTTTATATTTAATGATTTTTTTCTTACCAAAATATTTGAGTTAAGTCTTTGAATATAACGTACTCGTAGTTAATTTTTTAATTCGAAGTTAGCTTTAGTATGAATTTTAAAATTGTTATATACATACTAGGGATGAGCCATACCGTAATTTCTTAGCAATGTTGCTCCTAGTAAACATGATTTTTAAATAGTCGTTATTTTAAACTGTCACAGTCACAGTTTAAAATAACGACACAGTTTACAGTTTAACAGTATTTTATTTGTAGCATTTCTATTATTTTGAGAAAAATTAATAAGAAGAGTGGGAGCGAAATTAAACAGTCCTTGATTATAACACATTTCAGTTCTTATGTTTTGAAAGTGTGTATTAGTTTTAGTATTTTGAAATACTAATATTACTAATATTTTGAAATACTAACAAGAACAAATAATAAGTAATCAACCCTATCCCAATAATGGGATTTGTCGTATAAGAGGAAGAGAGACAATAAAATTGCAAATAAAACAATGTGAGAGCTGTACATAGTTGCCTGAAAAGTCCATTTGCCTATTTCTTCTCAACACAAGCTAAAGGTATAAAAAAATTAATGTGATACTGTAAAGTAAGAATGCAAGAACACTCACATTTGGTACGAAAGAACTATATTTCTAAAACCTGTTACTTGATAAATTCAGTCACAGTGGTGGTAATAAATGATTTTTCAATCGCAGTAAAAAAGTAAAGGGTTTCGAAATATCGCTCATCTCTAAAGAATGCATAGTAATAAAGTTAAGTTTTAATTTATACCAAATATATTTTTACCCTCACTTGAGGTATATACTTCCTTTTTTAAGAAAAGGACATAACGGACTTATGATTTAAAGTCCTAAAAAGTACCCAAGGAATGTTTCTATTAGGACTTTAAATAAGATGTAAGAAATATCTTATATTTCATCATTAAACTATGCAAAAATGTAAAACTTCACCCCTGATTGTGTAAGACGTTCTGACGTAAACTTTTGAAAGCTTCTGTCCCTTTTGCCAGTACCAGCACCGTTTAGTTGAAAAGAAATTTTGATTTCTTTTATATGTGTTTCAAATTTATATTCAAATATTATTCCAAAATAAAAGATTTTATGGATAAATTTGGATGCCTTCTGAGAGAACTAGCAAAATATTATTTATATATGTATATATGTATACATATATTCTGCAACTCAATTTACTAATATTAATATTTTAAAATTTCACTTCTTTTATTAAATGAACAAAAGCAAACACATATTTAAGTACATCATTGTAAAAGAAATATAAATTTTTTTGCTTTCTAAAGCAAATTTTCAACATATCAACAAAAACTCAATATAATGGCCAAGTAAATGAAAAAGGTGAAAAAATTAATTTAAAATAAATGTCAATGTAAAAGCTTTTATATTATTTTTTTTATGCAACCCTTTTCTGATAATTGTTTCACATGCATATACATATACATATTTTTCACTTTCATTTTATTACCAATGTTTACTAAGCACCGTACACATGCTTTTATTTTAAACCCAAACCAAACAAAATATTTTGCTTTAAAAAAATTTTTTTATATATATTATTTGTTTTTTTTCATATAGAAAAATATTGAAAATTTATTTTTATTTGCTGTAAAATACATTGTATCCTAAATAAATATATGTACGTACGTAATTCCTTGGCATTTACGAAGGTAAACGAACAGATATTTGTGTATAGATTTAAACGCATACACATGAAACACTTATTTATACACAGTAGCTTACAAATATTTATTAGAATTATGTTTGTGTGTATATTTTATTATTGTTTATGGTTTATATTGTTGCAAATATAAATATGGAAAAAGTAATGAAATTGTTACAATTTCATTGTGTCTGACTCAACATCACAAATACGAAAATGTATTTAAACATATAGATTTATTTATGTATAAAATCACATATTTATATGGACTTTAAGGTGGCTCAATATATTTTGAATAAAAAGTTTTTAAGGGGACAAAAGTAGTCTTTTTAAAATATTTACTTTATAAGTATAAACTCCGTTTACGGCTATTAACAGTTTTTGTTTGCATTTATGGAAGAAATTAAAAATATACTAAAAAAAATATATATAGTAACAAAGACTTGTATTGATTTATCCAACACTATCTATACATAAATGCATAAATATAAATTTAGATTTAACTAGCGGAGACAAAAACCATTTTGCACATTTTACAGTTAACAACAGACCGTTTACCACTTAACACATTTAAATAAGATTAATTAATATTATTTTGAATCCGAAATTTAGGAAAGAGTACTAGGGCTATACACAAAATGATTTGATATAGGATTAATGAAATTATAGCGAAGGAATATTCCAAAAATGGCCCGAAAACTTAAATTTCAAAATTGCGTATTTTTGTAAATACAAAGAACCGCTGAGGGCAACTGGAAAATTTTACAGAAATCTCATCATATTAAAATAAAATGTTTTTCTATCAAAATACAAAAAATTCAAATCAAAAAAATTATGAGTTAAGGCCTTTCTAAAGGTAGCTATGCACATATATGAAATTAAATATGTAAATATATTATAACTTTTTTCATCTCATGACATATTGCTTCCATAATTAGGAAAGTTGTCTAAGTCAGACAAATTTTTGCTTCGCAATGAAGCTAGTCTCGAAAAAACTTCAGAAAATATTTAATAAATATTAACTAAATAATTTATAAACATTTATTTAGGTACAGACTAGTGCAACCCTAAATTAAAACGTTTTAAATATGAAAATATTTTTTAATTTGTTCAAATGTAATCTACTACATACTTCAACACAATAAATATAACACTTTCATAATAAGCAAAATAAATGTGCTTATTATGAACAACTTTCTATCTTCGACTGTAGTCAAAAGTACTGATTGAACGAATTTTCATGTGATATTATGACGAGAATGTCCTCATTGTGAATATTACTCAAAGAGGTTTTTAAAATTTACAACAACTTTTGTTAAAAATAAAAAACAATCGTTTACAATAACTTATACTAAAATACTTCATTGCAAGCTAAACTCTGTCCGAAAGAAAATTTGTAGCCCTACGAAATTTTCAATGCATAAAATGAATTGAACATTCGATGTTCGATAGCCAGCGAAGATTGAAAATCGAATGCAATTCATAATAAGAGCCAAATAAAAAAGATAAAAAAGATATGATATAGTTTATTTCGAAGTAATTGGTAAAATTTCTTGGCATGTAAATTTTGTGACTAGCATATGTCATAATATAAATATAGCATGACATTATTATGTCATGTTATAAATTTATAATAATATGATTATGTCCTGTCATTATTATTTCTTTTTTTATTCATTTTGATATCAAAACTTATTTATTACATAGCATTTTGATGTCATGTCATAGATAATAACGTCATAAAATATTTATGCCATACCATACAAATTTTATAAAATATTTATATAGAATAGCTGAGGCTCAAAATAATAAAAGGTCGACTAAACAGAGAGTAGGAAGACGTCAAAACTCCTTATATTTATATATATAATTCTCCTGTATTTGTGTATAACAATATACTCCTTTAAACGACTGGGCTGATTTGAATGAATTCTTTTTTTTTCCAATTGGCTTTCGATTTGAATGGTTTAGATTCATAGATCAGCCTAGCAGATGACGTTGCAGTCGGTATCCAAGTTATTTATCTATACTGTAACTAATCGGCTGAATGGACTTGAATGAATTTTTGTATATGCATTCAAGTAAAGGCGAAATACAAGGTTTGCCGTGTATTATTAAGCATTGATATATTTCCTTTAATGCCTTAACATTTTTTGTGCGTCCTGAAACAAAGAGAGAGAAAACAGAATAGAAAAATAAATATAAAAAGTGTTTGAATTTTGTTCTACTGTTTTCCTTAAAAAAAAGTGTCCAGGCTGACGATATCATTACTATGACTTCATACATCTAAAATATTTAAATCAGTCCTCATCCAGACTATGAAAGTTCTGCTGCGAAATTCTTAAGCTGGATAATTAAAGATGAAAGATATATGTAAAGGCATTGTATACTTAAAATTTAAACCCATTGAAAGTTGAAAAAGAGAAGGAAAGTCTAAATAGACTTAAACCACAAAGCAAAAATTTCACCGTGTGAACGTGAATGTAATTTAGTTTCAAAAGACAGGTATATGGACAAGTATTATAACAAATATTTTGTTTTTATTTTTATTAATCAAAGTATCAAACTAATAAGAGACACATATACGTTTACTTAATAATTATTTATAAATTAATATATATATATATATATATATATATATATATATATTTTATTTATTTTATATTTTTCAACTTTTTAACAAAATTATCTCAACTGGCAACACTATTACACTTCACAAGCAGTTTCTATCAAAATTAACATTGCTTCCGAAGGTATGCTTTAAAATTTAGTTGAATGTTTTTCTATGCAGCTGTTAAGTTTCTCTGTACTTCTTGTTCGTATGATTACACTAATACAATCATACATAGGTCACACCAATTTGATAACGCTTTACGATCTTACTCAAAATTTGTGATTGTATTGTGAAAAAGACTTTTATCCCCTAGCGTATAAATGTTTACACACCAAAAAAGAAAAACAAGTAAAAGTGATATTCAGCTGTACCGAATCTTATATAAACTTCAACGATGTATATGTGGAGTATATGTACAAAAAATCAGCAAGTTTTTAAGATTTCATATGCTTGAAATATTTTATCTGAAATTAATTTCGATTACACTAAATTATCTGTTTTCTCTTTTTGAAACCTGGCAATTTCAAAATGAAATGGTTTTCAGGACATGGCCGTAGTATTGTATCTTCATACCAACTAAGCTAATTTATTTCATATATTCCGGTGTTTAATAAAAATTAATACTTTAAAAATTTTAAGTGTTTCAATTAAATTCCTACTGCCAATATTTCACGATTGCACATTTCGCGCTACATAATATTTATTCTTAAAGAATTTTTCGGATTTATTCAGCAAGACGGAACAGTTTCAATAAAACTGAATACGTTCTTTAATTAGTCTTGCAGTTATGACTGTTATTCAGCGATAGATTTTATGTTATCTCAATTAATTAATATGAAATCGTTCCAAGCTGTCACCGTATGACTAGTGATTTGAAACATAATTGTGAGCATAATAATGACAAAAAAAAATTTTTCCAACCCTGGAATTATATTTTTTTTTTTTTAATTTTAATATTTATTTATTTCGTTATAAAATATGTTTAATTAACAACGAAGCAAAAATTAGTTTTATGTAATTACTTTTATGTATGTGTTTACTAAAAAAAATTGTTAAAATTTTCCAGCTCTGGAGCTGATTAATAATTTTGCAATTTTTTTTATCAAAATCTTTCCTTCTAATTTAATTTATAAAAAAAATCAATTTCACCTAGTTACTTCAATGTAAAAAAGCTTAAATTTTCCAAACCTGGAATCATTCTTTTGGATTTTTGTGTTGCGTTATACCAATATATTTATTTTGAAAATATAAAATATGTTTAATTGATAGAGAAAATTAAAAAAATTATTTTAGAATGTTACTTTTATACACCAAACAAAATTAAATATTCCAACCCTGGAAAAATTGTTGTATTTTTTTTATATTTAAATTTTTTTAATTTAATTTAATTTTCAATACAAATCTATTTTGCACAATTTATGATACACCAATTCTAGATTTTCTGAAAGCTTCGAAAAAGCGATTTCACTAAACATGCATACGCACAGATGGACAGACGGGCAGACAAACTTCGCTTATTCGTCTTGCCTATTCATAAGTCTTAATTTTCATCATACAAGTCTTATTGCTAAGCTGATTAGTTTGAGGAAGAGAGAGAGAAGAGGCTTAATCACGAGACTAATCAGCTTGGCAATAAAACTTGCATAGCGTAAATTAGGACTAAAGACCCAGAATATATGTATGTATATACTTTTTTGGACGCATATGAATATTTTACAAATTGTACACGGAATGACAAACCTATGTATGTATATATACCCTTAAGCAAGCTTAGACAATTTTACTGAACAACTTTTTTATTAAAAAATTTGCTGTTACATATTAAAATAAATTTTATTTTATAAAATTTGAAATTTTTCTATTATTAAATAAAATGTTTGAATATTGTATTTCGAAAAGTTCTGCATAAATCTACATAAATAACAAATTATTACCACACTTGAGAATATTTTGGGTATTTGCAAAATTACGGAAATCCTTAAAATATTTTAATTTATATTAAACTATTTCTTTTTCAGTGTTTTATCTCTTCATACATATTACAAAAACAACATATCACGACAAAATAAGAAAAAACATATCATTAAATCTTAAAAAGAAATCTTAAAAAGAAAGCATTAAGAATTGAAAAAAAAAATGTGTTAACTAAATAAATAACGTAATTAATGAAAAAGAAATCGTGAACTTTAATAAAACTTAAACAAAAAAACAAACTTTCAAACAAAATGGCTATGGTTATATCGACGCGTGCCAAACTTTTAATAACTGCATTAGTAGTCTTCTTTTTACTTGGCGTAGTCCTGGTTACCGGTTCAACGAAAGGTTGGTTCATACCCAATCGTTATAACGGCGAACGTGTTGCTGCTAGGATACAGGTAATTTGATATTAAGACTTGCTGTGATTTACTGTTCTTTATGACAACAACAAAGTAGAAATGTAACACATACATATGTGTGTATATTATTTTATATATGGGCATTTCCACGACATGTAAAACGTGATTATTTTATAAGTTTTCAAACAAACTTAATAAACTTTTATTTTAACAGTAAGCGTAATCTGTAGCTCTGAAATAATCCTATAATTATAATAAGTGCCAAGTTATATTCTGAAAAATTTTTCGTTTTTAAAATAATTAAAAAAAAACATGGCATTCGCAAGTGACAAAAGCAGAAGTAATTTTTTCGCCCAATCATTAAAATAATAATAATTCAAGCAAAACCTTTGATTAAATGTGACTAATTTTGAAATTTTGTACACTGATGACTCTTTAAAAAAATTGATTTTCTGCCAAAATTATTTATTTATTCTTAAAATTTAATTTTAATGCTTGTTCCACTGTATTGTTGTTTTCAAAAAAAAATAAAAATTTTCAGTCAAAAGTTTTCTTTCGATATCGTGAAACAGGCCGTTAATCTCAGTCTCATATGGCATGTCGCACGTGACATATTTCTTGTTACAATATTTATATTAATGATGCTCTTTTTTCTTTGAAATTATATTTTCAAATTAACAAAAGTATTCAATGTATTTATTTTAGCATAACAACAACAAACTTAACAAAAATATGTAGGAAACAAAATTTAATTAAAATAGTATCCAGCATACCAAACACTGTGTAACTGCACTCTACGTGGAATGTTGTTTACCTCTGACCCTTTTGCGCTTAAATTCTAAATTTTTTTTCAGCTCTTGCAAACATAATGTGAATGCAACAATACTGAGAATCTTTTGTGGTATATCAGCACTGTTGCCAACTTTTTTCGAACAAATATCGCTAAAGTAGACAAGAAAATAGCTAGAAAATAGCTAAAATTCAAAATGACTTGAAAATTTAGCAATAAATAGCTAAAAAATACATTTATTTTTAGGTTGTTTCATAAATTTTACGGTAACTTTTTAACTTCTTTCGTACTTCACAAATTTCCCTACACATTTTATAAAATACTAAATAAAAGTAATGTAATAGGCTTATTTTATTAAAAAAAATATACATACTATAGGCCTGCACAGATATACCTATTTTCATCAGTTTTGTTTGTGTTGGTTCTGATATGTACAGAAACATATGTTATTCACCGTTTCTGTTAATTCAGGACTTCCCCATTTAAAAATTGCTTCAAATTATAAAGTAAAAGTAGTGCTGACAAACCTGCTGATTTTTTTATGGCTTTCGAGTACTACACTTTTTAAGTTAATAAAACATGCAACATAGCATTTATTTAAAGCTTTATTTAAAGGATTAGTAATATAAACGTATTTACTTATGTATAAAAGCACTTATCAAGACGGATTTTGGGCTAGATGCGAGTACATTAGCTCACCTTTAAACTTGCATAGTTGTGGCGCTATTCAATCACCTTTTTTCTATAGTTGGCATCATATACATATGTGCACCGCTTCTAAATGAGCTCAGTTTTAAAGCAAATTTTGATGAACAAAAAATCGCTACAATTCCCGCTAATAGCTAAATCATAATTTTTCCCGCAAAATGTACTTAAAAATCGCTAGATTTGACGAAAAACTAGCGGAATTGGCAACAGTGTATAGCAGCCAATGGCTCTCTGGAATTCAGTGGTTTAGTCACGTTTCTCGCAGCCGGACCTTGCATATTACGCGCAGTGGAATTTTTGTGCCAGAACCCCCATTTCTCTACCACTCAATTGCACAACTTAAACTATGCAGTTGTGTAGAGAAATGTTTAAATAATTAGGTGAATTAGGTGTAATGCAGTCAATCAATCCAGAATTTCCAAAGGTCAGTTTTCTTTGTATTGTAATGGAACCTAAGGTATTCAATGAGTTCAAGTATTTACTAAGCCGTATTTCATCAAGCATTAAAATGCCCTTTTTGAGAATATATTTAACAATAAATTTTTATAGTCAAATTCATGCTAAATTTTATTAACAAACGTTATTTACTAAAAAAATTAATTTCGTATAGTACGCATTCTTGCTGAATGTGAATATAATATTTTAAAAGAAGATTTTTATATAACACAATATTCTTGCAGCAGAAATTTATACAACTTTAAATTTATGATGCAAAATTAAATAAAAAATGCATTTTTCACAGTCCAACTACATTTAAGGGACCTAAAAATTTATGTATTACGCGACGGCTTGAAACGACGGCGGTGGTTTTAGCTTTTACGATACTTACTGCTTACTTGCTGCTTGTCAAAAATTTATCTGTTGTGTCAAAAATTCTACTAGGCCCTGGGGCTAGTGAAATTTTATTCACCTCAGAAATTTACTTACACTAGTACTTTGCTACCGTTTGGCACAGGCCTTTTGAGTGGAATTATTCTTTAAAAAAATAAATCATTGTTTAATAAGGTCTTCAAATTAGTACAGTGTTGTTGTGTAAGTATACATGTGCTATAGTATTTTGCTCACCATAATGATGTCCAACTTGCATACTTAGATTTATATACCCAGAGATGTGCACGATTTATACCTGACGAAACGAATACTTTGTTTCTTAACCGGTTAATTGATATTCCTAATATAACCTTTAACGAATGCTGGTAATTAATATACACTTTGTAGGATGGTCGAAAATTTCTGGGATGATAAAATCCTTTCTGGGATGATATAATTCATTCTGGGATGAACAAATTTCTTCTGGGATGATATAATCCCTTCTGGAATGATATAATCCCTTCAATTATGGTTCGGTTAACTACAGTACGATAGTGTATAAAATCGTTTTAATTAAACGATATATTATTTCGTATATGATTCAGCTAGCTGACGTTTACTGCGATCGGACTGTATAAACTCTTTAGATATCGTATGACCAACTATGATCCGTTCAAATATCTCGGACAATATAAATTCTTCAGATATTTTTCGGCTAGCTAACATGCATTACGATCGGATGATATAAATTCTTCGGATATTGTTCCGCTAACTCCGAAGTATAAATAGTTCGGACGATGTACTCATAAATTCTTTGGATATCGGACGGGTCGAGGATAAACTACAACGTTTGTAATTACTAAAGGAAAGAATCATATTGTAATTCGTTCCTCCCGTTTGTTAAAAAATCATTCATCTCTTATGCTAAACAAAACATCTATCAATTGAGAATTGTTAGCCATGAACAAACAGATCAATAACAAGTTTATTTACAAAGTATTTGTGAGTGGGTTAAGTATACTGTTGTTGTTAGGTTTTTATTGTGCTTTGTTTTGTGTATGTATATTAGGTGTGGATATTAATAACTATATAGTATTACGTGGATATAATAATTAAACGCAAATATTTGGTTGACGTAATTGTGGTGAATAACGTCAACGTAATAAAGTATGCTTTTAAGGTTTTTAAGAAAAAAATTCATTTTATTTTTGAAAAATTAAAGAAAGTCTATGCAAGGGTTTTGAGCAGGATATGACTTATATTTTCATGAAATCAAGTGTGCCATATGTGTCTAATTTTCTTGACAATATTATTGGTTTTTGAAACATTTTAACAACCCAGCTAAAAAAATATGTATGGAGCATATATGATATCCCATATATGGTTCGGATCCGAAAAATGAGGGTATATGGGCATATATGATTATATATATTCATACATTTTCCTACATGTATGCGTAAATTCCGTCCACAGTATGCAAAGTTCATATTCATACACTCTTGATTCACAAAAGCGCACTGCTGTGCAATAAATTCAATTACTAATATTATATTTTTTTAGACTTGAGAGAAAGTTGTATTTAATGAAACATTTGTTTGGACAAATAATTTAAAACGAACTAAAAGTCATTTCATTCATCAAAAGGTGAATCAATTATTTAAAAACATATTCTTACATAACATTTAGCTTAAGAAATCAGATTAAAAACTAATGCAATTAATTATAAAAGAAAAAATAATCCGTCTAACAATAGTTTTCAATACAGTAATATGAACTTTGTTTCTTATCTAGCGAATTTTGTTATTTCCCAGCTAAAAAAATTATATATGGTCCATATATTTTTAATATATGAATGTATATAACTATATATGAATATGTATGAATTCATGTATGGAAATATATGGGATTATACATGGCAAAACTATTATATATGAACTAATATACTTAATATACTTATACGCATATAAACTTTGCATACCGTTTGTATTTTCTAGTGGATTTCCAATTCCGCAGTGATAAAATTTCAACCTTTTTTTGATTGCAAAAACGATCTCATGTCAGATATCATGTATGCATACATTCTTATATGGCTCCATATATAAAATCTCATGTTTATATATTGATCAACATATGAAGAGCTTCATAATTAAATGTTCATATATGAGCTCATATGTTATAACACATTTCATATATTAGTCCATATATCAGTTCATATATAATAGTTTTGCCATGTATAATCCCATATATTTCCATACATGAATTCATACATATTCATATATAGTTATATACATTCATATATTAAAAATATATGGACCATATATAATTTTTTTAGCTGGGAATATATTATTTTTCCTTTTAAAGCAATCATACATTGTTAAAAAGATAGCAAAGATTTTAGCTAAAGTACTATACATTTCTTTTGGAGTTTTGAAAATAATTAAGATTTTTGTGAATTTTGAAATTTATTATTATTTAGTTATATATATTTTTTATATGTTGTTTCTATATTTATGATTTGTTTAAATTTCGTATCGCCTTGTAAGCCAAATTACATGTGATAATTATTAATAAACAAATAAGACCAAAATTTATTTTAAATATTCTGACAAACACATAGTTGAACGGAACAACTAGCTTTTTTCGAAGCCATCACTAAATTTACAACAATCTTTCCGTTGACGTTTCTTCTTTACTAAATATGCACATGTTAGTTGATTTGAGTTAAAAAGCGATATAGAAAAGTTATTTCGTTGGATCCGCGGTTTTTGTTTTTAAATACGAATTTTATTTTTGTTTGTGTACGTGTCTTATATGTCTCTAATTTTCTTGACAATATTCCTTGACTTTAAAATATTCTAGGAATATAGTATTTCTCCTTATAAAGCAATCATACATTGTTGAAAAGATACCAAAAGCTTAAACTTATGTGTTATGTATTTATTTTGGTGTTTTGAAAATAATTTAAATTTTTGTGAATCTTAAAATTTATTTCACTATTTAACTGTTAGATATTCAGAGTTATTGCAAAGTCCAAGTGCGAATTGTCATTAGAATTAAACATTTTAAAAGATAATCTTAATTCTTACATACTTTTTTAAGAAATAATGTTGCTGTAGTATAACCAAAGATATTGAGTAACTATAGCAATCCTTTAAAATAACCGGAAACGGTATAGCTCAGCAGGAAATATGTTAGACAGTTTTGAAATGTTCTTGCCTGCGTCAAATATTTCCTGCTCTACCAAGGCAGCTGCTGTAATGGATGTTTTTTTTTGCATAAGGCTTTCTTCAAAGGGAAGTTGCCTGAAATTTTATTATTATGTTAACAGTGAATGAAACGCTAGCTGAATGATTGAAAAGAAAGTAGATACATACATATACATATTAGTACATACAATTTTTAATCAAAATATTATCCTTTAAGATGTGTTTGCACATCAATATAAAATCTGCTGTCGATGAATTAAAAGGATATTCTATTTAACAAGAATCAAAGTTTATATGCAAATATAAAATTTTTAAATTAAGGAGATTAGGATTGTTTAAGAAAACCACTAAAATCAAATTTTGCAACACAAAATTTTAACAACATTCTTATCCGAATATAATAGCGATTGATAGTGTCTGTTTCTGGGAAACCAGTATTAAATATTTTTCTATATAAATTTTGAATCTGACAGCTATTGAATTCCGCATCAACAGCAACATAATTAAATTTGATTTCGTGAGCTTGTGAACAATAAAAAAATATAAGTTTCTTGTCAGTTAATCGCTTGGTTGTTGCTAACACTTTAAGGGCCCATTACTGCAAATAAATTTTATACCACTTACTTTAAGCTATTTTATTTAAATTTTACTATTAATATAATTAAAATTAACCACAATAGGATTTTATCGCTTCAATTATCAGCTCATTAGTTAAGCAAAAATGCCAATTGAGTATTTTTTTTCATTTGTTTTTTTTTTATTTAACTTTGGGTTGTTCATCTTTCATGCTGGGCTAATTTAATAAATTTTTATTTAATCAGATTTGTGCTAAAAACAAATATAATAAAGTTTTACAATGAAGTTCAATGGCCGCTGGAATATGAGCAAAAAGTTATACAAAATTAATTTATTTTCAGCCGGTAGCCCTTTAATTGCAAAAATAAAAAACAGTTGTGGCTAAAGAAATATTATAATTTTTTTTCTATTTCACGCAAAAAAAATTTAATTGAAGCAAATAATCAATTAAAAATTGAATTCAGTCAATTAAATTTTTAATTTACTCAACTAAACTGTTAATTTACACAATGAAATTTTTTATTCATTATTTGTTTATGTTTCGTTAAAAAAATTTAGTTTATTTTTTTTTTGATTAATTTAAAAGTTTAACTGAGTTAACTAAAAACTTAATTAAGTTAATTAAAAATTTTATTAATTTAATTAAAGGTTTAATCGAAACAATTAAATTTTTTATTGAGTCAATTAAACTTTTTTTTAATATATTTGAATTACTAAAAATTTATTTACTTCAACTGAGGTTTTGTTAAGAAGCTTAATTAACACAAAAAATACAATTTGTAAAAAAATTTTCATTGATTCAATTAAATCTGAGCTTAGGAATTAAGTTTATTAAGAAGTTTAACTAAGAAAATTAAACTTTTAGTTGTATTCTGTTCCTTTTTAATTAAAGGTATTGATTGGGAAAATAATTTATCAATTGGTCAAAAGTTTAATTAAAAATTTATTTTAAACAATTAAACTTGTTTTTAAATTTTATTAAACTAATAAAATACAAATAAATTTTGTATAATATTTAACTTAAAATTTAATTCAGTCAGAAATAATTCTTAGTCAGGCTTAAGTTCAGTAATTTCAATTCTGACTAAGAATTATTTCTGATTAAAACTCACTACAGTTCAATTAAAGAATCTAAAAATGTTTCACTTTACTTTCATTCAGTTTTAGTTTGACAATTCCATAATCTTAATATATGTAAAAATCAAAAACACGTTTATTTGTTAGGGGTGAACTCTTCAATGACCCAACAGTTTTTCGCCTTCCACCCCACAAAATATTTGTAAAAGACCGGTGAGTGTTTTTATATATATTCTCTCTGGGCAGTGAGTAGTGTTTCTGTTTAGTTTGTAATTCGTCCGACAGATGGCGCAATTTTTAGTTTTTTGTGTTTTTGCACCGTAACTCAAGAACTACTGCACCCATTTTGACCAAACGTTATATACATGCTATAAGGGGCGTGAGGAGTGCTTCTGTGTAGTTTGAAGTTCGCCCGACAAATGGCGCAATATTTATTTTTTTCATGGGCAAAATCCAATTTTCATATTGTACCACCAATGCCATATACAACACTAATATTTGCTAAGGGGTCAGCTAGTACGTTATACATTTTTATCTACTTTTAGTATAATGCTCTTTTCGTGCCCTCCTCTGTTTGTAAATTGCGTGTTAAATACAATGTTAACCAAATTTATACTATGATTATATTATTATTTCTATTAGCATAAATTTATTTCAATAAACGAGGTTTTCCCCATAAAGATTGCGAAATCTACATTATGAGAAAAAACAATTAAGTTGTTTATTTTTAGTGCTCAATTGTTATGGCAAATGCGTTTCTAAGCGAGAAAAAAAACGATTAAGTCATAAGAAATTTAATATAAACATTAAAATCCCTTTATAATTTCTACATTCAAATAATTTTTACTATCAAGGCTTGATTATAATGTAATATATTAATGCTAGAAAAGAAAATTTAATAAGCTTGTTTATATTGAATTTTTATTTTTTATTTTATTTCAAATAAAATCAAAACTTTTTCTAAATTAAAAACCCAAGCAAAACAGTAGATCCTAAATTATTTTGATTTCAGTTGTACTTCAATAGACAGCTCAAACATGCTGAAAAACTAAGGAATTTTTAAATTTTCTACGCTAGTACATACGCCAGTTTTTGTTGTTTGCGATACGCTTACGAAGACTTTTAAGTTTTGTTTTGAAGCATTTTTCTTGAACTTTACATCAAGGCTGCAAACAAATATTGAAAAATATAAATAAATTATCTGCTCAGCGAAAAATTGCAATAGTAATGTTAAGTAAAACTGTGTTATAGTCGTAAGTTTTTTTTAACTTTCCCCTAAATCGTAGTTTATTAAATAAAATAAAAAGTTTTCGTAGCAACGGTATAAAAAACAGAAAGTTATTGCGTCCCAAGTCTGTAGGAAACATTTCAAATTAGAGGATTTCCAAAACAAATTAAAATTTCAAATTCGTAAATTATACAATATAAAATGTTTAATTTTTGTGCAACCTTCATAAGGTTTTACCCAAATGGCGTACTGTGCCCACTGTGCAGAGACTATGTTTTGCGGAAGACGATAGCCTAACCGAAGAAAACATTACCAAAAATTAAAATAAACCGCCAAAACGAAAGAAAGCGCCAAATTTTAAAAATTCTAAAACTAAAATAAATCCCCAAAAAAACCGAAAATATTGCCAAATTGAAAAAAAATCGCCAAAAAAAATCGAAAAAAATCGCCACAGTAACAAAATTCGCTAAAATAAAAAAAATCCAAAAAAACCAAAATATGAAAAAAACACCAAAACTAAAAAAATCGCCAAAACCGAAAAAACGCCAAAAACTGTAAAATAAAAAAAATTTCATATTAAAAAATCGTTCAAGATCGAAAAAAAAATCCCAAAACCAAGAAACATTATATACTATATATATACACTAAAGTTCGAGTAGTATTACATATCTAGTGTCCGTGTGGAAACCTTCGTGCGCGAGTCATACTCGCACTTTACTGAGTTTTTTAGGGTTCCCTACACCAAAAGTCGAATTGAAATCTATTGTTTTCGTTACGATATCCGTCTGTCTGTAATAAGGTCGTTTCTCTAGAATCCTAAGAGCTGCAGACCTAAATTTTTTTTGGCCGCTACCACAACAAATATATGACAGTTAAAAATGATAAGAGTGTTCTAAGCCGAACAACAAAAAGTGTGAAAATCCTAATGTCATGTACAGACAATAATAATATATAGACAGTTGAAATTTGCAAAGTTAGTGTATTTTTATGCTACACGAATTAAAACTTAAATTTCAATAAAATCAAAATTAAAGAGCATTCCAACAGTTAATGTAATTTCTACTATGTAGCTTTGTCATTTATCTGTATCTTGGAAACCGTAAGAGGTAAAAAAAAACTCTTTAAATTTTCAAAAACGCTAAAACTAAAACAACAAAAACAAAATTGCTAAAACGAGAAAGAAGCCAAAAAGAAAAAATCGCCAAAACTTTTAAAACAAAAAATGGCAAAACTAAAATAAATCACCAAAAAAAAGGAAATAAAAAAAACAAATATATCGCCATAAACAAAAAAAAGCTTCGGCCGAAAAAAATTCCAAAAACTACAAAAAGTCCCAAAACTAAGAAAAAACGCCAAAACAAAAAAAAAAATCTCCAGAAATCGAGAAAAAATTAGCCGTAGCTTTAAATTAAAAAAATATATACATATATATATCTAAGCTAGTTAAAATATTCGATTATATAGGTTAAAGTTTGTATATATATATGTATCGGCACGTAGAGTTTAATTTTTGTCGTCTTCTACAAACAGGCTGTAAAGGTCCTTCATTCTGAAAAATTTTATTTTTAAATTTAGAAAAATAATAAACTCAAATCAAAGGCTGATGATTTTGCTTATATTTAATGGTGCGATACAAAATTATCTCAGCCATCTGACATTTAAGGGGCTTTTCAAAAAAATGTAAAAAATTACCAAATTTGAAAGTCTAAAAAAATTAGAAACAAAAATTTGATTTTACTACTTTTTGCTTTTTGATATGCAAACAAAAAGAGAAACTGCATTAAAAAAAACTTTAATAAAAATTTAAAAAATGTAAACTGCAAATAAGACTTAGAAACTTCTACCTACCCTCGTATAATATAAATCTTATTTATTCGAAAGCAGTGGGAAAAAAATATTAAACATTTATATTAACAACTACAATTAACTTTATTTTGAAACAACCACTTTAAGTGTACACAAATTGAGCGTATGTAAACCGCAAAAATATAATTTACACATTTTAAAATGTTAAAACTAATGAAAGATTAACCAATAAAAGTAAAATAGAGCTGCAACAATCAAGCAAACTAAGTAAAATTACAATAAATAAATTTTAATATGCATTGAAATATTTATTTTTAACTTTTGTTTCATTAAAAAGTTAATGAAATAAAATTTTAAAATTTTCATTTTCAATGGCTAAATAAATAAATAGTATAAATACATATTTTATTTTGTAATAGAAATTTATAAAATTTAATACTCGTAAATTCTTTTTGTGTAAATGTATGTGGATTATATATAAATTAATAATTTCATAATTAGGTCAGTTGTTATTGGCCTTGTTATATAATGTATAACTTTAACTTTAAGTTTTAAGCTCACAATTTTTATTATGAACCTATCATGAGGATTCATAGATTGAAGGCTCTTGCACACATCTAACGATCTAGGACCACCTTTTTTATACTTTCTGCATACAAATAAATGAAGCCATCCCACTGTGTGGGGCAGCGAACCTTTCAAATTTCGCTTACAGACTTAAGTCGTACACAGTTTCATTTTATAAGCGCACAGGAAAAATTATGTTTTAAATAACTGTTATTATTTGATGAATTTATGGTTTCAATTATTTTATTTAATCAATTGCTTGTATACAAAAATATACACAACTTTTTGATTTTTATTATAACTAAAGCTTAAGATATATACAAAACAAAGGATATATGGGAGTTGGGCATGTCCTTGTACCGTTGGATGTGCAGTTTAGCACAAAGCTTATCTTTTTAATTCTACAAAACGTAATAGATTTTAATTTGAATTCTTATGAAGATTATAGCTAATATATAAAATTTAAAATTAAACACAAATGCAAAGGGGTCGTGTTTTAGAGGTCATCTTAATTTGTCAGAGATATCAAATATCTGAGAATTTACAAAACTTATATGCATAATAAACATAACTGTGGGTGATATTTAGTTTTTTTTTAAAACTTTGAAAAAAGGATATATGAGAGATAATCGTATCCCCTTTACGATGAACTTGAAAATGAGCCCCGCAGCTTCTCTGTAAAATTCTAAAAGTAGTTATTTACTTTCTTTTTGCTAGGATCATGTACATAGTACATATCATTTTATTTGAACCATATATGATATATAAAATAAAGGATATACGGAAGGTATTGTCTAGGAACTATCGAAAAATTTTTTTACCTGAGTTATAAACAAGGCAATGCTAGAGATTAATACAATAAAAATTAAACCATAATTTTTTTTTTAAAATTAAGTTTTTATAAATAAAGGATATATGGGAAGTAGGCGTATTTTTTAGTCAATGAGCAGGAAATTTATGAAAAAGATTACCTGCCTAGTCCTAGAAATAGTTGCAAGGGCTCTATGGATACAGCTGATGATTGCAAGTAATATGTCATTTTTAACATTAAGGATATATGATAGTTAGACATATCCTTGCACCGAATGAACTTAAATTTATGAAAATTCAAGGTGTGCACTCTTAGATGCAATTAGATTACTTTTTTTATAATTTTAGCTGATATAAAATTTTTTAAAATAAAGGATATATGGGAGGTAGGCTTGAACTTATAGCGATTGGAATAAAATTTGGGTAAACGATTACCTATATCATTATACAACTATATATGAAACTATTTTGTAATCGCATTATAATAGCAATTTGTACAATAAATTTAATATTAAGGATATATGGCAGGTATATGATTTCATGCCTCAATCGTTATGAAATTTTCTAGGCATATGAACTATATAGTTTGAGAAATAGGTACAAGCTTTTTAATGTATTCTGGTAATATTTATTACTGATAACGGGTTTTTTCTTTAATATTATCAAGAACATATGAGGAGCGGGCATGTCCTTGCTACGTTTGAATAAAATGTACGGCATATGCTATCTATAAAATATAAAACTATATAACAGTGTTGACTTTCTCATGATTATAATTGTAGAGGGAATAAAAGCCGAGTCCTTACACCAATTTTGTTTAAATGAATGGTTTTTTCAGAATTCTTGATGTGAAGCACTATTGTACTACTGAAATTTCAGCTATTTGTAATAAAATCTAATATCTTCAAATTATATAAAGGTTAAGCGCAAGATGTATCCAAAAGGTATCTGTGTATCTGTGTTTTTTATTAAGCTTTTTTTGTGATTTAATTGTTCTTAAATACATTTTAAATTTATTGAAAAAAAATAACAAAAATTTAATAAATTATAATATAAATGTTTTTTTATATATTATTTTGCGTTTAGCCTAGCGTTTTACATTTAATTAAAATTTCCTTAATTAATATTGAAATCAAAGAAAATCTAAAAATTTATTAATCTTGCAATTATTTCACACATTACTGAACATTTTCCCTTTCCCTTTTGTATTTGATGTAATTTGTCCTTAAAGTAATTTAATCAAGATTTATTTGAAATAATTGAAGTGTAAAGCTTTTAAATAATTGATATTGGTTTCGAGTAATTTATCATTTAAAATGAAAACTAAAATATTAAAACAAGAGCAAAAATAAATACTGACCTAAATATGTGTAACAAAAATTTTAAATTTTATTTTAAATTTTATTATTATATGGCTTAAGAAGTTAAAATAAAAAATAAGCAAATAAAAAAATTAACGTTTCACTTTTGTTGAAAAGGAAATTAAGTTTATATTAATTTTTTTTAACTATTGAATTTTCACTTTCGGTTGCATAATAAAATGGTAATAATTTTTATATCCTTATTTCCTTTCTCCTTAAAAGGAAATATTTGTAAATTTTTCAAACTGTTTTCGTATAAAAAACGTTTATGGGAAATAACTGTAGGATTATGGAAAGATATATGTATACTCAAGTTCCAAACACAGACAAACATATTTATGCACAGATGTGTGCATGTATATGTAAAGCAGAAATTTGTTTGCATTGAACAATTTTACTATGCTTTTCCGTACTCATATTTCAGCAAATAAACGGAAAAATTTATATATTGTTAAGAATACAATAACAGACGAATGCATATGATAGATCACAATGGAAACGTTTACAATTTCAAGTTATCCATACAAGTGTGTGTGTGTGTGTATGAGTGTGAGTTTGTATTATTTTTCTTACTCATACACTCGAATAGTTTAACACTAATTTAACAACAATAAAGATAAATTCCGTTTATAAGCTGCAGAATAGACGTTGTTGAGTTGTTAATATATTTTTTTTTCTCTGCAAAACTAGTTTGGAATGATACTGTAACAGGTTTGATTTGGTTTTGCTATCAATGAGCAATTTTAATGCAATTTGCAAATAGACCAAAATACAAAAATTACTTCGAAGCCTTACTGCCAGAGAGTCACAAATCAAAAATTTCAAGTTTTTACTTAAAATTACACAATAAAAGGAAATTAAATATAATTTTACCACTAAGTTATTGTTGAACTCAAGACCATAAACAAAATTTTTGTATAGCTAATTCTTGCGTTGTATTGTTATTGAAGCAAACGTTCGATATTTTGTTGTTACGGAGAAAAATGTAAAGGCTTTTATCTGAAACTACAATTGTTAAATAGTTTATATGGATAAAAAATTTTCTGTTGAAATTCGCTAGTAACGGTGGAAAATTTATATTTGTGTACATCTACACTCAAGGATCAGCTTAAAAATAAGAACGCGCCACCTTAATTCAATCACTTTCAACATTATAGAAAATGTATGTGGAAATAATTAAAAATAAATAAAATTGATAAACTAATATTGAAATAAGAAATTTCAACATGACTAGACTTTCTTTAATGGTTCTTATTAATTCAATATGGTTTTTATTAATTTCAAGCTGCTTTTTCTCTAGGTGTGTATTTGTAAAATTTGCTGGAAGAATTTCATAATAGAAGAAACCAAATTGTTTGTCCTGAACTCTCTTCTTCCCAGCAATGGTTAATTCCCTGTGTAAAATGAATGCCTTTATTTACACTCTCTTTAAGAAAAATTCTCTCAAGACTATATTTACTTAGTATATTCATAAAGTAACTTCTAATACTTATAGCAAGCTGTTCTTGACCAAAAAAAAAGATAAAGAGAAGTTTTTTAACCCCGATGAACTAACGAAAGCTGAAGCTATCAAACGAACTGTCATACTGCTTTCACTTTTTGACATTTTTGATCAGGCTCTTGTACAAAGCGATTTAGAAAATTTTTTGTCTTAGAAGAATTTTTTCTTGATTTTCATATGGAAGTGGTTGGTGATTTTTGTAACTCATAGCTTATTTCAGTTTTATTCTGAACCTCAGTATTCTTATTGTAAAGTGTGTTTATATCCTTTAGAAGTATTTGTTTTACAGTAACTGAGCATTATACATACGCATTTTAAACTTAATTATATTGCTTGTATGCCACTTAATAATGCTTGTGCAGCACTCTAGTTATAATTAAACATGTTTATAAACATTTATGTACATGTACATGCGCTACATTAACGTAAGTGCAAAGTCTCAGTTAGCCGACTATAATATAATGTAACTGCAATGTAAGAAACAGCTGATCCATATTTTTATATGAATAGTGAGTTACATTACATTACATCTCTATAAACATTTTCACTACTTATCACATAACAATATCGATCAGCTGTTTCATACTGTTGCATTTACATTACATTCAAGTCGGCTAACTGAGCCTTAATGAGTTCCTTACTAAGGCATAGCATAAATGAAAAAATTATGTAATAAAAATTATGCCCTACTTTATTATAAAATTTTTTAAAGGAAAAATTCATCTTATGACGTATCGTTAAAATGCAGGAATAAATGCACATAATACATCACTAAAAAAGAAGCACAGTGAAAAATTAATAAATGTTAAAAAATTGGGAAGAATTGCAATTTTTAGGTGCTCTTAAGCAAATTTTCAATCTCAGTTTTTTTTTAACAAGAATTAACCGAAAGAAATGGTTAGCACCATTGAATTCAGCGTAATCCAACAGGTTCCCCGCTTGTTAAAATTTTGAACTGGCACAGCGTTATTTACAACTCTCTAACTAAAATCCAAATTTAAGCGACAATAATATTTTTCAATCCAATAATAAAAATATAGATATATTTTAGCTTAACTAAAATATTTAAAAATACACAATACATTTTCAATTAACCATAACCTGATTTGTTTATTGCAATATATTATGGTCGAAGTTGCAAAGTTTTTATTGTTCAAATGAAAACATTTAAATCTAACATTTATTTAGCTAAATACCGTTTTTGATAACAGAAGAATAAAATAACTAACAGCCTGTATGTGTAAGTCCCAAATTTGCAGCCATTAGTTAACTAATAGCAATAGTTTAACCAATAATAATTGATTCACAGCTCCTTGTCTACCATTAGTTAAACTGCCAGCCAAATCTCATTGGTTAACAAATAATTAGACAACAGCTGATTCGTTGTAAGCTTTGTTAGTATTGTTGCATTGTGAAAATTTTTATACAAATTTCACACATACATTTTCATTTTCACATTAGCTGTAACACATTCTTTTTCCTATATATTTTATATTATATTTTAGTTTTTTCGAACCAATTTCAGCACCAATTCAATATCTTGCACAATAAAGTTAGATGAACGAGCACTGTTTTATCCATTTTAAAAAAATAATATAGCAAATGTTAACAAAAACCATATGCTATAGTGAAACTTATAGACTTGTATCGAACTCTTTCAGTAGCTCCTTTTTGACACAAACCAACGATCAAACCCATGTTTGATCATTAGTTTGTGCCAAAAACGAGCTACTCAAAGAGTTCGATACAAGTCTAGAAACTTAATTCTTTGATAGGATTTTACCATTCTTTACTCATATTTTGAACCTCAGTTAAACAATGCACTGTAAATATGAAGCATTAGTTAAACAATAATTATAATTTTAGTTTACTAATAATTAACTAATGACTGTAAAATTTGGCCCTTAGATGTTGGCATTAGAATATTTTGCGTCTTTGGTAAAAATCAGCTACGTCCACACACACACAGCCTCTGACATTTGAATTTGAAGTAAGCAGCTTTAAAAGTTCTTAAATTTGTTCTTGTTTCTTTGCAAATTAAAAGCAAGCATTGTTGTCGCCGGAATCTAGTTGTCTGTTGGCTTAAAAGCTCTTTTGTAAAAGTTGGTCCGTTCTGCATATACCTTGGATGCAGTTGGTATATTTTAAAGTAATACAGGCTGTTAGAAATAATATGAAATTGTTATCTTAAAAGCTAGAAAAATTAAGTGTAAGAGTCTGAACACAATGTAACGATTATTTATTGCGGTGCGGCTTTTTCCATGCGATTTTGAAGCAAAAAACCGCAGTGCAGAACGGAATAAAATTTAAATCTATTTTATATTCATTGCGGACTTTCTTATTCTCTCAATTTTTGATACTCTTTCTCTTGCTGATGCTGCCGTAGTTTTTGAATAATTGGCTGTGTTCACAACATTATTGTAAACAAAAAACATGATTTTGAAGTTCAAACATTTTTGCCATAGATTTAATTAATTAATTAATTTAATTATTTTAATTTAAAAAAATTTATATATTTTGTATATTTTATATCTGCGAATGCATAAAATGTTAATAATTTTTTGTTTTTAGTTATAAAAATGTATGCACAAAAAAATTAATAAAAATTTAAACAAATAATGACAAGTATTGCCGTCAACGTCTTTCATTGTATTATGTTTATTTTTCTCTCCCGTATTAAAACAAAAATCATTTAAGTTTACAAAATGTTTATTTAACAAATTTCCGTTCAAAAATCATTTTATAAGCCTTTAGTAAATCAAAATTAGTTTTTAAAGAATACGGCAGCTATTTTAATACGGCAGCTATTGTTGAAGGCAATAATTACTAAAATTCTTCAGAAATTTGGCTTAAAGTATGATTTTTTCCCATATATGTATATTTTTCGAAAGCTCTAAAATTATTTCAGAACTGCAACTAAATATTAATATATAATATTAAATATTGATTATAATTAAAGAGCCATAAAGGGCTCATTTCCTCTGTATTAGCATATCTGTAGAATTCACTTACTTATTTTTTCCCAAATAATGCCTTTTTTAAATTAAAACTATATTATTTATATTTAATAAATTTATTATTCGACATATTGTCACAATTACATTTTAATTTGAAATTTATTTACTGTTGGTTAAGCTCCGTCTGCATGCACTTCATTGTTACTGTAACAAATCATCAATAGACTTCAACCACACATTTAGTAACAAAGCTCTTATCTTATCTTGGGACTATTCAAAATGTTTGGTTGAAGTCTACTGACGATTTTTTACAGCAACAATGAAATGCATATAGACGGAATCACCAACAAATAAATTTCAAATTATATTATATATCTTTAGTTTAGTCAATTCATATAATTTGATTAATTACATATCAGATCATATTTTCCATTAATTGGAATATATATTCGTCCTACTCCCCTTTTCAAGACATCGAATCAGGAAAAAGTATTTATTAATTTAACTAACGTCCCTTTTCACAATGTATGGTTAAGAGTTAACGTGAACTTTAACTGACAGTTCTTCATACAAAACTTGCCGTTAAAGTCCCTGTTATCTTCTAACCATACATTGTGAAAAGGTACGTGGGACTGTTAAATGGTTAACATTCCGCTGTTAACTGCAAAATGGTCTATACTAAAATTTTAGGTTTTTGTCTCTGCTTTCTAGATCTCAATTTATCTGCACACGCGTAAATGTTTGTATGGATTTAAAGAAACCCCTTTTCCCACCAAGTAAATTTTGTTAAGTTTTTAGCTAAACTAAGTTGTAATATGCAGCGTTTGTATTATCTTGCTAATAGCTCTTCTTTCCTAGTGGCCATTTTAGAGCTTCTGTATTAGTCAGTGGGTTGCTGACGTACGTAAAAATAACGCACAAACAAAATAAAAAACATTATATGCAAACGCCTTAAACGAAGTGTTGCTCTGAAGGCGTAGATGTGTGTGTATTATTTTTTTTTTAATATATGAAAATTGAACTGAGGTACTAGAGATTGAAAACAGAATGAGAGAAAGTTAAAAAAAAAAAGAATAATTTTTCAGGAAATTGCATTTTTGAGTGGATAATTTATATGCAAGTTACGTATGTATGTACATGTGCATATTTGTAATATTTCTTTTGGTTTTTGTGTTTCAATATGCGCTCCATACTCTAAGCAAGGTTGGATAAGCAAGCACACACACACACCCAAACTATTTATGTTGCAACATGACTGTATGTGGTATATATGTATACCACTACAAACGTTGAAAATTTCTGATGCAGCAGTAGCAGTAGCAACAATAACAACTAAAGGTCGAGTGTGTTTGTATATTTTTTCCAACATTTTAAGACATAACATACACATATATACATATGCACATGCAACATGCACCCAGTTGACCAAGACTTTCGCTATGGATATCGATTTCATATATATCTTGAATATTAACCGAGTAAAACTGGCGAGAGTGACACTCAAAAATTAATCGAAAAAAGTTCACCTGTCGCTCAGCTTTGTCCCAAAAAACATTCGATCTCGAAGTTTCGCTAGAAATATCAAAAGTGAGAGAATATCTAATAAATTTCGATATCCCAAAAAGGCAGCAAAACAAGTAATAAAGTAATTTTATTTTTTCATTTATTTATTTTAACTTACTTATTTTATTTATTTATTTTTTTAGTACCTTTATTTAGGCAATAAACCCATTCACCACAGCAAGCTACCGACTATCAAATGTCAAGGATAGAATACACATAATTATATGAGAATGATTCTTTTGAAGACGGCAAGGCAACATGGCGGCAGGTTGTTGTCTATGCTGATTTTGTCGTTGTAGTCTAATTAAACTAATTTTTTTTGGCTGCAATGAGAAAAGTCAGTGTTGCCAGTAGAATACAAAATATTGAATGAATGATATCGTACAATTATTTCATATTATTTAACAGAAACAATATCCAAAAATTGATGTTAAGCATAAATTGGTTAATTTTTATACTCTTACGTCATATAATTATATATCGAAACAGTACTTTAATTTTTATAAATGCGAAATATTTGAAGGTGGCAATACTGAAGTGTGTATTTATACTTAAATATGAGGTGCAGGTGGTGCTGCTGGCATTTGAAGTCGTGTGTTCGTGTAGCCTGCTGTGGTGAATGTATTAGGCTGCAGGATTTGAACATGGTACCTCCATTCTAACAAACCAATATACATCCACTAAGTTATCGTGACAAATATTTTTCTCTTCAATTAATGCACATATGTATGTATGTGTTCTTATTTCAGTTTTTAACTTACAGTGCTGTCATGCATCGAACTTGGTAGCTCTAGGCTAACAGTCTAGCACACATCCACAAGGCTATCGTCACACATTAAGGAAACTATCGAGAGATTTTCAAAGCTCGAAGTTTTAGCGAGCATTCGAATTTTCTTTCATTACACAAAAAAAAGTAAAAACAAGATTCAATTAAAAAATACAAAGATTCAGTTAAAAAAATAATTAGTTTTCAACCAATCACGGAAATTGTAGTATTAACTTATCCATTTTAATTGAAATTTTTTTTAATTTTTTCAATTAAAAAAATATTACATAAACTAAAATTTAATTGAAATATTTTTAAAGATTCAATTAAAAAATTAATCGAAATATTTTTGACGATTCAGTTAAAAAACTAATTAAAAATTTTTAAAGATTCAATTAAAATAGTAATTGAAATATAGAAAAAATTTAATAGTATAAAAAATTTAGTATAAAAAATTTATATGTATATATAAATAATTTCCAAAAATGGAAACGTCATGCACCGTATAGTTTTTTAAGTTCGAATGGTGCACGAAAGTACGTCCAATGGCCGTATTTGGCGTTTGATAGTGTGCCGTAAGTGTAAATGTAGAATATCGCAGCTTTTCATTGAATTTTGTGTGTATTTTGTGATTGGATTTTAAAGAAAGGCTACGATATTTTCCACTACATATACATACATACTTACCCAAGACCATTTGCATCGAACCCCAAATACCGCTAATGTACGAACTTTACCATCCATATTTGATCTTTCAGCTTGTATTTCTTTTTATTATGTGCTTTTTTTCTCAAGAAAAGAGAAGAAAATGAATTTCTGTTTTTTTAATTTTATATTTTATTTTTATTCCACGCATGTCAAAATTACTATGAATCAAAAAAATAAAAAAATATGCTTAGTAGTTTTTTCTCCCATATAAAATATTAAAACCAATTAAAAGATTAATTGGGTACTTTAATTGAAAATATTTTTTCAAAACAATGTAGCATACTATAACAAACAGCTCGATTTTCATACATAACAACAAAAGTTTCATTATTTACTTGCAATTTATATGTAATAATTGTTAACCAATTCATAAAATTCTGAGTTAAGCTCTGTTGATAACACTTTTTTGATAAAGCAGTAAATTCAATTAAAACAAACATATATTCAATTAAAATATTAGTAAAAAATATAATTTTTTCTAAGAAAACATTTAATTGTAAGAAATTCAACAATAACTTTTTCTGTGTAGCGAACAAATATTGAATAATTTTTTTTCGAAATTTCTTCGCTTTAGTGAGCATTCCTTTTTATCGAATCTCAGGTCAAGTGGGTAACTGCAAACTATTTAGAACTTCCACATTCATGTTTGTGTGTGTGTATGTGTGTGTGTGTGAGCGTGTGTGTGTATATATGTGTGTGCTTTTATGCAAAAAATGAAACGAACAAAAACTACAACTGCCATAGAATGGATAAATGCAAACTAATATAAAATTACTGCTATAAGCAAAATAACATTTTAACATGATCGCACACACACATACATACATATACACAATGTAAATGCATGCACATGCATACATTTATATACATGCAAAATAAAACAGTGTTTTATTATCAAAACGAGAACTTAATATGCAGTAAGTTCAAAAAAAAAAAAAGAATAGAAAAAAATGATTGAGAAATGAAGAAAAACAGCAGGGAGACGAGTTAGTGGCAATAACAAGAAGCAAAAAAAAAGTGAACTTAATGTTAAAATGATAGTAGGTCAAGATTTTGCCACACAACACTTTAACGTACATAAGTGAAGATGCGTTTAGAAAATCGTTATGAGTTTGATTGTTATTTCATTTCTCTAAACCCTTAAAAAAAGGAAATTTGTAATTTTTCTTAGTGAATAAGAATTTTGTTTGCAATATGCTTTAACAGTGTTAAGTTAATCTGCTATATTATGTGCTAGAGGACGGGGCCAATAAGTGCGTCACTTTTTTAAATAAAAAATAATTTACTTAATGTTTTTATGTTAAACTTAAATAATTAAATTTTTCAAGTATTTTTTAAAATCATGGGTGAAATTTATTTCCTGGTATGTAGTTTATAGAGGTGAGCACAAAATGTGTGCATACTTAATCTTCATGGTGTACAGTCATACTCGAAAAATCGTCAGAAAAATCGGACATATCAAAATTTACTTTTTTTTAACATGTATAAATATGTTTATTTTGTTTTATAAATGTAATTACATAAATTTTACACGAAGCCACTCGTATTGGTGTTACCTCTCATAGTTTTATATCTCTTAGTGATAATTTTATGAAAAATATTCCCAAGCTAGCAGGTCCTAGTTTTGATCTTAGTACTTTTGATGGTCGAAATTTTTGACAGGAACTTGGGGCCTTTTTTCATATTTATGATTTTTGAGGACATCACTGTACACAGAGGTCAATATATCGTTGGTCTCAAGTAGAAAAGCCCTAATATAAATAACTGTAACTTTACAGGAGAAGGTAAAACATAATTGATACTGTAATATTGAAAAAAACATTTTTTTCAACTGCTTTTAAAACATTATTTTTTTACACTTTTGCAGTAAATTTTTGTGGCAATTTGTGTGAAATGCATTTGAATCACAGAAAAACTCAAATTCGTAAAAAATACAAGTTTGGACCTTTCTACTAGAGACCATCGGTATGTATATTGTATGTTCATTTATCGCAACCATAGAGTATTGACTCAAATTTTAAAATAAGAATAATAAATGCCAATATTCTATTTTTTAAGGCTAAACCATCAACAAATAAATTTTTTTAAATTAAATAGTAAATTATTGACAGAGTCTGCAAAACTACACCAAAACGTATTATTGGGTATGCATATATGAATTCTAATAGTAGATTTTTCATAAGAAGTTGTCCTATTTAGACTATTGAAAAATCGTCAATTTGAAACAAAAATATCGTCAAATCGTCATTTTGCTATTTTCGGCACGAAAAATCGTCAAAACAGCCGTGCAGTGATGTTATATATTGTTACGTTTAAATTTTGTTAAACGTGTGAGTTCTTTTGATTGCTCAAAAATAAAAATAAATAACAACACGATTTTCTTATTTGCAACTGAACTTCCTTTTATTCTTGACTAAACCAATTACAACTTGTGTTTTCTTATTTGCTTCTGAACGTTATTATCCACGTCACGATGTCTTTTACTTTAAACGATGTTCACTCTACTAATTTCCAATTAGCACTGACTGACTTGTTCATTCACAACACAACTGAACTTTACAACTGACTTAAGGCCCAACTATAATATGAATATGCTGGCTTAAGCTAATGCCAGAATTGAACGATAAGTCTGTCAAATACTTAAGCAATTCAGATGTGACTTTTAGGTGGCCACAAAGTACTTACATGCACTTAAGTATTCTTTAGCCACAGTTGCACATATAGGTATTGTTAAAATTTTTTTAGTAATTTTGTTTCTTCTTATAACTACTAAATAAATGCAATTCAATCAAATTAAGTTGTTGGAACGTCCTAATCTATTAAAAATTCACGTGTAATTATATCCACCACTTTATTACTTGTTTTATTTGTTTTGCCTACCAAAAAGTACAACAGTGAACATACATAAATAATCTCAAGTGTATGTGTGTATATGTGTATTGTAAAACAAAAAATGAAAATAAAATTTTTGCTTTTTTTCTGAGTTTAAAATAAGAAACAATAAAAAAATATTTAAAATTAATGAATGTTTTCTGCTGCTGTTTGCTTGAGTTTAAAAAAAATGCAAAAACAGTACCTTCCGTACGGAATGTGCGTTCAGTTTGGCACTTAGCTTAAGCAAATGATATTTGACGAAACTTGACGAAAAGTTCCATAAGTACATTATAGTTTGCCACATACGTTTTATATGTAACCGCACAGTTGCTTAAGTTCGCCTATTCCTATTATAGTTGGGCCTTTATTCACGACTGACTTGCCATTGGTTGCGTCGCGCTTTTTATACTGTGCACCAATACCACTAGAAGTTTCAAGCATAGTCCAGACGATCATTATCATCTTAAATGTTGTTTACTAAGTGCCCAATTAAGTTCATGTGGTAACTATGTACATACATGTGTATATGCATACGTGTGTACATCATTAACTAAGCAATGCGTGGTGGTTGTTTACCTTTTGCCTTTCGTTTGAATTAGCATGTATGTTAGTGCGTGTGTAAATATGCGAATCTTCTAAATAAGCAGACGCTTTTTGTTGTTGCTTTTGCTTGCTTACGTGTTACGCATGCTTATTTAGTTCTTTGCTACAGTGTTTGCACGCGAATATGTGTGTACGTTTGTTGCTTTAGTTAAATACTTCTAGATAGTTCTTTGCATTAACCCTGTAGGAATCTTTTTACGTAACAATATTATATATTTTACGTTATTTTGACGATTTTTTATAACAAATTTCCCAATATGACGATGACGATTTTGGTTCAAATATTCCTCATATTTTGACTATTTGTTTAAATAAGTATTTAGTAACATAAATGTGCCAACAAAGCCTTGCATAAAAGAGTTTTTATTTCGATAACACAATCAAAAGTTTTAATTTAATTACAGCATCATTTATGTTAAATATAGACTCTGAAATTCTTTTTTTACTAAAAAGTTTTCCAAATCTTGTGTCTAAAGTGTTGAAAGAATATTAAGTAATATTAATCTTACTAAAACCAAGATCTGAAATCTACTGGAAACAAAAGCCCTTGAAATCATTATGTTTTCAAAAGATTATTTGATGTGTAACTCTTCGGAATGTTACAATATTGACATTAAAAAATTTTGTCTAAAACCACAATTCTAAAATGTATGTATGTAGGTATAGTTTTATTTTGAAACTAGTTTTATTAATAGGCAGATTTTGTAATTTTTTCGTTTCTAAACGTTTCAAATTTGTATGAAAATTAACTAAAATTCGTTTCAAACAATATTTTTTTTAATTTAAGAAATTTTTTTTGACAATAAAATGAATGAATGATTGGTTTTTGTTAAATAAAATAGTGTTTTATTTCTACTATGATATATAGTAGTTTTTTAATAAAACGTATAATTCTTCTATGACGATTTTTCGACGATTTTTGTGGAAAAATCTGACGATTTTGACGATTTTCTTCTTAAATTTTGACGATTTTTAGAAAAAATTTCCTAACAACACTGCAGCCGTGTGTGTACAGTATTGAATTGTTCTCAGTTTTTAGTGCTCTTGGTTTTATGAGAGAATGCAAGAGCATTTGTTTATCTGCCAAGCAGCGTTGTCAACTCGGTGCTTTTCGCAACGTTTCTAGTGCTTTTTGAAATTTTCGACGCGAGAAATTTTGAAGTTAGTGCTCAGTGCTTTTTAAATTAATTTTTAGTGCTTTTTGTTTCGTGGCGGTGGCACTAGATCCAAAATTCAAAAAAAATTTCCATATCTATTTTTTTTTTCGAGGAAGGCTATCGTTCAAAAAGCAGAAAATTTCCAAAAATTCGAATAAGGTTGTACAATACTTGCAGAAATACCCTCAAACTTTAACATTTTAAGCATAATTAATGTAAAGAATACATTAAGCAAGTAGGTACCCAAATATAGTTTAATAGCATCATCTTGTCTAGTTTCTATAACAATGGATGCAGAATGGAGAAACTTTGAGTCCAATGTCAAGTTTTTGGGCAGAAGTAAAATCTAATAAGTTTATGTCAAGTTAATGGATGTAAACTCGTTTGAGGCATTATCAAAAACTGCATTTCCAGCAATCTTTTGTCACTTCAATGTTTAAGCGCGCAGAAGTAGATTTTTTACCTCTACGACTTTATTAAGTTTAACAAACGTAACAATATATCCTTACACTTTGTTATAACTTCGCTTCATAATAGAAAAGGTCTGAAACGAGAAAATTGAATTGTGAATATACTTTTTTATACACTCAGGGGAAAAACGTGCTAAAATTAAGATTTTACGCTCAAAACTCAAATCATTTGAATATTTATAGTCTGTTAAATATGAAAATTCTTGATTCAAGAATAAAACGTTGATTTTTTTAAAATCAAATTTAAGATTTTTTTCTTAATAAAAATCTTAAATTAAGATCATATTCTTAACAATTTAAGGATATAATCTTAAAATTATTATTACGTTCTTGATTTTAAGACTGCGCTATTAAAGTTTAAGACCACGTTTTTGATTTAAAGAATTCATTCTATAAACTAAGAATTTATAGAATGAAATTAAAATTAATTAAATTTGAGAACGTCAATCTTACTGACCAAATTTCAAGATTGAAATATTAAGATCTCTTCAATTTAAATTGAAGAATTTTGTTCTTAAATTTAGATCGATTTATTCTCTTAGGCCCAAATTCACAGTCATTAAGTTAGCTAATAGCAATAGTTTAACCAATAATATTTGATTCACAGCTTTTGGTTTAACATTAGTTAAACCGCCAAACGTCATTGGTTAAGAAATAGTTTTATATTACAGCTGCTTCGTTGTAAATTCTATCAGTATTGATGTTTTGTGAACAACATAATATCTTGTGGTGAACAATTTTGGATACATTTCATACATATGTACGTTGTAAAGCATCTTCTTTGTGTTTAGCTGTAATACATTCTTTTTTTTATTTTCTATTATGTTTTTGGTTTTCCCGAACCAATTTCTGCACTAAGTTAATATTTTTCACGATAAACTTAGATGAGCGAGCACTTATTTTTATCAATTTTTAAGAAATTATATAATAAATGTAATCAAAAAGTATACGTTAAACAATAGTTATCATTTTATTTTACTAATAATTAATTAGAACTAAAACCTGTATCGGATGCCTCAAATTTGAAGTTTTAGGTATAAAATGCAAGGTCAACCGATTCCTATATATCTTATATAAACATTTATCTATAACAATTTTTTTAATATAATAAAATAATTAAATTTAGTGCTTTTTTACTTAAATTACGCGTTTTTTTTCATAGTTTCAGTGCTTTTTGAAATTTAAAAGTTGACAACACTGCTGCCATGCAAGGGCATTAGATATTGTAGTCAGCGTGACTGTTTGACCGACTATAGTGGCAAATTGCCACTTTTTCGACTGCCTTACCTCTTTCCGACTGCCTTGCCACTTTTTGTCTTCCTTTTTTTAGAGTGAATTATATAGAAATACATTAAAATTAAAAAGTTTAGTGTAGTTTTCTAATTTTTTTTTTTAATTTTGCCCCCTTTTTTGATAAATCCCCTTTTGGTGCGAATTTTGAAAAAAATGTCATCGGTCACCCTGATTGTAGTGTCGAAGCATATTTCACTACTGCACACCGAATGACAATTGTAAAATGAGCACACAAGTGAAAAAAGATGTGTATGTGTAAATGAAAAAACAAACAAAGTAGATTATTTGAGCGTATTAGTTCGCACGCGATACTTTCCTAAGTTTTAAAATTTATTAATTTAAGACTAAAAAATAAAATAAATAAATAGGTAAATAAAAATAATATCTTTCACACTGAATATAATTGTAAAACGTTTTATTATCACGTAATATTTCATAAAATTCTGAGTTTGTTAAATAATTATGGTGCACTATGAGTGTACAATATAAATATTGCACACTTGACACAACTGTCGATTCATCTGTTGTACAGTGATTTTGTGTGCTTTTTGTTCTCTATTTTTGCTTTACACTCAATTACAATCACCACTACAAACAATATTCGCTTTTGAAAAAATACAATACTGTGCACTTTTTCACGGCTTGTGCTCACTTCTAGTCTTTAAGCATGTCTACATGCACTTCTGTGTTTCTTTTTCAAGATATATGCACTTGTTAAAAGTTTTCCCCATTTTGATCTACTTCAAAAAAATAATATTTGTGGAGGTCATCAAAATTGGCATTTGTTTGTGAAATAATTACATTTCCATGTGAGAAGAAGAAATAAACACTCAGGGCTAAATTCAGTGAATAATATTTTTTTATTCATACTAACCAATGTGTGTGCAAGGTTTAATAAAGATCACTTCATTAGAAATATTTGAAAGACAGGTTTTGTGTTGTTACGTTTTAAGCTTTTTAAAACATAATTTTTGCCCGTTCGAAATTGCAATCAAATAAAAGTAACAAGTATACAGTTTTTATTAAATTAGAACATTTTTAATTAAGACAACAATGTTACTAAAGTCTTTTGAATATAATGTTAAATTATTCACTGTTAGAATACCAGAATTTTAATAAACACTGTTTAGCTGATGCATCACTGTCCATATACTTAACATAAAGTTTTTTAATTTTATTACGATTACTCACACACAAGATTATTAATTTATTGACAATATTCGCTTCCTGAGGACGTTGTGAGTTAAAATATTTTTAACAAAATAATTTTTAAAGTTGTTGAAAAGCCTTAAATGGTACTAAATAGAAGAGAATATATTGACAACCCAATTTCAAAACATGCTAATTCGACAAAACATGTTATGCTGAGAATAGCATTTCTGAATTAATGGTTTATTTGCTTAGATTTTGTAAACTTTTTATGGTAATTGGAGCATTCTCTCAAAAGTTATAAGCATAAATGTATTTAATATAATTTGTCAAGTTTATGAAACTTAAATTTTTAATAATGAAGTGTTGCAGCGCCTCTGGTGTCACTGAGGCACACTAAATTTCTTAAGCTGTATTTATTTTATTACATCGCCAATGATTCTGCTACATATACGTAGACTAATAAACACAAAACCTTTCATGTAGGACTTGTTGCTCTTTTTTACAAACTCCAAGTAAATTATTTCATCGAACATTTCAGGTAAAATGTTCACATAGTTTAACTCTTTAATTTAATCTATCCTCTGCCAAACTGTTGCTTATTTTTTGAGTTCACTGACCTCACGAAGAGATTATATTAAATGGAATTGTCATTATAAGCTTAATTGGGTTCATTATTATTAAAAAAAGTGTCACAAAAAGGATTTGTTTTCAAGCAAAATGTTTAAAGGATATATTTATCCTTTTTGAAAGGCTGGCTGATTGTTCCCTGAGTAAAAACTTAAAACTTATTTTGTTTACAAACTTTTGAATTTTTCCTAGAAAACAACAAAATTAAAACAAATTATTACAAGAGTATAAGGGTTTCTTGTATATTTTAAGGTATATAGCACAAGAAGCTTGTAGCGATTTTCTTTTACCTAAGATTTCAAGCTTTCAAGCTAAAAATATTTTGTTCTGGTTATATGAAGCCTTTATGAACTTCAAATTAAACTGTGCAGTAATGCCTATAGCGTTTTTTTTCCTAAAAAAGGGCAACAATAAGCAAATGAATTTGATATGGATATTGATTAACAAAAGGCAGTAAATAGAAATTAAAGGGAATTTAATTTCTAAAATTATACCGCTAAATAAATAAATAGAAAAATATTTATATATTTTTTTGGATTAAAAATAGCATAAACAAATTTATTATTTTTTTTTATAAAAAATAAACAATAATTAGGCTTCGTTATTGTTATAAATTTTATAATAAAAGTCAAAACTTAATATTTATTCTGTTCGACAATTGTATCGTCTGTATATGCTAGAAGGTTCGTATATTTGCTTTATGATTTTGTTCCAAGCAACATATTTTCAACACATATTTTTTCATATATTTTTCAAACTTTTGCATTTTATTATAATATGATTTATATGACATTTATATTATCTCGAAATCTAGTACTTACGAGAGTAGATTTGTAGTCAATCAATTCAAAATCGAATATTTTTATTTTATTTTTACCACCCTGTACAACATATTTATATAAAAGATGATTGAATTAACTACGGCCTGCCTAAAAAGGTGTGTGAATTAACTACATTGCAGTTGTTTGGTTGCAGTTTTGGAAAGTTTTTGGTTAATGGGCTCTGTTTTGGATAAAAAATCTTGATAAATGTCAAAAAAGAACATGGTGTAAACGGTATAGATTTTCATGAATATTTCAATTAAAACCTAATCGATTTTGTGCATGTATAAAGGCCCTTTTAATTTCATTTTTATGTTTTAAAAATATATCATATTTTTAATTTTTATTTTTCATTATCAAAAACAAAACAACGATTTTTAAGAAAATAATTTAGAGAATTCAAACACAAGAACTCAGAAGCATTTTCAAAAAAAACCTCCTAAATCTTCTTACTGAATTGGGGCATTATTTTATGATTTTTATTTTTTGAACAGAAAAAACTATTATATCCGAATTTTTATTTTTTTCGATCAGAAATAAAAGTTATTTTCTGATTTAAATTTTTGTTTCGAAAAAAATGTTTTTTTATTTAATAATTCAAGTTTTGAAAAATTTAGTTGAAAGCAACTAAAATATTGTGATTAGGCCCGTCTGTCTGATGGTTTCTTGTACTTGATTCTTGTCTTTAAAAATTCAATAATAATTATTTTATTCGGCCCCTCCTCCTGCAGCAATCAATATCTGTGCCAATAAAAAATAAAATTTTTAAATTAAAAATCTATTATGGATTAGTAAGGGATAAATATATATGTATTTCCATTGGGTATGCCATTGTAATCTACTTATGCACACATCATGTATCCTTCGATTTGAAATAAATCATTAAAAATGAAAAGAAAAACTGTTGCTGTGGCTGTGATGTGTGTGTGTGTTAAAATGACATCTCGTATAAAGAAAAATTAATGATGATTTTAGCATAAAATGTTTATTAAAATCAAATTCAAGGTTTCAGTGCACCCATGTACTCTTCTACTTTTTAAACACTTACAATAAAAAATATAAAATAATGTTACAACAAACAATGTATGAGGTTTTTGTTTTATGCAATATCTTTAATCTGCTTAATGTTTTATCACAAAATATGATTTATACTTTAGATTTTTCATATTATAAATGTTAAATCTACGCATAGTGGTATGAAGAAGGATTTTCTCAAATTTGCAAGGACTTTTTGCCAGCACGTTTTTTTGTGTGTGTTTGCTTGCTTATTGTTTTCTTGTTATACTGTAAGTCCATATAAAAGATTTATTCAACATTATCCTTTTTCATATGTATCCTTTTATAAAGTTTCAGCAAAAAATAAATAAAAAATAAAAAATTATGTAAATTTTATAAAATTCGAAAAAAGGATATGCTTTTATGCAACTATATTTAATACAATTCATTTTTATATTACATTATCATATTTTGTTTTTTTTTCTCTTATTGTAGCTCTTGTTGTTTTGTTTGTGGAAAACATTTCTTGTCTGCCTCTTTCGTACATTACATTCTGCTTGATAAACCTTTCCTTTTGCTCCGGTCAATCATATACGAAAAGGCTGGTATGTGGGCATGTGTGTATGTGTGTGTTTGTTCATGTTAAGTTAATAAATTCTTAAGACTTAAATGTGGTTGCAGAGTTAAAAGACCATCAGAAGGATTGAGAAACATAAAAGTGAACTATAAAGGATATAAGTAATTAGGTTAATAAAACACAAGAGCTTTAAATTTATTAAGATATTTTTTTTTAATATTTTATTATAAAGAAACTTCACCAAAATAACAATGATTCTTAGAATTTGTGGGAAACTTTTTTTCAAGTTTAAAGTCTTTTTAGGGTGAAAAAAGGAACCCTATTGTTTTCGCTACACTGTTCGTCTGTCCGTCACACGCTATTTTCTTAGGAACCATTAGAGATACGGACCTGAAATTTGGACAGAGTATATAGAACTTTGGCCGCTACAACAACAAATACATGAGAATAAAAAATTAAAGGGTGTTCCAAAACGAGCAACGAAAAATTTTAAAATCCCATGTAATATACGGACAATTGAAATTTGTAAAATTAGTGTATTTTTATATATACAACAACAATTGACACTAAAATTTAAAAAATTTTAAATTAAGGTGTGGTCCATCAGTTAGTTCAATTTTGACTATGTAATTTTGACAACTTGCTACATATATCTTGGAAACCGTAAGAGGTAAACTCTTACTTAAAATCACCAAAAATTTTAAAAAATCGCCAAAACGAAAAAAATCGCCAATATTAAAAAAAATTCTAACACCAAAATAAGTCGCAAAATTCGAAAAATCGTTCAAATGAAAAAAATCGCCAAAATGAAAAAACCGAAAAAAAATTGCCAAACGCGAAAAAGGCTCCAGTAACAAAATATTAAAAAAAATCGCCAAAAATGAAAAAAATCGCCAAAATTAAAAAAAAATTGCCAAATTGAAAAATCCCCAAAAACCGAAAAAATTGCCAAAATGAGAAAAAAAATTGTCAAAACTAAAAAAAGCGCCTAAATGAAAAAAGTAGCCAAAGTGAAGAAACGCCAGAATCCGAACATTGCCAAAATTAAAAAAAATTGGCAAAACGAAAAAACGCAACAAAAAACAGAATAAAATCGCCAAAAACGAGAAAAAAATTTCAAAACTAAAAAAATTGCTTAAATGGAAAAAACTCCAAAAACCGAAAAAATCGGCAAAATTAAAACAATCTCTAAAAACCAAAATAGTCGCCAAAACGTGAAAATAGTGCCAAAACTAAAAAATCGCCTATTTGAAAAAAAATCGCCAAAATGAAAAAAACAATCTCTAAAAACCTAATAAAATCGCCAAAACTAGAAAAAAGTGCCTAGGCTAAAAAAATCGCCAAAACCGAAAAAACACATAAACCGCTAACTAAAAAAACGCTCTAAACCGAAAAAAAAACACAAAAAACACACACAAAACTATATGTTATATAGGCTATGTTCGTATTGAATTACATATCTACTGTCCGTACGGAACCCTTCGTGCGCGGGTCAAAATCGCACTTCACTGAATTTATTTACAAATGACAGCTGTTAGTTAGTTAATGATGACAACGCAATAAAAAGATATATAAAAAAACTTTACAATTTTGAGCGCTGTGAAATCGTAATAATCTATTAAAAGTAAATGTGCATATTTTATTGCTAAATTGCAAATAAATAGATATTTTGCATTTATACTTACCCAACACCATTTGCATTAAACACTGAATACCAATACTGTTCATATGTACATACATATGCCTGTTATTTTATCTAATTTTTCGACCTTTTTTATATATTCAATTAAACTATTTTTTTGAGCTTTAGGTCTGGTATTTAATTTAATTTATTTAATTTGTAATTGAAAGGAGAAAAGAAAAGAGAAAAATACTAAATATTAAAAAACAAAAAACAATAAATCCTGAAGAAGTTAACCGAAGGTTAACGAAATATTGATTAAATAAAAAGACAAATAATACCAGACCTAAAGCTCAAAAAAATAGTTTAATTGAATACATATGCCTGTATTTAAATCTTTTTAAAATAGTATATTATAAAAACCCCTAACTAACCACTTCTCTCCTTTTCTTTATCAACTACGCAAAATTTCAAACGCCTGCCGTAAATTTTCATTAAATTATCTTTCAGGCAAATCTTAAACGATAATAAGACATAAACCCATTTGACATACCCCGGTATTGAGAAAATCTTTTAGCAAACTATATTGTGGTCTAATTTTATTTATTTGCATGATTTTGTCTTGTTTGTCCGGAACTGTCGAACGTAATGCGCTTATTTGTGTGTCTAATACCTGAAAATAACAAAATTGAAATTAACTTAAGTCAAATAATTGTGGTCGACCACACACTGACTGACTATTTTGTTAAGATACAACAAATACCTGCCTACTACTACACACGCACGTAGAGTGCTATTTAGCCGCAAATGGATTTGTATTTGTTGTTTGCTTGCACACACAAATACACACAAACACGCACGCACACATACACACAAATAGACACACACACACAACAGATAAATGAAAATTTTGGAAGTATGCTTATTGTTTTGCCACAATATACACACGAATGTTATACGTACTTCAATTTTGAAGGCTTTGAAAAATGTTTGACTTTAAAATTTTAATTAAAGTTAAAATTTATTGCACACCAAATGTGTAAGGAAATGGCTTCATTTTAAAGTTTTACTACTTATTTGCCTGCACATTATAAAATTGTGGTACATGCTCGCACATAAAAAAATTGTCACGAGCACAATGAATAAGTTGAGATAAGCTGATTTTGAGTTAATAGTACCTTCTTAATCTTAATCTACATATTCGAAAGTACGCCTGGGCAAGATATCAATTATTTGTGCGATTTTTCAGAAAGTTATAGCACTATGACTTGCGACTTATCTTTTTTAGACTTCTAATCTAATTTGGAATAAAAACTTAATTTAGGTTATACTTTGGTAAACTTTAACTTAAATGTATTACTTATAGTGTGTAAGACGATAACTCTTAAAAGGGCTCTCCTCAAAAAGTTTTAATTAATTTTTCGCTAATTAGTTTTAAAGTTTCCTTGAGCACCTTTGAGCCTTCACTGTTGCCTAGACCTATTTATGCATTCAAACGATACTGCTGAGTAAATTCGTTTTGTTAAAGTCAATGAGCAAGCGAATATGACAACTTAATGTAGTTGTTACTGTGTTTGTTTCAAAACACCTTTTTTTTAAAGAAAACCTGCATATCGCATGACACTTGCGATATCGCATGACACTTGGTGGCATTGTTTAAATGTTGTTATGCCTTGTTTTCTCTAGTTATACCCTTTACCAAAAAATAGTAAAAGGGTATATATAGGTTTGTCATTCCGTTTGTAATTTCGACAATATTAATAAGCGACATATAAAGTATATAATTCTGGATCCTTATGAATATGAAAGACGAATTTTGCTATTGAAAATCAGCAAAATCGAGCAGACGGTTTCAGAGCTGGAAAACTCAAACTCTATTTTTCCATAGAAAATAACTACCGAAAACAAGTTTTTATTACTTTTTTATTAAATTAACTTTTTTTATACTTCGGTATGAATAAAATTGGTATTTATAATTAAAAAAAAAATTTTAAAATTTAACAAAATAAAAAAACGTTTCCAGGGTTGGAAAACTTTAACTTTTTTCCTAATAATTAGGAAAAAAGAACTTTGGTCGCTACAACAACAAATATATAAAAGCTAAAAATTAAAGGGTGTTCAAAAATGAGTGACGAAATGTTTTAAAATCCCATGTAATATACATGCAATTGTATGTACATATGTATATTGACACTTGAAATTTGTAAAATTAGTAACACTAAAATTAAAAAAATTTAAATTAAAGGGTGGTCCATCAGTTAATGAAATTTGGACTATGTAATTTTGACAAATTGCTATATATTGGAAACTGTAACAGTTAAACTCTTGAAATTTTTAAAAAACGGTCAAACTAAAAAATCCGAAAATTATAAAATCGCCAAAAATTTAAAAAAATCGCCAAAACGAAAAAAATCGGCAAAATGAAAAAAAACGCTTAAATTAAAAAAAAAGCGCCAAAAACCGAAAAAAATCGCCAAAACCAGAAAAACGTGTCAAAAGTAACAATAAATTTCCACAATAACAAAAAAAACGACAAAAACCGCAAAAATCGCCAAAACAAACAAAAAAATGCTTATATGAACAAAAATCGCCAAAAATTAAAAAAAATCGCCAAAATAAAAAAAAAATTCGCCAATACGAAAATAAATCGCCAAACCCAGCTAAAAAAATTATATATCGTCCATATATTTTTAATATATGAATGTATATAACTATATATGAATATGTATGAATTCATGTATGGAAATATATGAGATTATACATGGCAAAACTATTATATATGAACTAATATATGGACTATATATGAAAATTTAATTATGAAGCTCTTCATATGTGGATCCATATATAAATATAAGATTTTATATATGGAGCCATATAAGAATGTATGCACACATGATATCTCACATAAGATCGTTTTTGCAATCAAAACAGATTGGAATTTTATCACTGCTGAATTGAAAATCCATTAGAAAATACATACGGTATGCAAAGTTTATATGCGTACCCTCAACGTTTAAAAAAGAAAAACTTTTTGTTAAAAAAAAAACATTTTTGTATGATTTTATACATTGTGGCCCCATTTAATATATCGAATAATCAAAAGGATAATCCAGTCATTAATTTTATAGAAAATAACAAAATTCTCTAGATAAGAAACAGAGTTCATATTACTGTATTGAAAACTATTGTTAGACAGATTATTTTTTCTTTTATAATTAATTGCATTAGTTTTTAATCTGATTTCTTAAGCTAAATGTTATGTAAGAATATGATTTATGTGTTTTTTAAATAATTGATTCACCTTTTGATGAATGAAATGACTTTTAGTTCGTTTTGAATTATTTGTCAAAACAGATGTTTCATTAAATACAACCTCTCTCAAGTCTAAGAAATTTAATTTTAGCAATTTAATATATTGCACAGCAGTGCGCTTTTGTGAATCAAGAGTGTATGAATATGAACTTAAAGAGTGTATGAATATATATAATCATATATGCCCATATACCCTCATTTTTCGGATCCGAACCATATATGGGATATCATATATGCTCCATACATATTTTTTTAGCTGGAAAATTAAAAAAAAACGCCAAACCCTGAAAAAAATCGCCAAAACAAAAAAAAAAATTACCTATATGAAAAAAATCTCCAAAAATTAAAAAAATTTCTTATATGAAAAAAATCGGCAAAATCAAAAAAATCGCTAAAACGAAAAAAATCGCCAAAATTAAAAAAACGCCAAAAACCGAAAAAAATCGCCAAAACGAGAAAAAAGTGTCGAAACTAAAAAAATTGCCAAATAGCAATAAAAACGCAAAAAACCAAAAAAATCGCCAAAACAAAAAAAAATTGCCTATATGAAAAAAATCGCCAAAAAATAAAAAAATCGCCTAAATGAAAAAAATTGTCATAATCAAAAAAATCGCCAAAACGAGAAAAAAGTGTCAAAACTGAAAAAATTGAAACAAAAAAATTAAAAAAAATAAAATATATAAAAAATAAAAAAATTGCCTAAATGAAAAAAAAATCGTCAAAATCAAAAAAATCCGCCAAAACTAAAAAAATTGCCAAAATAAAAAAAACGCCAAGAACCGAAAACAAATGCCAAAACGAGAAAAAAGTGTCAAAACTAAAAAAATTGTCAAAAAGAAAAAAAAAACGCCAAAAACCGAAAAAATTGGATATGTGAAAAAAAAATCGCCAAAAATAAAAAAATTGCCTAAATGAAAAAAAATCGTTAAAATCAAAAAAATCGCCAGAACGAAAAAATCGCAAAAATTAAAAAAAAAACTCCAAAAACCGAAAAAAATTGCCAAAACCAAAACAAATCCTCAAAATAAAATAAATCGCCAAAATTTAAAAAGCACCAAATTAAACATAATGCCAAAAACCTAAAAATTGCACTAGAAAAAAGTATGAATTTTTTCACAAAATGAATATGTACCTACATATCTCTGTGCTTATATATGTATTTATCTCTATACTACATAAACGCACTTTGGTAAAGGGTATATAAGATTCGGCACTGCCGAATATAGCACTCTTACTTGTTTTTACTTATGTTTTATCTTAACAGGTTTATTCAAGAACTGTACTCTCAGGGAAAAGCTGTAACTTAAAAATAAGAACACGTCACATTAATTCAATAATTTTCAAAGCACTAGAAAATGTATACTGAGATACTTAAAAATAAATTAATATTTATAAATTAATAGTGAAAATGAATATTTTTCCATATTTAAATAAGAATTTTCACTTTCGTTAATATTAATTAATAGTTCAATATGGTTTTATTGATTTTAAGCTGTTTTTTCTCTGGGTGTATGTGTTATAGAGTGACATCATCCCTGCACAGACCATTAAATGATCTGAATTTGAGAGTCGGGGTGTCAAATTAAATGACGTTTGACTGTTGGCTGAAACATTAGCAAAATTTTGCTTTTTGCTTTTTGTTTTTCCTCTTTTTTGTTTTTTTTTTTTTGGAGGACATTGCCTAATATTAACTTCTTGCATGTTAAGTGAAATTGTTTGTTTAACATATTTGTTAGCGGGGGAAAGGAGTGACAAGGGAAATGAAATGAGTGAATTAGGTTTATAAAAATTACTATAAATTGCTTCTTATGGTCTTCTTTAACGTATAAAAAGTGATGATGATTTAATGGCATCCACCAGTTTCATTCGAGTTCTATAGGGTAAATATCGCCAAAAGCGTTAAAAATTTCCTTTAGCATGTGCAATCAAATGAAAATAGCATTTAAGTAAAAGCTATTGCATGTCACGCCGTTAAAAATAAAAAACCATAAATCGAGAGCTACTCTGTCGCTCATACAAGTATAAAAACTTTTATTTTTATTTATAATGACATTAATTTCGATTGTCCAAAAGTCTAGCGTAAAATATAACACTTTGTATTTACACCATCATACCACAAACAATATTTAAAGCACAAGTGCAAAGCAATCGCAGGTAATCGATTTTCGTCAAAAAATTAACGGCCTGTCTCACGATGTCTGGTGGTTTGCTGTAAGTTTGAAAATTATCTCGTTTAAGCTCTTTTGACGGTTATGGCACAACATAATGCTTGAGGCTGTTTCAGACTATAATACAGGTATTAATACTTTTGACGAAAATTCATCCCTGGTCTTATATTTGTTAGAAAAATTCCAAAAAAAAACAATAACAACTCAACATGTCAGATCTTTTTTTTTCCACAAAAGTATTAATACTTGTATTTCAGTCTGAAGCGACCTTTATGTGGTATACACAAACACACTTGCTACACTTCTATAGAAAATAGAAGAGGAACATGAGTTATAGCGAGGTAACGTATTTTGGTACAGTAAATTATAGAAACAAGAAAAATGGATTTTATTTAGTTTATTTTTATTTTGTATGCCACAGAAAATGGTTTCTAAAACCAAAGAGCTGTAAAGAGAAAAAGGAATAGAGAAATAAAATAAAAGCAGCCAACCAGCCAGGCATTAGTTTACTTCATATTCTCAACACTCTATATTTATTTTCATCTATGCAAAAACATATTTTTTTTGCAATCACTATTAAGCAACTGCTGAAAAGAGTTGAAAGCAAAATATACATACGTAGATGATATCATTTGGTGAATGTAAATTTAAAAGTACTCTACTAAAGGATAAATAAAAAAAATGTATTAAAAAATATGGCATATAGTTGATAGTGTATGCAAGCTATCTACTAAACTATACGACAAGGTAATTGAAAACTTATAAATTTTCACACTCTCCAGATGTTTGAAGCGAAAAATGGAGTTCTTCAAAGGTCAGTACTAAACTGTCTAAGCACTAAGGGCGACTTTTTGGGTTCGAGATTAAGATTAGTTTATTTCTTTAATTAGCTAAGCCGAAAATTATCTTATCCTCAACTACATTGAAAAAATTTTGTTTTAAATTTTTCTATGTGTGTAGTATTATCATACTGAGGAACAAAAGGGTGACATCATTTTCTGTGCAAAAGTCATACATGTTGTCAACACCCTTTGATTTTTTGTGGGCAGAAAAAGAAACTGCCATATTTTATTATATACAAGTAAAATATCGAAAGTGTTAAAGGAAATATATAAATAGTATAAAATTTTTACATATTTATTTATGTATTTTTAAATTATTTTATCAAATAATTTTTACAAAAAGTTATATATTTCACAAAGGTTTGTTGTCAATATTAAAGTAAGATTAAACCATCACGATTGGCCACTTAAAATAGCAAGTAAAACTTTGTAATCGACTACCCCAAAATCACAAATAAGGATTAAGTTTAATTTAATCTTGAACTAAAAAAATCGCCCCAAAAAATCTAACATTTAATAATTAAATAAAACTGAAAGAAAAATTTAATGAAATTGGCTTCAATATTTTTTTAAGCTTTATATTAAAATTTTATCAGGGGCGTGGCACTGCCAATTTTGCATATAGTAGCTTTCGCCCAATTTTATGAATGAGCACTTTCAGAACTCAAGGTATGTGCCTAGTTTAGTAAAAATCAGTCACGCAGAAGAAGAGCTTGCCCCCGCCCACTTTTTTAAGAACAAAATTATGTCATTCTAAAACATTAGCTGTTTAAATAGTTTCATGGGAATCGGATAAGTACAAGTACATAAAATTTAATACTGATATTTTATGGGCGTGACACCGCCCATTTTTAAATGGAAGATTAAATCTTTTGCAAAGCTGGGGCTGTTTATCAAGTTTCGTAAAAATCACTTAAATAGGAGCACGTGATATATAATATTAAAATCTAATGGATGTGGCCCGCCCATTTTTTCAACCTGCAAGATTGTGTCATTACGGGAGTCTATGGTATGCGCTAAATGTCATTGTAATGGGATAAGTAAATGATCATAAGATAAAATTACAAATTTAGTGGGAGTGTCCTCGCCCACATTTTTGATAATGAAGCAAATTGAAAGCTGTACCTTCTTAGAAAAAAAAATATTAGTTTTTAAACTCGGTTATAAAAAATACAAATGAACTGATAAACTCCAACCTTTTTTTGATGCTGGTTAAATATGTGCCTACCCAGGCAGAAAAAGACAATCATCACGACGTTGCTACGATTGTCTGTGGGTACAGCTAACATCAGTACAACATTCGTTTACCAAGATTTTTATGTACTCATAACATTAAAATGATAACGCCGAATGACAGTCCTCCGACTCTTGTTTTCAATGTTGTCACAATACTCTAAATACAAATTAATAAGGTTGTCACAATGTAAATTTCCCAACTTATGTAAAATTTTTGCATTTATGGTTTTGTAGCGGTATAGAATTATTGTAAACGGGGTATTTGGGGAACTAAAGTCAAATTTTTGTATTTACGGTGTTGTAGCGGTATAGAATAATTGTAAACGTGGTATTGGGAAACTATCGTCGGATTTTTGTAAATACAGTGTTGTAGTGGTATATCATTACTAAGGATGCGGCATTTGTAAACGTTAAGTCATAATTTTTTGTTTACAGTACTGTGGAGGTACAAACATTTTCGATGAGTCGTAATTTTGTATTTACTGTGTTGTGAAGGTACATATTTTTTGGGCAAAGTCACAGTTTCTGCCTGGGTATATATATTTTTCGATAACTATATATTTTGCACCACCACCACACGAGTAGAAATAATCCAAGGTATTTATATAGTCTTTTTTTTTAAGACAAGTCAACACTCAGACAATGAATGCCCACTCATATTATTGGTGTTACTTTCTTTAGGCAAGAAATAGTGATAGAGAATACATGTGGTGAAACAAGAGAAGAGATAGATGAAAGCTGCAGCGCCTCTGGTGTTAAATGAGGTGCATTAAAATTTTTGAAGCTGTTTTTAGAAGCAATGTAATTGGTTATTTCACTTAGCTGTTGATTCAACCACATAACGAAGGAGAGCTCTCGGATGGTACATTAAGATAAGTCTTTGCTGAAGTTGGCATAGTTCAGTCACTAGTGAGTTATGCCTTCCTCACCTGAACTTTCCTACAACAACTGACGCAAAGGCACACTAATGCAAATCAAAAAAAATTAGTGGTGTTGTTTTAATGAGCGGAACTGAACCTAGGACTTTCGGTCTTGTAGTCAACGTTCTAACTACTTTACCCAACCCCATCCTCACGCATCGAGAAATAAAGGGCTTTTAAACAGCAGATTCCAATCTTTGACAGTTGCATTAATTGAATTGGCTGTCGTTTATTCAGTGTGTTTGCTAAATTACCTTAGAAGGATGAATTTTGTAAAACAACATGTGCGACAATATTTCATAAGGAAATAACACCCTAAATTTGTGTTTAACTTTATGGGAGTGACATCACTTTTCTTTTGGAAAACATTCACTACTTAAGGCGTTATTTCTTTCATCAAATGTTTTTTTACTATTTAGAGAAATATAAATATTCAGCCTTTCCCAAGCAAATTAATAATTTACCTCAATTTATTTATTAACTACCAATAATTTAATTCATAATAAACAAGATGAATTGCTTATAAAATTAATAAAAAAATAATTATTTTATTTTTATAGGGTGTGACTAAAGCTGGGAACAAATCCTTTAACATACACAAACAAGCAGAAAACTTTATGTTATCCATATATTTTACTTTTTTTTTCTAAATTTTTATGCTTCTCTTCTTCCTGTCTTAACGTTACTCCAATAGTAAAAATTTCACACTTGAGTGCTAATATTTTTTTTTCATCCTGTTGTTTTCTTTTTGAGAATTTATTTTACATGCTAAAGTTATGATATTCTTTTTGGCTTAAAAAAAATAGCTTAAGTTGTTGAAGAAAATTTTTGCGTAGTTTTTATGTTATACTGTGGGAAAAAGAAGAGAACCTCAAGCATAAAGTATTTGTTTCACAAGAATATGTTTGTGTGCTAAATATTTCCCTTCTAGTTTCTAGTTTAGTTTATTTTTTGCAAGGTTTTTTTTTCCTTTTTAGCCTTTGAGAGATTTTAGTGGTTTATTTATTTACTAAAAATTCCTTGGTATTAACAAAATTAAAAATGTTGTTATTTTTCCAAAAATAATTATGCATAAACTTTTAGTGAAAACTGCAGTCCATGAAAGTTAGAAAACTAGAAATATTCATACAAAAATAGTTGCTATACAATAGAATCAATCTCTATCAATGTAAGCACTTTAAAACTTTTAAGGTTCCTATTAAAATAGTATTAAAAAACTTAAGTCATTGCAGAGTTACAAATTTCTAAATTTCAGTTGAATAGAATATATTAATTACTTACTTCAAGAAATCGCAAACTGCAGCCTGCCACCATCACGTAAAGACAAACTTGTTTTTAAATTATTGACAAAATGAAAAAATGTAAATGCAAAAAATACCGAAGCGAGCGGTACAGCCGCTCTTAATTGATGCTATTACCATCGAACGACATTTGAGTTTTATTCAAATAGATAAATAAATAGATAAATATATTTTTGTTTATTTAAAAGCGTTTCTTTTGAGTTGAAAGCTGTGTTTCCGAATTACAAACGAAACTGAGTGTGTGCATATTACACATACCGCTCTCTAAAAGGTATTTATTTTAAAATACCGCTTTTCGTTCGATAATATCCAGCTTTTTGCAAAAACCATTAGATCACGTTATTTATGCCCCAACCTAAATTTGATATTATTTGGATTTTTGGGCTATTGTTAAATTTAGTCAGAACTCTGTGCGGTCTTCTCACTCAAAAGACATAAAAAATTAGACTTAATCACTTAGTGTCTGAACAGCAACCTTCTTTTTCGTTTCAATCGTGTTCTCGCTCCCGGGTTATGGGTTGAGCGTAACACACGAATCGGTTTCTTACTGACCGCATGATGCGAACTACTGAGGGTCAGTAAGTGAGCAAAACAAGTAAAATGTTCGCAAAAAAGGTCCTTATTTTTGTTGTTGCGTTTGCTTTATGTTATCTGTAAATCAAACTATTCGTCAACGATGTGTAAATGTAAAATAAAAGGCAAACATGTGTACAACAAAAACAAAATTATAATCAGAAATAATTCATAGTTAGGCTTAAGTTCAGTAATTTCAATTCTTATATAATAATTCAATAAGAATTGAAATTACTGAACTTAAGCCTAACTATGAATTATTTCTGATTAAAATTCACTACAGTTCAATTAATATATCTAAAAAAATTTCTCACAAAAACAAAATTAATCTGCATGTATTTTGTTCAATATGTTTATAAAATAAAATAATAAAAACAACAAATCGCAACACACACACATGCTAGGTTATTCAATTAATCGGGGTTTTGCTTTAATCACCCAGTGAAAAAAAATGGAAGTCATTCTAGCGGAAGTACATTTTCATTGCTTCCAAAAAATCGATATTTTTAATTTGCCGAGAGTGAGCAAAAAACCATGTAGAAGCTTATTTTAGTCACACAAAACCTTGTAACTCCTCCATAGTATTAGAAAATACTCAACAGAATATAAAAAAAAATTATTTTTTTTAAGAAATTTGTGAACTATTTTTAGTCTAAAATTGAAAAGTTATTTGCTTAAATTTCGGGCTTAAATTCGTATAAAAAGAAACGAATTGTTTAAAAAGGCAACTATTTACCATTTTTCCTAGATGAAAATATTATCATAGAACACAAAAAAAGGAATTTTTTGTAATATCGCTTCCAATTCAGTGACCAGGCATCGAAAAAGAGAACTTCTTGCAATGACAACTATGTAAAAATCATTAGATCGGATTGAAATTTGCACTACTTCCGCATCGTAAACTCTACATTTTCATGACTTTTTTGGAGTCTCTTTTTTTACTGGGCAGTTAATCGATCGATTAATTAATCAAGGTTTGCTTAATCGGTTAATAATCGTTTAATGTCGCTATTAATCGATATTTTCCAAAAATCAAGTGTTTGCAACAAATAAAAGTGCATGAATTATTTATGAATTTGAGTTTATTAGTAAAACCAAAACACACATAATAATTCTTAAACCAATTCTTTTAATTTTGTTAGAACATTTCTTGTTTTACTATCGATAGTTTCTTCTGTTGGCGGGTCATCCATCATCTGACTCATAATGACAGAGCTCAGCGACGAATATTCTGCAAAAAAGTTCATTTTAGAATTTCTTAGTTTTCGTTTTCGCACTGTCTCTCATTAAATCTAATCCTTAGTTAAATTGTTGGCAATAGTACTATTGGCTTTTATCAAATTATTGAATAAACACTTAATAATTCACTCTAGTTAGAGTACTAGTCTCTAGTAAAATCTTTTATAGCCATGTCAAAAGATTTTGAAGTTTTACTTAATTTAGGATCACTGAACATACTTCTTTGTATGAATAATTAATTTTGATAATAATAATTAATTTTGTAAATGAGATGAAACAAATAATTATTCACACAAAAAATAAGTTTTAATACTACAAAATATGAAAAAAATTGTTACGTCGGTTAATCGCTTAATCGACTGAAATTAACCGGTTTAACCGTTAATCGAAAAAAGCCCATTTTAAATTAACCGATTAGTTAATCGGGTAGTAATTAACCGGTTAACCGATTAACGGTTAACCGTTTGAGTACCCTAATACATGCTCAAAAGCCCGTTTGAAAAGATTGTCGTTGGTTGAGCGAAGATCAAGCCAAAGAAGAACGAAGTTTGAGGGTTTTTTCGCTAGAGTGTAGCATCGTGTCAGTTAACGAGTGTTTATTTTCTGACAACAAGCACAAGAAAGACCAATCAATTATTGCGAGCTCTGATTTTAGTACATATCACTGTTGGGATTTGTGGTACAATTGTACCAAATTTGGTACAATTACATTTGCATTGGTTCACTGGTACACTTTATACTTCAAATGTACAATTTGAAAAAAATTTGTGCTTTGCATTATTATTATCGGCACAATGTACCGATTTTCGTCGGCTCACTGAAATAAAGTCATAAGATATAAGCTAAATTGGCCTTATTCTGAACTAATTGAAATATAAGGACATAATTGCACCACACTGCATTGGTAATTAAGTCATATAGACTTATTTCACAATTAGTTGAGAAATAAAGGCGTTTTGGCTTATTACTTACGGCTTTGTTGCGGTGAGCCGACGAAAATCGGTACATTATGCCGATAGTGGTATCTCGGCTTAACATTGATCATAACTACTAAAATTCGCAACATTGGGCAAAGTGAATAAAAAATAAGCATTTGCTTTTTACTTGAAAGTTTGTTAAAAAAACAAACAAAAAACACATAATACATATTTTAAGTAATAAAACAAATTTTTAAGTAAAAAGCAAATGCTTATTATTTATTCACCTTACCCATTGGTAGTTTATGCTAATATTTTTCATTTGTTTTGGTAGCACTTGTCCCAGTTCTTTATGTTAGGTACAGACTTAGCAACGTGTTTATGCAACTCGACAGGATACATTGTCGGTCGCACAGTGTGTAGTCTTGTTTATAGTTACGTTCAAAATTGCATTCGAAGTTTCGAAACTATCAACATGATTTTATGTTCATAGGACGCATTGTAGGTTGTAGTGTCTGTGTAAGAGTATGCAGCATATAATATAAAAGTGTTGCGGAAACACTTTGCAAAGTGTGTACCTACTATTAGTTCATTTCTTTATGTTTTTGTTTTAAATAAATGAAAAATTGTCATGAATTCTTATTGTGTATGCTTAGTTAGCAGATGGCTACATTTTGGTACAATTGAAGTTAACCCATTAACCGCCGCTGTACTCACTTGAGTACAGTCAAAAAAAAGGTGACAATTTTGCATATTTGAGAGTTGTTGTAATTAATTGGTCTTTCTAGCAAAATCTGAGCCATAGTCTATTGAAATAATGAACAAAAAACTGTCGATATATATTTAGACTGTTAAAAAATTAACTCTTAGTATGATGCAAAATTGATTTCACGTGGCAAGTATGTATTTTCCGCCTTTTATAAATTTTACTGTGTTTTAATTTATTTTGTACCTTAATTTTCTAAACTAAAGCATTTTTATTTATAAAATAAGTAGAAACAAATTGCTTCCCACTCATTTTTATATAGTTATCGTAGTTTAGATATATCTGTACTCAATTGAGTACAGCGGCAGAATCCACATGCGAATTCTGGCAACACTGTTGTTTGCCCATATATACAAAAGCATACTTCTGTGTGTTTCAAAATAAAGAGGGGACTCCCAAAATATACAAACATCAATTATTTCTTTAATTGAAGTGAAGGAGTGGATGAGCTAGATGAGTCAACTTCGCTGTACAGAATTGCCATTTGAGGTAAGAACTGGTGGTGGATCTTGTTCACCTACATAATGGATATGGCAATTGCAAACGCTTGGCGGTTATATGAAATGACTCATAATGATGACATGGATCACCTTTTATTCCGACGTTACATTGCAAGATACTATTTACGGCAAAATACGCAAACTTAAGTTCGACACTCGTCTTCATTGGTCCTAGGGTTGCCACAAGTTGGTATAGGGCACTACCCCAAAAAGTTAGAAAATCAACTCAGATGTGTCCTATGCCATGCAAGAGTTCGCTGGCAGTGCAAAAAATGTTTGAAAAACACTATGTATTGAAAAATCATGTTTTGAAAAATACCACCTGTAAACCGCCGCTGTACTCAATTGAGTACACCCTCCTTACTCCGCCCACTTATTATTTTTTTTAATTTTTCCATTACTTTATGTTAACTTTGAGCATAGTGAAATTAAAAATAAACTTTTTTGTTAATTATCGTCATTGGTTTGATTTTGGCGGTTAATGGGTTAATTTAGTACAATTTTACCCTTTTCATGGTAATATTTAAGAATAGCCATATCCCAACACTGGTACACATTCTAAACCCTAGACTCAAACCTTCTGATTTAGCAGAGTTCTGTTTTGTAATTTTTGAGCACAGGCGGTAAAAAATAATGCATATCTTTAGGCAAAATTTTAATGATATTTGGATGCTTTCGATTAATCTTTAAGACCTTATAATGGTTTCCAATAAAATTATTTTTTAAAGTTTTAACAGTACGTACTAAGAATTAACGTAAAATACTAAATTAAATCTTGAATATAATTAAAATTATAAAATTTTCTTTTATTCCTTTTTAAGTTAAACACAAAATCATTTTAACAAATAGCTTATATTTAAATCTAGTTGCTTTTATATATTATCTCGTACAATTATTTGCAACGAATATTTTTTTTATATATATTATCCTTTAAAGCAGGTAACAGCTATCGCTAACAAAGCAATTATTTTGCCTGCTTTCAAAAAGAGTTGATTTTAATCAAAGTATTTACTCTTCTTTGTTCTCCAGTTCATTCAAACATAATCCCCCAAAATCTATACAACAACTTCATGTCTGCGTGCATTTAAGCTTTACCTTGTCTTTTAATAATTCTTTGAAATTAAACTGTTTTTCATAGTAAAAGCTGAACAAATAGTTTAAGCTTTGATTTGTTTCGCAAAAAAATAACTAAAATGAATTTCTCTTTATTGTGCATGAAGAAGAGGTCAATATTTAAATCCTCTGTCAAAAGACGACCATAAATACCCAAAAATATATGTATGTATGTATGTATATTGACAAAAAAATATTAATAATATTGCTGGCAATCAGTGGAAAAAAAAGAATTAAAACAAACAACTTTTTTTCCATAGCATTGATCTTTTATTTTCTGACATATTTTGTGCGCCATTTTTTCATATCAATAAAAAATGTATAGTCGAATGCACAACAAATATTCTTATATTTGATAGAAATAATAACATAAAAAAAAATAAATGAAATGCTTCGTTATTAAAAAAGAGATATTATCTTTGGAAGAGCAGAAAGTATTAAAAATAGGAAATAAAAGGACATAACCAATTATAAAGCTGAAATATTAAAGAAAAGCTTTATATAAACATATGTACATATATATGTATGTATGTATGCATTTATGTGTTTGTGTGTGTATGACTTAAATATTTATTTGCATGATAATGGGGTATTTTTGCTCAGAGAAATTCCCTGGCAATGCCTTTCAATACATTTCATTTTTATTTTGCTGAGGAAAAGCTAAAAATCCAAGTTAACAATTCATTTTCCTTTATGTGTTATTATAATATACAATTTTAAATCACAGTTTTATTGTTGACATATAAATGCATTTAACAATTTTTATTCTTGAAATGGGAAGCGCATATAAGGTTCATAAAAAACTTAATGTTGTTTCTCATTTGTTTAGTAGATATTTTTGTTTCTTAAATGATTGCACTAAATATTAATCAAGTCTTTGCAATTTAATGAGACTATCAGCGCAGAAATGGTGTAACTCACGTTTAATTTTTGGTTGCTGTTCTGTCCGTCTTTCCGTATAACCGTCCGTCCGTACGTGAAACCGGATTTCCGAAGCTCCCAGGAAAGCTACATACTTCAACTGGTGTATCGGAAATGGTTCGAAATATATTAATTAACAAAGTCAAAAATCCGGTTTCAAAGCTGGAAAGTTTAATTTTTTTTGCAATATAAAAAGTAACTAGCAGAAACTAATTTTTGTTTTAAGTTTGTAATTTAAACCTATTTTATAATTCAGCTATAATTCAATTGGCATTTAAAATAAAATAAATCAAAAATACGATTCCAGGGTTGGAAAATTTATTTATTTTTTTGATACATAACCGTAACCTATAAAACAATTTTTTTTTTCTATAAATTAAACATATTTTATATTTAGAGAGAAATATTTTGCTAAAAAACTAAAAAAACTAAAAGGATAAAACCAAGGTTTTAAAATTATTTTTTTTTGTATATAAAAATAGCCAGTTCAATTAAATTTGTAAAAATAATTGATGTTTTAGAAAGCAAAGTTCGGAAAAATAAGAGACAACCCCCAGAGCTGGAAAACTTAAAATGCTTGTGCTGCATAAAAGTACCTAAATAAAATTAACTAATTTTTATAACCTTTACCAAAAAATGGTAAAAGGGTATATATAGGTTTGTCATTCCGTTTGTAATTTCTACAATATTAATAAGAGACACATAAAGTATATATATTCTGGATCCTTATGCATAGGGAATATGAACAATCGATGTCCGTCTGTTCGTCTGTCCGTCTGTCTGTACGTGAAATCGGTTTTCCCAAGCTCCCAGAAGAGCTAGTGACTTCGTTCTTGGACTGGTGTGTCAGAAATTTTCCGAAAAATTTTGCTATTGAAAATCAGCAAAATCGAGCAGACGGTTTCAGAGCTGGAAAACTCAAACTCAATTTACCCATAGAAAATAACTACCGAAAACAACTTTTTATTACTTTTTTATTAAATAACTTATTTTATACTTCGGTATGAATAAAATTGGTATTTAGAATTAAAAAAAAAATTTAAAATTTACCAAATTAAAAAAACGTTTCCAGGGTTGGAAAACTTTAACTTTTTTCCTAATAATTAAACATATTTCATGTTTTAGGAAGAAGGCTATTTTCTCAGGAACGGTAAAAGCTACGGGTCTGAAATTTGGACAGTGTATGTAGAGCTTTGGTCGCTACAACAACAAATATATAAAAGCTAAAAATAAAAGGATGTTCCAAAATGAATAACGAAAACTTTTTAAAATCCCATGTAATATACATACAATTGTATGTATGTGTGTACATATGTATATTGACACTTGAAATTTGTAAAATTAGTGTATTTTTATATATGCTACAATAATTAACACTAAAATTAAAAAAATTTAAATTAAAGGGTGATCCATCAGTTAATGAAATTTTGACTATGTAATTTTGACAAATTGCTATATCTTGGAAACCGTAAGAGGTAAATTCTTGAAATTTTCAAAAACGGTAAAACTAAAAAATCCAAAAATTATAAAATCGCCAAAAATTTTAAAAAATCGCCAAAATGAAAAAAAAATCGCTAAAATTAAAAAAAACGCTAAAATTAAAATAAAACGCCAAAAACCGAAAAACATTGCCCAAACGAAAAAAATCCGCAAAAATCGCCAAAACAAAATAAAATGCTTATATAAACAAAAATCGCCAAAAATTAAAAAAAAATCGCCAAAACGAAAAAAATCGCCAAAATGAAAAAAAATCGCTAAAATTAAAAAAAAACGCCAAAAACCGCAAAAATCGCCAAAACAAAAAAAATTGCTTAATGAACAAAAATCACCAAAAATTAAAAAAAAAATCGCCTAAACGAAAATAAATCGCCAAAATTAATAAAAAAACGCCAAAAACCGAAATAAAATCGCCAAATCAAAAAAAATTGCCTATATGAAAAAAACGCCAAAAATTAAAAAAAAATTCGTTTATATGAAAAAAAAATCGGCAAAATCAAAAAAAATCTCCAAAACGAAAAAAAATCGTCAAAATTAAAAAAACGCCAAAAACCGAAAATAATTGCCAAATCGAGAAAAAAGTGTCAAAACAAAAAAAAAATCCCACAATAACAAAAATCCGCAAAAATCGCCAAAACAAAAAAAAATGCTCATATGAACAAAAATCGTCAAAAATTAAAAAAAAAATCGCCTAACTGAAAAAAATCGGCAAAATCAAAAAAAAATCGCCAACACGAAAATAAATCGCCAAAATTATAAAACGCCAAAAATCGAAAAAAATCGCCAAAACAAAATAATTGCCTATATGAAAAAAAATCGCCAAAAATTAAAAAAATCGCCTAAATGAAAAAAACGTCAAAATAAAAAAAATCGCCAAAACAAAAAAAAAATCGCCAAAATTAAAAAACGCCAAAAACCGAAAAAAAATTGCCAAAACGAGAAAAAACTGTCAAAACTAAAAAATTGCCAAAAAGAAATAAAAACGCCAAAAAACGAAAAAATCACCAAAATAAATTGCCTATGTGAAAAAAATCGCCAAAAAATTAAAAAATCGCCTAAATGAAAAAAAATTGTAAAAATCAAAAAAATTTCCAGAACGAAAAAAAATCGCCAAAATAAAAAAAACCCAAAAACCGAAAAAAAATCGCCAAAATGAGAAAAAAGGTGTTAACACTAAAAAAATTGCCACAAAAAAATAAAAAAAATTAAATATATATAAAAAATAAAAAAATCGCCTAAATGAAAAAAATCGTCAAAATGAAAAAAATCGCCAGAACGAAAAAAAATATCCAATATTAAAAAAACGCCAAAAAACGAAAAAAATCGCCAAAACCAAAAAAAATTGCCGATATGAAAAAAATCGCCAAAATTTAAAAAGCACCAAATTAAACATAATGCCATAATGCCATAACCTAAAAATTGCACTAGAAAAAAAGTATGAATTCTTTCACAAAATGAATATGTACCTACATATCTCTGTGCTTATGTATGTATCTCTATACTACATAAACGCACTTTGGTAAAGGGTATATAAGATTCGGCACAGCCGAATATAGCACTCTTACTTGTTTTCTTTGTTAATTAAATACATTAGTATAAAAAATTCAGAAAAATAAAAAATAATATATTATTCTAAGGTAGGAAAATTTAAAATTTTTCTTGGTATAAAAAAAAACTAAATAAAACTATATTTCTCTTTTTAATTAAACATATTTTATATATTAGAAAGGGCTTTACGCAATTTTTATATGACATCTAATTTAAGCACAAGCATTTGCACTCATTAGTCTTACGAAGCTTTGTGATATGTTGGGTAAAATTAATAACTGCAGGCAAGTACTCGTTTGCAGATGTTTTAAAATATAAATTTGTTTGAGCACAATTACGGCACGGTTATTTAATTCTGAGGGCAAATTACGGCATTTGATACGATTCGGAATTTTAAAATATTTCTATACAAAATCAAAACATTTAGTAATTTCGTTCGATAACAAGTGCTGTAATTTGCCCCCCCCCATCAATATGGTAAAGGTTGACAAAAAATTTTTATTCATTCTTATTTTTTTGCACATTAAATTTGCTTAAGATGTGTATGAATAAATTCCCATTAGAAAGTGCTGATCTCTGCTAAAGTCATATCTAATTGAATTCTCTTCATGCTTTCAAACATTTTAAATATATTTTTCATTATCAAAGACACCAACATTAATTTTGTAGGAGAAAATGATTTAGGGAATTGAAAGTCAAACACTTAAAAAATATTTTCAAACAAAAACGTCCTTAATCCTTTTTTTTTGAATTAGGTCATAAAGTTATTCAATTTATTTTTAATTGAATCTTAAAAAAAATACTCAAATACATTTTCAATTTATTTTAGTTTGATTTGAAGCAATATTAATATTTTTTTTTGCAATCAAAACTTTGATTGATATTATGATTTTCGTGATAGATTGAAATTATTGTATAATTAGGATTTTCAATGAATTTTTTTATTTGTTGTTGGAACTTTATTTTTCAATATTCTCCCTGAGGTTTTTGACAAAATTATCAGTATTTCAATGCACGAATGCATTACTTTGATGGAAACTTTAGGGAACATATTCATCGGAGCACCGTAGAAGAAAATCGTTAAAAACTAAATTCAAACTTTAAGTTTGTGAAATTTAAGCTTTTTCAATTACTTCGTTTCCCTGCCAAGTTACAGTTTAATAAATCTTTGCAGCTTTAATCTTATGAATATTTTTTTTTCATTGCAAAAATATATGGATTCCATTTAAAAATCTCACAAATCTCTGCGCAAATGATAGGATGAAAAAATATCTACATCTCAAATTGTTTCTCGTAACACTTCAAGATGATGAAAATCAACACTAACACTAACACCATCACCAGGCCAGCCAGCAGTGCACCCTAAAACAAATTGCAAGATAGCAAAAAAAAAAAAAAAGTGAGCAATGCAAGTAAAAAGATAAAAAAAATACATAAACACAAAAACGATTTGCGGTTGTGTCTTAAGTTAAGATACCAACGAAAAATGCAATGAAGTATTCGCATCAGGCATGCATGAAAGCAGTACGGAATAGTAAAATGACACTGTCAATGGATTATCAATCTTAAAATTTTACTTTCACCCATATGCATTCATTTTTGCATTTCCTTTTATGGTTTTAAGAATACTTTATTCGATAAGCGTAAGAGTAAGTGCCGCCAGCGAAAGAGAGATAGAGAAACAGGGAGTGTATAATCTAAAAAATTATGCTTGTGCTAATATATAATCCCCATAGATTTTTTTGTGCAGTTTTTTTTTTTGAATATAACTTTAAACCAGTAAAATCACAGTATGTGAGTGCATACAATCTTCTATCTTAACAAAACTGTACAAAAAAAAAGTATGCGAACTCAATGTATCGCATAAACCAGCTTTAAATGTTCCATTTTTGTTTTGTTATATTCTTAACATGGTTCTCTCTTTTCCTTTTTCCGAGATTATTTTCCTTGGCACGTACAGAATAGTTGAATTAGTGACGGATTTCACTGAAAACTTTTCAACACATTGAGCTTTATGTATATCTAAACACCATATAGTAACTGATTATATGTCTTTGTGTGTGTGTGTGTAAAAGTGCTTTTGTAAGACTACTTGCATTTATGTATTTGTTAGATAAATCGCCTTGTCTAAAATATCCCGGCTGGTATATATTCTTCTATTTGTGCGTATGTGCACCAAGTCTAAGAAAACTTGTATTTATATCCTGAATTGCAATATTAGTTTGTCTGTAAGATTTTTGCATTTTTTTTTTTGCAGTTTTTCTTATACTTTTACTTCTCCTTCTCCAGATGCAGCTTATTTTCCATCTTAAATCTTTTCAACGTATTTTCTTGCGCTTCTAATGAATTGTTTGCTCTTAACTATTTGAACGAAAGTTAACATTTTGGCAAGCAAAAGGAAAATGTAATCATGGTGTTCAGTTAAATTAAGCAGATACTGAGAGTTATTTTTCTTTTTCTTTTTAAGTTTGTTGGTGATTTGTAGATATTGTAGAAGATTTACTACGAAAGCAGAGGAATTAAGTAATAAAAGATTATTTTTTTTGCTTAATATTGTTAGCCAATAAAATGCTGTGTTGTACTTGATTTTCTTTTTCTTAAATCTATGATGTAATGATTTTCTTAATTAAGGCAAAATGTATGAAATTTACTGATACTTAATTAGTTTCTAGTGTTTTTCTTAATCCTAACTATTAGCAAGGATTATATTTATTCTATCACCTGTCCGGTAAGAAAAGTCAAAGCTTCAACTATAATGTATTGGTTATTCAAAGTCTATGGATATAAAAATATGCAAATATATTTTTGAAATGGTGCTCAAAAAAGTGCACACATATTTAAAAAAAACTTTTGAAGACTTATTAATCAAGGCCATTCAGCCATCAGTGAAGAATTTAAGAAAAATATAAAAAATCTTAATAAGTAGAAATCCAACATTTACAACAATTACGGGATAAATGTATTCGCGTGTGTGTATTCATATGTATAAGCAGCCGATTGATGTTGGGCACTCTGGTGCTACTTTGTACAGCTCAGTAAATTTTACTGACATCTGCAGGTATTTGGGAAATGAAAAAGAAAAAATTACATTTAAAGCATTAAACACATTCACAACAGCAAGCTACCGGCAACAAGGCAAGATTACAAATTTATATAATGCATACCAAATTGCAGTGATAGGTATTGTACCAAGCACGAACTTGGTAAACATTTTTATCTCACTACTCTTGATGACCGAAATTTTGGAAAGGAACTTGACCTTTTTTGACATTTATGTTTTTGTAAGGATCTGACTACTTTTTGGAAGGTTTTCTTAATAAAGCTTTTTAACCTTTACATTTCTAGTCTGTTATAGTTCTATTTATAATGTCGACGTCAGTTCAAAAGGGCAGAGTTACATAAAATTATGGGTTATAGGGTGATATGTGCACCATTGTGTCATAATAAGGACCGTGTAATTAGCTTAATTTTTAACAGTCATCTGAGTAGAAATATGTAAAATATAGTGTTAATTTTAGTGGGACTGACGTCGCCTATTTATCTAAAGTCTGCTCAGACGTAGTACTTTTGAAAACGAAAAATTAAATGCTAGCATGAGTGTAATGTGCATGCAAGGTTTTAATACATTAGCTTGTGTTTTAAATTTATCTGGTTGGTAACTTAACTAAGCCTATTTTTTTTTTGCAACATTTCAGTTCTCTACGGTATAATATTTTGATAAAATTTTTATAGATTTTTCCTGTTCGTAAATCCTTCTTAATTTTGAGCTTAAAGTGCCTGTCTATGCTTTCCAATTGAAACTTCCAGGATTTTAAATCTTTCTTGGTAATTTCTAATTTAGATTTATTTGTGCATTGAATTCAAGCTCTATAATGCAAATTCTAGCTTGAAATGTTATGGCTGTTACCCGCACTCTCCGTCACTTTTTTAAACTCAAGATTTTGTTATGAGCAGCGCTCAAATGTCCTTGTACCATTTTTAAAATGATAGTTTTTAGTTAAAGCTTCAGTTAAAACCTTTAGTAAAAAATTATCGTGGCCTCTGCCACTCCTGGTTAAAATATTTGGGTTTTTAGATTTTTCTATTTGGTTTCTCATCCTGACCTACTGGCGTATAAAATTTCAGCTCTCTAGCAAATTTAGTTACTTAATTTTTATGGGCGGGAATACGCCTACCTTTTTTATGTAAATTTTTTTGCCAGTGCCAATCAAACATGTCAAGTTTCGTTGAAAACGGATGTTAATATTTAAATAAATAGTAGTTTTAAATCTGCTGATCCAAAGTACATAAAATAGGAAGTTTAAATTGTATGGGCGTGTTAAAACCCACTTTTTTCAACGAAATTTTATAACCTTGCATTATTCCAACATTTGTGCCAAATTTCAATAAAACACTTGAGATACAAATTTTAAATTTACTCTTTTGATTATGTGCTTTATTGGAATAGCCCCGCCCCCCTGGTAAAAATCTCAGGTTTTTAAAATGTTTCTAGTTAGTTGCTGATCTAGACTTACTTGTTTATCGATTTTCAGCTAACTAGCGTACATTTTATATATTTTCTTTTTATGGGCGTGATACCGCCCACTTTTTCAATCCCAATACCTGCTGTAGCCGTTAGTTATCTTTCCTGTCGAGTTTCGTTGAAAATGGATCGTAATAAATATATAAATATGTAGTATATTCAAATGTGCTGACCCGAAGTACATGAAATATGAGGCTTAATTTGTATGGGCGTGTTAACGTATGTATGCCAAATTTCAATAAAATCGCTTGAGTTTTCCGCCTCAGGTTTGGTTTTTAAACTCTGAGCCTTATGGGCGCAGCCCCTCCCTCCTAGATAATATTTTTGGGTTTTCAGATTTTTCTATTAATTTGCTAATCTATTACTACTCGTTTGTCAAATTTCAGATCACTAGCGCAAATTTTTATTTTCCGTTCTTATGGGCGTCTTCCCCTCTACTTTTTTAAATCCAATGGTTGCTTTGGCTAGTGTTACTCTTTTCTGTTTAGTTTCGTTGAAAACGGATAATATTAATTACATAAATAGTACATTTAAATGTGCTGACCGGAAGTACTGTATGGGCGTGTTAACGCCCACTTTTTTTAACAAATATTTATAGCCTTGTATTATTGTAACATGTGCGCCAAATTTCAATAAAATCACTTGAGTTAAATGCCTTTGATATGTGTTCTTATTTCTGAGCTTTATGGGCGTAGTCCCAGACCCTTGGAAAAATTTTCGGTTTTTCAGATTTTTCTAGGTGATTACTCACAAAGTTCTACTTGTGCACCAAAGTTCAGCTCCCTAGCGCAGATTTCAGTTTTTATGGGCGTAGCCCCGCCCCTCTGGTTAAAATGTTAAGGTTTTCAGATTTTTTTAGTTTATCGCTCACCTAAATCTACTCGTGTACCAAATTTCAGATCTCTAGCTATAGCGGAAGTGCTTCATCAATTTGATGAGTGTGTCAGTGGTCAGTGGTCAATGGTCAGTGATCAGTGGTCAGTGAGTATGTCTTAAAATATGCACTTTTTGCACCTCCATATCTCAGAAACCTTTTGTTCTAATTGTTTTTTCAAACTTTGCATATGAGGTAACATGGATTTATTTTAATTATGAATTAAATTTTAGAACTTTGCTGCGGCGGGGGAAAAAGTTATGGGGGGTAAAAACAGCTCAAATGGCTTCCTGTAAATATACACACTGCGTGCATTGGCCGGAACTAGGCCTGGTGCACTACCGTGCGCCTCTAGATATAGTGGGATGCGAAACAACTGCCTTTTGTAGGCTTTAGTTTTCCTTCGCATATTAATTTTTTTTTTTTTTAAAGAAATTAGCCATAACTAAAAGTGAATAAATAATAAAATTATATGATTCAATATTTCCTATTTAGCTATTTTCTTTAAATTTCAGTTACAAATGATTTTTTATTCTGAAAAAAAAATATTTTCTTTATACATACATATATAAAAATATCCAATTATCATATAAATTGACATATGTTTGTACGTAGATGTAAATATAAAAAATTAAAAAAAAAACACGCAAAGCAAATTGAAAAAAAAACTATAGAGAATTTACATTTTACACGAATATTACAACACAACCATAAATTTTGATTTGATTACATTTGTTACACGCTCAAGAACATGTACACTTGTCATTTAAGCACTCACGTATGTATCCACATACATATGTATATACATAATATGTATATACACATATGTATATACATAAACACCCCTAACCTTGGAAATTAATGTTGGTGTTGTAACTTCTCCTTTTACAATTTCAGCAGAGTCAATAAATTCTTTCGGAAAAAGTACAAATTTTACCTCAGAATGAATTTATATTATAGAAATTCAAATAAAAAAAATATACAAAAAAAACATACACATGCACATACATAGACACCCAGTTGATCATGTCTTTCAGACATGACGTGAATGCACGCCACTGTTAAAGCGTGAACAAATAACCGCTTAGTTTAAACGTGTCAAGAGCGTCATATGCACTCATATTATTATTATCCTCTTAAAACTGAAAATTTTTATAAAATTTTATTTAATCAAACTATGCATAATCTTACATTGAACGTTGCAAGACTAGCTCGCGTTAAATATCTATCAACTATTCGTAGTTTGATCCATAACGAGTTGAGCAGTTTTTATTTTTCTGTAAGACTGTCTTAAAAGATACTAACATGTGCATAATTAGTAAAGAGCAAACAAAAATGGCAAGACTGTTGTAAATTTAGAGATAGTAAAATTGAGCTTTCATTACAAAAAATCTTTCAACAAATTGTAATACGATGAATCAAAATAATTCACATATTCACATTACTCGCTTAGAAATCACATAACCTAAAATTTAAAAAATGATGTGCAAGTTGCTAAATGACGAGAATGATTTTTTTTTTAGATTAAATAGATTACGTGAACAAGAAGCCAAATTAAAAATGCAAGTACTTCTCAAGAATCGATTATATTAGTCTCACGCCTTGTTACAATAATTAAGTTGGTAATCCAGTAGGGAAGTGCTTTCACCAAAAATCCTTAACTCCAAACCCGATTAACGTTTTCGAAATTTTTTGCTGAGTATGTACATACTATCATATTAGAGTTGAGCGATATTTCGAAACCTGTTACTTTTTCACAGTGCTTGAAAAATCACTAAACACAACTGTGCTTAAATTTATTAAGTAACAGGTTTTAAAAAAAATATAGTTCTTTCATACAAACTGTGATTGTTCTTGTATGCTTACTTTACAGTAAATAAAGCTACCACATTAATTTTTTTTTATAACTTCATCTTTTGTCAAGAAGAAATCGTCAAATCGCCTTTTCTGGTAACCAGGTACAGCTCTCACTTTTTTGTCTTTGCAATTTTATTGTCTCTCTGCCTTTTATACTACAATTCTCAATATTTAGATGGGGTCGATTGCTACTTATTTGTTCTTGTCGCTATTCTTATTAGTATTTCAAAACATTAATATTAGTACACACTTTTACAGCAGAAGAGCTGAAATATATTAAACCGTGATCACAGTCACTGTTTAATTTCACTGCTGCTCTTCTTATTAGATTTTCTCAAAATAACAAAACTGCTTCAAACAAAATACTGCTAAACTCTGATCACAGCTAACTTTAAAAGAACAGCGATTTAGAAATCACGTTCACAAGGACCAACATTCTTAAAAAATCACAGTTTCGATCATCTCTAATACATATGTATGTATATTGACACTTAAGATTTGTAAAATTAGTGTATGTGTTTATATAGACTACAACAATAAACACTAATATTAAAAAGAAAAATTAAATTAAAGGGTGTTTTATCAGTTAAAGCAATTTTGTCAAAATTACATGACAATTTGCTGTATCTTGGAAACCGTAAGAGAAAAACTCTTGAAATTTTCAAAAACAGTAAAACTAAAAAATCTCAAAATTATAAAATCGCCAAACCGAAAAAAATAGCCAAGAATTTAAAAAAACTCTAACACTAAAATAAATCGCCAAATTCGAAAAAATCACCCAAATGAAAAATATGGCCAAAATGAAAAAAAATTCCAAAAACCGAAAAAAGTCGACAAAACACAAAAGTCGCCAAAATTAAAAAAATATCACCAAAATGAAAAATCGCCAAAAACCGAAAAAAATCGCCAAAGTGAGAAAAAAAGTGTCACAACTGAAAAACGCCAAACTTGAAAAATCGCACAAACCGATAAAACCAAAAAACGCCAAAAACTAAACAAAACGTTCAAAATCGAAAACAAAACAAAAAAAAAACGAAAAAAATCCCAAAACTATATTTTATATCGGCTAAAGTTCGTATTGAATCACACATCTAGTGTACGTGAGGAACCTGCCGTGCGCAGGTCAAAGTCGCACTTCACGGAATTTATTTTAATAACCCTATAAAATAGTTTTAGTATTGTACCTTCATACCAAGTAAACTAACTTGTTTTATTTAATTATCTTTGATATTGCAAAATTGTGTTAAGTGTCTCAATTTAAAAATCCCGTTTATTCCTAAAGAATTTCTTCAAAACTGTTCAGCACAAGGGAACGGTTCGAGAGAAATAAAACAGAGAATATTCTTAAATTAATTTTATGGTTAGGACTACTCTTTAGCTATAAATTTTTTTATCATTATTTACTAAAAACTAATAAGCACTCGTTACAAGCTGTCAACTTTTTATACTTATTTTTTTCAATTTCTAACCCTGGAAGACTAGAAGGAGCTGCAACACTGCAAAAAGCAGAGTGTCTTCTGTATCACTATACATTTCCTAAAGAAGGCAACACCTAGTGATTTTACTAGGTATTCATTGCCTGATTGTTACTTCTCTTAAAAAAAAGACTGTTACTATTAAGCTTTATTTATTTATTTATTTATTAGATGTAGACAATAATTTCAAAAAATTTATGCAGACACATCTTTATGTTTGTTATTCGTGTAAGGCACGATATTCTTTAATGCAAGATATAATAGCTTCTCCCGTTTTTTCATTAAATTTAAAAATATATTCAGTTATCTTCTTCAACTCATTTAATAAATCATATTGAACAAGTTTTTTCTCGGCGGCTGTCCTCACCAGAGCTGGGAGCTTTTGTCTTACTTCTTTCTTCATAGCATTTTTGAAAATGCCACGTATGACATCATATAAAGGTTGGGAGCCATTGTTACCTCCTAAATGTCCAAAGGCGTCCATATTTTCATTTAAGACATCAATGCAAGCCAAACTGCCAATCTCACTACTAGAACACACATTCACAAGAAAACTTAAGCGATCTTCAAGCTGAAATTCATTTGAATTATCAATAGAAGCGGAAATAAGTTTCATAACGTGGGTCCTATTTCTAGAGCAGCTCAAATACCGCATTAATTCTTTACGCTCGAAGCTATCCGTAGTCGCGGTTAGATTTTTATAAAGTATTTGATACTCCTCATCGCCCGATTGTCTGAGACCGTTGCAAAAAATATCATATTTGAGATGTGGCTCTATGGCTACAGATCCATTTAGTACAGCCTTCAGCTTATTATTTGATTGTACCAGACACTCTTCAACACCGACTAAACAAGCAGTTTCTAGAATTTTTGCGCGAAGCATTTGATCATGCTCATTATCGTCAGGATTATCGTTGACAACTGTCTTTGCAAAAATATTACTGATCAGATGTCTTGCAAACCATTTGTAGTCATCTTCATCTGATAGGAACTGATAGTAAATCATTAATACCTTTGCTGATTCCCACCAGGGCAACAATTGGTCTTCATGTTTTAAATAAGTCAACATATTCCAGTATATGGATAGGTTTAATTGATTATAAGTCCACAAAATATAAGTATCTCGTAGTAGCTGTGTGCGAGCATGTGTAGGAATTTCAAATGGCTTTTTGGTTAATAAAGATTTTGCTAGAAGTTGGTAGTTTTTTTCATCATATATAATGCGATACAAACCAGTTGACTGTTTGTTGAGTAATAACCAGTCTTCTTTGTCAATTGTTGCATTCACTTCCATTTCAGTTACATTTAGTAAATACTGAGTGGCTTTTGTGTCGTTGAAATCATGATCCGATGCAGTTGCATAGTTAAAGGGAACATACCAGGTGTTGCTTTTATAGCCTACATTCAAATCGAAGGGATGTTGCTTAACGTTAAAACTACCAGTTCCATAATCACGTGTAATGGTCAGTACTGGATAACTACCCCGGTGTATCCACGTGCTCATCATTTCACCAATTGGGGTGGGAAGTATATAGTTTAGCTCCTCAGCCGCATGTTGAATAGCTACAAAGAAATTCTTCCACTCAAGTGCGCTATACTGGCTATGAGAAATAAAAATATAAATATTTACATATTTGCTTGTGTAACATTGGGCAAACTAGAAAGAAATAGTAAAACTCCGACGATCTTTTTTTGACAGAGCAGACTAAATGAAGTTATATGTTTGAATATGAATAGGCATTTTAAAGAAAATTCCAATAGTTGTGTCTCTTCTCCGACTTTTGTTTCATATCGTTATCGCTTTTTTGGGAGCACTTATTTTGTTCAGCAGTTTTATGAAAAATATAACGAGGAAGACTTTTGTAGTTCAATGCAACCCTTTTCTTTTCTTCTAAGGATTTTTTTGCTGTTTGCATAAAAACAGTTAAAAAATACATTTAAACGGGCATAAAATGGGGTTGAATTAAAAAAAAACTTCCATCAAATTTAATTTCGTCTTCAAGTACCTCAGGGCTCAAAATTTATCTTAAGCATCAGAAATACATATGTATCCCAGCAAAAAAAGAGACTCCAAAATAGTCATGAAAATGTAGAGTTTGCGATCTAGAAGTAGTGAAAATTTCGATCCGATCTAATGATTTTTACACAGGGTTGTTATTGCAAGAAGTTCTCTTTTTCGATGTCTGGTCACTGAATTGGAAGCGATATTAAGAAAAATTCCCTTTTTTGTGTTCTATGATAATATTTGCATCTAGGAAAAACAGTAAATAGTTACCTATTTTAACAATTTGTTTCTTTTTATATGAATTTAAGCTCGAAACAGTTTTCATGTAACTTTAAGCAAATAACTTTTTAATTTTTGACTAAAATTAGTTCATAAATTTCATTAAAAAAATTTTTTTTTTTTTATTCTGGTGAGTTACAAGGTTTTGTATGACTAAAATAAGCTTCTGCGTGTTTTTTTTTTGCTCACTCTCGGCAAATTAAAAATATCAATTTTTTGGAAGCAATGAAAATGTAGTTCCACTAGAATGACTTCCATTTTTTTTACTGGGATGCTACTATGGCCTAGTTTAACCTGTTGCTTTATTATTGCAACATAGTGACACTTCCAAAAATTCGCCTTTGCGTTTATTATAGATAACAAAACATTATATGTTAATTAATTCTGTGTAAAAATTTCATATAAATATTTTTTTTCTCAAATTGAAAATTTAGAACTTATTTTCCACAAAAAAAGAATTTTTAAGTTATCTCTCTGTTGTAGAAATATGTTCATTTGTACAGCATTTTAACTTTAAATACATAGCTGTGAAGTAATGATTAGTAATCGTACTGATTACTAATTTTATATCTGTTTTTTGAAAGGTAACGTAATGATTAAATTACGATTATATTCAGTTTCGCACGATTAGTAATTTATTACTATTACCAATAGTGGAATAATAATCTGAATTACTTGAAATTACAAAAATTAATCAAAAAGAATCAAAAGTAATTAAGAAATAATGCGATTGCTTCTAAAGATTATTTTTAATTCTTTTTAATTATTTATTAATAATCAAAAGTAATCTTTGAAAGTAGGCGGATTATCTTTTAATTACTTTTGATTCTTTTTGATTACTTATAATTGTAATTTCTAGTAATTGAGATTACTGTTTCATTATTAGTAATCGTAATCAGTTATTTATCAGAAATTCTTTTAAAGGGAATTATTTAGTTGATTCCTTATCGTAATCGAAATTAAACAGCTCTACTCTAACCCTTTGTGACACTTTTTTAAGGTCACTTAATAGATTCCTCTTTGTGACATGCAGGAGTTAAAAATTATTCACCAAAATATCTTTCGTACAATTTAAAATTAAAGTACAGCATAGATCTTATATAAAATGTAGAGATTCATGATTTTGTCTTCTCAAAAAGATTCATTTCTAGTCTCCTCTGACAAAATAAGTTTTAGAAATTTGAAAAATTTTGTATTGCGAAGTATAACTTGTGTTGGTATATCTTACTTGTGTTTCAAAAAGTACTGTATTGCCTTTCTGAATACATCGTCAGTCAAAGCATTGTTCCACATGAGAAAAAAAGAACCAGTTGTTTCATTAGGAAACATTTTTAACCAATTTCGAATTTCAGAAGGTTTTTGTCCATCCAAATACAAATCCAATTTAAAATAGTCACCATTCAACAGTGCATTGTAATATTCATAGTTAACTACTTCCAACATAGGTGCTTGCGGAAAAATCTATAATAATTCAAAGCTTAAGGTGTGAATAATATTAACAATACATACTTTTCTTATTACATTTACCTTGATTGCAGCTTTATACATAAATAATTGTGCAAGACCTGCTTTAAGCCATAAGTCAGACCACGATTGAATGGAGACATAACCACCGAACCACTGCTGAGATATTCTCAATCCCAATAAGTTAGCAGTCTCGATATTTTCAAACGTTGAAAATAATACAGAATATGTTATTAAACCCAAATTTGCATCACCTTGGGCTGATGTATGAGGTATAACAACATAGTCTAATTTGCGGAGCATGTATTTAACATCAGTGTATTCCTGCATAAACTTTAATATGGTTTCTCCATACGACAGTGTCTGCGTAGCATAGCTCGCCATGCCTCGAGGGAAATAAACACGTTGGGTTATCTCATTTGATTTTTTTTCGGCAAACTCAAGATCGGATACAACAAAAGCCACCGAATTAATGGAAATACGAGGTGTTGTTAAGAATACAGTTTTTCCCTCTCTAAATGAAATAAATTAATACTTTTAGCTAAGATAAATTTTCATTACAAATGACTTTACCTGGACAAAGCTTCGTTGACTGGCATATTGGAAATGGCGGTATAGTTAGCACTATGATAAATAGTGATTGTAAAGTTGGCTTGTTTACCAGGTTCATCGTAGCAGGGAAGAGCGCGACGGGCATTTGTATATCCAAAAAAAGTTCCAAGATAATAACTGCAATTAAAAGTTTATACGAGTAGTTACTAAGTTTCAGATTTAGTAAATGTTCATTTATAAAATATTAAATAATTTAATTTTTCTTATAAAATGTGTAAGTTTTTCACAAAAACACAAACCAAACAGCTCTAATACAGTTCGCGAAGTAAGTGTTTTAAAAGGTAGAAAAAGATACAGTAAAAAATGCATAAATTTTTAGATGAAATTTATTTTATTTAAACAAGTTTTTGTAATAACTCGAATTTATGAAATTTGCAGGAAAATCAGCTGTTTAAAAGTGAAAATATTTTTAGATCAACGATAAATTAAATTGGATAAATAAAATACCTGCTGCATTTATAGCAGCAATATCCTTTGTATAATAACATTTGATGAACCACTTAGGGCCTGTCCCACGATGTCACCAACGTTCGACTTGTCGCAGACTTACATTCAAAACAAAAACAAATTTAAGCATTTTGTTGTTGTTTCCAATGTAACTGTGCGACAAGTCGAAAGTTGTTGACATCGTGGGACAGGCCGTTAATCGCCTGCTTTATTTTGTAAATTCATAAGGATGATGTTTCAATTTCAATTGCTGATACCATCAATAAAACTTTGGCGAAAAGAAAATGTCGAAAAAATTACTGTCGATAGTAATATTGATATTTTGATACCTCTACTTCTTGGCAAATTAATTTTACTAGTTCCAATCAAACTAAATAGCAAGTGACTGCTACTGACAAAAGATGGGGATATTGCAATAAAAATTTATTGAAGTCAGGTTTGCAATAATAATCAATAAAATTGCAAAACTTTTTATTGCAATATACATTCTGAAAACTTATTGATAAAATATATTATTGCAATAACAATAAAAAAATTATTGGTATTGCATGCTTAGATATGCAATATCAATAAATGAATATTGCTTGTATAACAATTTTCAGTCAATGAAATCACTGCAAAATTCTAAAATGCAACCATTTATTGGAAAAGTTTAATCAACAACCATCAACATTCAAACTAGCTTTCAAGAAACGATTAAAATGAAATTGGAAAAATAAGAATTTTTTAATGCTTATAAAAATTTCTGACACACCAGTCCAAGAACGAAGTCGCTAGCTCTTCTGGGAGCTTGGGAAAACCGATTTCACGTACAGACAGACGGACAGACGGACAGACGGACATCGCTTGTTCGTCTTCCCTATGCATAAGGATCCAGAATATATATACTTTATGTGTCTCTTATTAATATTGTAGAAATTACAAATGGAATGACAAACCTATATATACCCTTTTACCAGTTTTTGGTAAAGGGTATAAAAAGCACCACAACTAAAAAAACATAAAATTAAAAATAATGCCAAAAACCTAAAAACGAGAAAAAAAGCATCAAAACTAAAAAAGCACCAAATTAAAAAAAAAAAGCCAAAAAATCACAAAAACGAAAAAAGCACTAAATTGGAAAAAATCTAGCACTTAAATAAATCACTAAAATTAAAAACCAAAATGTCAAAAAACCGTCAAAATAAAAAACATCAAAAACATTAAAAAATCGCTAAAACGCAAAAAAAGCATTACAAATAAAAAAATCGCCAATTAAAAAAAATGCTATTAGCTACAAGTGCAACAAACGAGTAACTTATTGATCAAGTATCAAGAATTAAAATTTAAAAAATTTATTATATGACATATTGTCATAATTATATTTTAATTAGAAATTTATTTGCTGGTGGTTCAGCTTGGTCTATATGCATTTCATTGTTGCTGTAACAAATCATCAGTGACTATTCAAAATGTGTGGTTGAAGTCTACTGATGATTTGTTACAGCAACAATGAAATTCATATATAATTCATATTTATATTCACTGAGACCGTTTTGGTCCATTGTGATAACACGGAGACTCTGCTTATGCGGAGTCCCCACCGTCGAACCATCCAGAGCTCAGTATAAAGCTGCTAATACATTGAAGTTCAACACCAGCAACGTCAGAAAGTTCCCTGAATTCAAGAGCGCCCATTGTGGCCATTCTCTTTCCTCCAAGTCCATTACAGTGACAAAGAAAATGTTCTATGCTTTCCTCTTCATTAATATCTTGGCAGCTACGGCAAAAGTCGTTGTGTTCAACCCTTAGCCTTTGTGCATGCCTACCTATGAGACAGTGTCCGGTTAACACCGACACTAGAATCGAGATTTGTTTCCTATTCTTTGAAATTAGGTAATCCATACCTTCTCTATTTCTCTATGAAATGCATATAGACCAAGCTGAACCACCAGCAAATAAATTTCAAATTAAATAATTAAAATTACTCTTAATGCACCAAACTCGTATCTCAATAAATGCGCTTCATAATTAATTTTACTACTAATATATATAGATATAATCAATTGCTTAATAATTGCATATGAACTTTTATCCAAACACCGAAGAATAAAGAGATGAACCGTTTCTTTTTTGCTCTCCTGAAAACTTGTATTTTTTTTAGAAAGTAAGGCATCGATGTTCAACTTATTGCTAATATAAAAAAACATATTTAATCGAAAAATACCGAGAGGTCACTTATTAAAAATTGCACTAGAGCAAAAATTATGAATTTTTTCACATAATTAATATCTACATACATATCTCTGTGCTTATGTATGTATCTCTATACTAACTAAACGCACTTTGGTAAAGGGTATATAAGATTCGGCACAGCCGAATATAGCACTCTTACTAGTTTTTATATGAATTTTCGACGTCTCACAAGGTATATTCATATGTTCCGACCGCTACAATACGTCTCCACCTGACATAAAATAACTAACTTTAACACTATTCAAAAATAGAAATAAGTTTAATTAGAATCCAACGACCAAATTCGCATAGACAATAATTTGCCATATGTACTTGATAGCTTGCTGTGGTGAATGGGTTTAATGCATCAATCACCCTTCTCGGGTATAAAAGGTGAACATATTTTGTTCACGTGAAATATTTCCCAGGAACAAAAAATGGCGAAAAAATTTAAAAAATAGTACACTGACGCAATAAGAACGCAAAAATTGGCGATCGCAATTTTAGGGAAAGGAAACACATTCCACGTGAATTTTTTTATACCAAATAAGAGCGAGTATTAATTTTTTTACTCACCGATTTTCGTCATCTTCGTCAGAACTATATTTAAACGACCATATACCTTCTTCCTTATCACTTAATACACCACTATAATCAATATTAAGTTTCCACTTGGTTGAAGCTGGAAATTGTTGCCCATTTACACGGCTCAATATTAAAAATTCTCTTTCCAAATCGTATTCGAATTCCAATTCTTCTATTTGGCGGGTACTTATGTTTTCAATAGTGATCTTCGAAATATTTAATTCAAGTGCATTTAAAACAATTCTCTCCGTAGAATTTCTAACTGCAATGTCTATTGACACGTTTCCATTAAATATATTTTCACGTTCATGGAATGTTGTATTAATAGTTATCTCGTAATGTTCCGGGTACGTTTCGTTAGGAAGACGATAATTTAGAGAAGTAATGCCATTTTCAGTATTATTACTAGTATTACTCTTGGCTTTTGCGATGGCTAATGCCAGCAGCCAAATTAAAGTTAGTTTCATCTTGTTGACACTTTAAAAAATTACACTTTTCTGATTTCAAGCTAGAATTTTCATGCCTTTTATACTTTTTCGAACAAAGACCTGTGTATTTGCCAATAACAAAAACCTTAACTAAAGGGGCCTATACACATGAGTATGAGCAGTATATACTCATGCGATAAGAATGTGTTGGTAAATTTTAAATTTTTGTTAATGTATTTGTCACACAGACAATGCAGTATGAAAAATCAAAAAAGTTTTGATTTTGAAATGAACTCGTACTGCTGACAGTTTTTGAAATGAACAAAAAATTCATTTATTCATTTTTCTGATATTTTTTTTTTAAATTTGATGTTTTACTGAAAAAAAGAAAGTAAAGTGAACAAAAAAGAAAATAAAATAAACAAAAAATAAGTTCTGAAAAAACAATGTGTAAAGAAAATACGTTTTTATTAATTTCTTGAATTCTACCAAACTTTTTTTTGTTCTCAAACGCATGTTTATTTTATAAATTTTTATTTTAAATGATGATTGATATGATTCATGGTAAAATATCAATCACACACATATATCAAGGGTTCATCGGCAGTAGCTGCAAGCAGTATGTGTGTATGGGCCCCTTAACTATTTGGATTATTCAAAGGTATACTTTTCGAAAAGTATTTCTTAAGAGTAGTTTTTATAGATATAAATCATGTGAAAGGTTTTTCAAAATATTTTTTTGATAACAAAATATCTTATGGAAACTAATATATACTAGATTATAACAAACGCGCCAGACAATCGTCCGCATTCTAGATGTAAATAGTTTGTATAGATTCAAATAAATATTATCTAAACGCCATAATAATATCGTTAAAACACAGTTGCATAGTATACATATAAACATACTTATGTACATACTTACATATACTATGTACACATGTAACCATAATAGTGTTTTCACACTGACATGGTTTTAATAAAAGTTGTTTTTAACATTAAAACCAACTGTTAAAACCTGGTTTTACCATAGAAATTGTCGTTGTTAAAACCAAATTTAAACCATTTTTAATTTGGTTTTAAGTTGGTTTTGTGAAATGCAACCTTGTTTTTGCTGTGTTAAATTCAGTGCTACCAAGTTAAAACGACTGGAAATAGCTGGCAATGCTTATGCCAGTAAATAACAATAGTTGTTTTTTTTATTATTATTTTTCGAACTTAAATTGTTTCTATATTTATAATTTGAACGGGCTAAAGTTCGTAACGCTTTTTAAGCCAAATTACATGTGATAATTATTAATGAACAAATTACATCAAAGTTAGTTGTAAATATTCTGACAACACATAGTTGAACGGAACATCCGGCCGTTTTCGAAGGCCACTATAAACCTTCATCATCAGTGTTCTTCCGTGTTGGTCCACTGTGTGTGGTGTCAGTTGATGCAGATTTCTGCCTTATATACGAAACTTTCTTGCAAATGGAATGTGTGAATTGTTTTGATTCAACGTATTTCAATTTTGCTGAAACGTGTTTTGTAATGAAAGCCCAAATTTACCATCTCTAATTTACAACAAACTTACCATTGTCGTTTATTCTTTACTAACTATGCACATGTTAGTTAATTTGCTTATTTTTGTTCTACTTAAGACAAACTTTTTTGGTTTGTTACTATTAAGTATATTTCATTTAATTTTTGCCACAAGCCCATGACTATTTACTTGAGCTTGTGGCTTGTGGATTTTATTGATTTGCAGGAAGATGTTAAAAGACTTGCCCCCATATGCAAAAAAATTAAAGTGAGTTTGAAGTGTACGTTAAGACAAAATTAATTAATTTTTTTGCATATGGGAGTTGTTCTCTGGTCGGAATTAAATGGCCTTCACTTTAATCTTTAACTTTTCTAAGATGCCGCCATTTTTTAATACTAGTTATCTCATGAAGAATCATATGGTGCAGTCTGTTGAAGATATCCTTGACCTGGGTGTTGTTTTTTATACTAAATTATCTTTTGTAAGTCAGTCAAATTATACAAATTATATAATTTCAAGAGCTTTTTCCCTTTTAAGTTTTATTAAGTGAAATACCATGAACTTTAATTTTATACTAAAAAAATTACTGGTATTTTCTCATAATTTCTTCGATTTATATTGGAATATATATCTTTTATTTATAGTCCAAATGCCAAGGTACACATTTGCCGTCTAAAAAATTTCAAATTAAGTCTTTAAAGTTCGTATTTTCTTCTATGCATATTTCAAATCCTTCAACCAGATACAAATTTAAACTAAAAAATCACACTAATGGAGAAGTCCTAGGTGCAAAAGGAATACACCAACGTATTCCATGTTACATGGACTACATATAGATTGAATGATTTTTATTTTTTTTTTATTATTATTATATATTCCTCACAAAATAACAGTTATTTATTGATATTTTTTATTTAGTTATTTATTAAATGTTAAAAATACAATTACAAATTATATCATAACTTAATTTAAATGAGAATAGTAATAAATTCGTTCACTCGCAGTAGTGAAACAGACCAGAGTATATGGTGGGAATCGAACCCACAACCTCTACACTTATAGACTAGCACACTACTCACTGCATACCGAAGCACCCTTCTTGATTTTTATTTATTCCTCTCATAATAAGAGTTATTTTTTTATTGATATTTTTCCTCACAAAATAACAGTTACTTTCTGATTTTTATTTTCTTGCTCAAAAAAATTTTAATTTTTAAAATGAATAAACTATAAAAAAGTAAATTTAATTTAACATATAAGAATTTTTTTACAGACTCTGGCGATAAATTCCATTTTAAAATGGGCAATATTAATTTTAACGCAATACGATTACGCTTTCTAAATTTTTTAAAATTAAGCAAAAAAATTAAAGTCAAAAGGTAACTTTTATTTTGTAAGGAATAAATAAAACTTCAAGAAATAACGATTAAAAATTAATTTTTAAAATAAAAATTATCCTGCCTTAAATTCTTATGACCAAAGATGTATATGGTGTTGTGAATAATTTTTGAACAACCCTCGTATCCGTGCATCGCACTAATATGTTGACGCATCAACAAATTGTACAATATCGATATTTTCTAAATGGGTCAAAAGCTAAATAATAAATATTTATGAAATAAGTTATTGTCTAGTTAACATAATAAAATTAATTGTTAGTAAAATATTAATGTATAAATATCTAGTAGAAAACAAGAGAAAGACATTTGCAGTTACAGTTGCAGTTGTGGACACATTTGCAGTGAAAGTTTTAAGAGTTAAAACCATAATAAAGAATACCTGCGATTCCCAAGGGACTCCCCCGGGTTACAAGTATTATAAAAATAAATACACCATAACAATGGTTTTCAATGAAATCCTTGGAAATCCTATCTTATTTTTTCCTGGAATTGTCAATAATACTATTGATTGCGCTGACTTACTAATTGCAATAACAAAATCCGTCCCTCAGAGATCATTTAGAAAATATAACATTTTTCATACTGATTTTCATACAACTGATTATGTTAATAATAAAACAATTATAAATCAATGAAATTATTTAATAGTTTTTATAAAAACTTAAATATTTCGTTCTCGAATACTATTTTTAAAATGCAATTACATAATTTATTTAGATATTTTTTTTTACTTTATACTCGTACTGCTAAATAAGGGTGAAGTTGGCTGAAGTAGTTAGCACGTTGACTAAAAAACCGGAGGTACTGTGTTCAATGCCACTTATTTTTTTTAAGTGCATTAGTGGCAGTTGTTTTAGGAAAGTTCAAGTGATGAAAGCATAATCACTGGTCACTGAACTATACCGACTTCAGCAGATACTAATCCAGAGCGCCCTCAATAAAATGGCTACTAAACATAGCTTCAAAAAAATTTAATATTCCTCATTTAACGCAGAGGCGCTGTAACACTGCATTATTGACAACGTGCAAAAAACACAGTTGTAAAAGAATCAAGCTTTCCTCTATCTCTTCCTTCATCACAAGTCTTCTCTATCCCTATACCTTTCCGCGCCAGTTTTTTCACTTATCCCTTTTCTCCTATTATGAATTTTTTCCCCCTAATTTCACCAAATGCGGGAATAAAAAAACTCCCCAGGGAAAAAGTAGGTATTATGAAAGCAATTAAACTTGCAAAACAGAAGGGCGTTTACATAAGAACATATTTGATACTCCATTAAAACAAAATTTATATACATACATAAAGTTTTACAGCCTTATTTATAAAAATTATTAAGACTTTATAAAGACTTTTTAAAAAAAAATTGTTGCAAATTTGTTCTAAAAAACCTTTTTAAAGCCTCAATAAGTTTTATAAATAAGGCTGTTATAGTTTATAGTTCTCTTATGTGGAAAAACACAAATAATGGCCAAAAAAATCATTTATAAACTTATTTTTACATATATTTTCAAGTTGGTGAGTTTTTATCAATTTTGATTAATCTCTCACTCAAAAAAAAAAGAAAGGGAGAAACAAAATGTCAACAAACAAGCAAAACAGCGACCTTTGTAATGCGGTGATGCCACGTATTACTCTTTTTTGTTCCCAAAGCATTTATAATTGGAAGAATGTTTTCTCGAGAAAATTATTTTCCGTGAAAAATTAATTCCTAGGGAATCTATATAATTAATAGGCAAACATGTTTTTTGTTATCCCTTTTACGCACCGATTTTAATAGGATTTATATGGTTTTAAAGGTTTTTTGGTACAGATGTGCAGAATCTATATTTTATTGAAATCGGTTTAGTATTTCGGGAGCTATAAGCGTTTAAGGTTGCTACTACTACATGCACACATATTGAACACGCATTTATTAGCTTACAAGTAAACAAGAAACAAAATATGAAATTGTGTGTGTTTGTAGTATATCTCTTGATCTAAAATTTTTTTTCTCTTATTTGTTGTTATTGTATGAAAGCCATAATACTTAAAGGAAAAGAATTCAATAAATTGAATTAGCTTAGTTAAAGGGATTTCGTTTGTGTTTTTAATTTCATGTATTATTTAATTATGCATATGTATGTAAGTATGTGGGTGGCTGTGTTTTAATGCATTTTTTATGACGTTTAGATAAATTTTCTTTGAATATTAATAAAATTATTTACATTTAGATTCTAGAATACGGACGATTGTGTCAGCCGTTGGTATATCTGGTATTCATGGTTGGACTGAATATGTTATAGGATCTGGGGGGCAAATCACGGCATCCGATACGATGAAATATTTTTAAATTGCGAGACGTATCGAATGCCGTAATTTGCCCCTGTTTAAAATAATATTTTGTTTTTGAAATCTGACGTGACACACACCACACACACAATAGCATACGGTGTATTTCCCTACAACAGCCACTTTACGTGTATTGCCAATGCATGGCTTTAAATCAGTGCATTGATTTAAGAGAATTAAATAATGTTACACTAGACATCCAATATTTTAATATTTCCTCAAAATTACCAGCAATCTTCATAAGAAATATCAATATAAACTGAATTTTCCAAAATCTATTGTTTAAATTTCAAAAAGGTGTGCACATTTTCTTGTCTACATGAATCTTTAAACGAATAATCATTCAAACATAGGTATGTAATAAAGTTAGTATTAAGGTTCCAAATGTGACCCAATTGGACATTTTCCGAAATACTTTTGGAAATGGAAATAATCTTCATATATACATTACGTTACCTCAATATAGAAATGCTCTAACTCATTATTTTTTTTGAAATTAAATTTTAATACAAAACGCTCTGAAGTAGAGTAAGAAGCTGTTTTGGAATATTTCGAAACAAGAGTAAACAAAAATTAAATTTGTTTATTTACTTTTTATCATAACATGGGTGAACAACCATTACTTATTAAAAACAAATTCAAGGTTTTTTATAAAAACTTAGCGCATGTACACCGAAAGAAAAAAGCATTATTAAACAAGAAGTTTGAGTTTCCGTTCTAAAAATGCGCTGTTTTTTAACACAATTTTTGAAATAAGATTGTTTACTTTTAATTACAGATTTAACGAATATCATTTTAGCGAATGCGAAAGTGAATACCTAAAATACGTTCAAAAATCAAATGAAAATAAATTTGTATAACAACATGAAGTTTTACTGTAAGACATAGATGTATTTTTGTGTGTGCTTGAAGTGTACTTTAAAACAAAATATCCATACAGAAAACTGGTTCTAAAGTATACTTGAAGTACACAATATTTTTTGGTAATACATATGTATACTTTAAACACAAGAAAAAAAAAATCAACCTGATTTTCATTTAATGGGTGGGCATTGAAGAAGGCTTTGGCCACACTAAACATTTTTTCCATTGAACTCGAAGTAAGAGTTTGTCAATAAGTCATACTTTCAAGATTTTCTTAAAAATTTCACAATTACATTGCAGATATACTATACATGAAGCTTAATAGTATGATTTGTTGTCATTATTTTCATTTAAATTTGATTCGCTGAAGAAGAAGAGTTTAGCCACATTGGCCATTTTCTGCATAGAACTCGAGAATGAAGGGTTTGGTTACAGTGAACATTCTTATGGAAAAACCCCTTCAATTCAGAATGAAATGTAAACCATATAAACGTAATTATCTCGATGATTCTATTTTCATACACTTAAACTTATTACATATTTTATAAAACTATTGCAAACCTTTCATGATTCGTTTTTTGTTTTTATTACAATTGATTTTTTTATGTTTCCTGGCAACAGTTATGTATTTGCACACAAAGTAGTTAAGCAAAAACAAATTTATTGCTACGTTGCGCAAGTATTTAAGTTTGTGTTAGGTGTCACATCGATTTCACATGTTCATATCACTATCACTAGTAAAACTTTATAATTTAAAGTTTACTGTTCATTTAAAATTTAGTTGGCTTATATTTTACAATGAAGAGCAGGCAATGAATGATACTGCGAGCTGACATTATAGAAATAGGTATAATGCCTGATATATAATATAAGATGAAAATAACATAGTTTAAATAAATTTCTGTTGTTTTCCATAGATTGGGTGCATTGTGACAATTATATTTTAGTGGGAGCTAATTTTAGCCCGCTTGTAAATTTTATTATATATTTACAGGCTCACACTGGAATGCATAACCAAAAATTCATTCAAGTCGATCAAGCCATTTAGTTGCAGTATAGATAAATAACCTAGATCCCGACTGTAGCGCCATCTGTCGGGCTGATTTGTAAATTCATTAAAATCAGTCCTGCTGTTGAGGAGGAGTTCAATTACATACACACATACAGTAGGTTTATATATAAAAGGATATTGACATAGTGACTCTTACTTTGTTACGGGAAACTTAAAGAGATAAAATTTCACTTGTAAACAATTGGGCATTCAAAATAGAGTCCTAGGTGTCATAACTACTTAATATTTTAACATAGTTTAAAAAAATTTTTGTCATAAAGTCTGAGCTATGATTATTGTTTTGTAATAACTACACTTCAGTATTGTCAGATCAAGAAATATCAAAAATTTTCTGAGGAATAAATAAAAACCAAGAAATAATGATTGATGAGCAATTTTTTACCCTAGAATATTAATTAACTCACGTAAATTTTACGTGTAGCTTTTTAATATTATTGTTGCAAAAGTATCAAGCAGCTTAGAGCTACCAAATTCCATAAGTGCTTTTTCTAAAAGTTTTTGAACAAATTAAAAACCACAAACATATCATATTTAGTCATTAAATCGAACTTACAACGTGAACGTTACAAGGCTACACGTAAAATTTACGTGTTGTTAGTGTTAAAAGCATAATTTGTGTATGTAAATTACACGTGGCGTTAGTAATAAGGTTATAAATATGTAAAAATATTTCATATCGCGATTGAAAATTAAAAGTAAAAAATCGCTGAATTCCAAGCGTGGTCTCAACTGTGAAGATGTTGCGGCATTTCTAAGCTCCAGCGATTTCAGAAAGATCACGAGTAGGAGGAGGAGGATATTGACAGTGATGATAGTTCCTCTAATAAGAAGTGGTGCCCCACTTCGATAGATGAAAATAGTATCGAAAAAAAAAGTTGACAGATAGATCAGGGTGTATAGCCTTTGACATATCGCGCAAACCTCCATATTGACAAAAATAAGCTAAATAAAAAACATGCCTTACAATAGAAATTACTGTAGTTAATGCAAATTCAGAAAATATTGTAGTTTTAGGCAAGAAAAACAACGTTTGGAATAACTTTCCATTTCGCAATGAAGGAGCTAAAAGTGCTGCATCAAATAAAAATATAGAAAAGCTGTATTAACTAGCCTGATGATATACATATACGTACGTACCAGTGATGCACGAATATTCTTATTCGTGTTCAAATTGTCGAACATTCAGCCATTTTCAGGCGAATGCGAATGCGAATGCGAATACGAATATTTTTCCAAAGAAATTAAATACATAAATGCATAAATCCTAAACTAAATTTAAATGAGTGTTTTGCTTTGTTGTTGACCAATGAGTTCTTGTTAGTGTTACTAGGGGTTACCTTAGGCTGATTTTTTTGTCAGTTTTTTGTTTAAATCAGTAATAAAACAATGTTATTTAAAATGTGGAAACATGTATATAACATATGCTCGACGTTTCGTTGGCTTTTTTTTAAACTTCTTCAGGAGCTTTTTTTATTTTTTATTCTGACAAATCAAATAAATGTAATTAACACAATGAAAAAGTATATGTATACATGTGTGTGTGTAAGCTTACGTTTAACTATTTTTTCATATTTATTAGAGTTTTATTTAATAAAAACTGGACATAACGATACAATTAGTTATGTAAAATTAAAATAAAAATAAAAAGAAAACTGGACATCACAACATAAGTTTGTAGTAAAAAATTAAAACAAAATAAATAAATGAATAAATATTTGCGGTACAACACAAATTATCACAGTTCAGGTTTCAATTGTTTTTCACAGACTAGTCAGGGTGTATAGCAATTGAATATTGTAATTTAATATTGTCTTTGTCTTCTTTTGTGTTCATTGTCTGTTTGATCCGTTCTTGTATACGTAGGCTCTCCAAAGTGTAGTGTTTATTGTGTTTTGTTTCTCTGTCTAGAATTTTTTTCGTTTTCAAACGCTCTTGTTGTCGTACGTGTTGCTTCAAATTTAAAATCATAGGATCCATGACCCTTTTTCATGAGTTCCTTCTTATTTGTAAGGCATCATTTTTTCATTCGGTTGCTTCGAATGGTTGCTGCTGCTAAAATACCTTTTTCTTTTAGTTGGATCATCAGGCTTATGGAAGCAAACCAATTATCAAAACACAATTTATAGTTCTTGTTTGGTGGAACATTTGAGGCTAAATGCAACACAATATCGGATGATATTCCTAATCCAAAAGATGGACATGTTCCTTCTCCTACATAGAGAGCAAAATCATATACGAAACCTGAAACTTCAGCTCTTGTAAACATTTTAAAGCCCCTCTTATTGGGTTTCATTGGTAGGTACTGCTTCAAATTGTGACGTCCTTTATATTTGATCATTTGCTCGTCAATACTCTGGTATTCCTCCTGGTCTATTCTGTTGAATTTTTCCTTCATTTTGTTTAGTAATGGACGTATTTTATACAGTTTATCGAAATTACTTGATCCGCGTTCCGGCTGTTGACTATTATCATTCACGTGAAAAGATTCTTTGATTTTCTCAAATCGTGCTCTTGATATAGAATCTGCAACAGCTGATAACCTGAAGTTTGGCATCCAAGCCATTCTCAAGTTTGGAACTTGTATAACGCCTAAATAAAGCAAAACACCAAAGAATCGTCTAATCTCGAATGGTAAACAATTTAGCTCTACGCCTTTAGTTTGCATTGAATATAGATTTGTTTCGTTGCAAATCTTGTTTATTATTTCATCATCGAAGAATTCACTAAAATATTTTATAGGCTCTTTGACTTATCGACAAACTATATCTTCTTTCCAAGTAGTTTCAAAAACGGGTAGGCCCGCGTTCCTCCATCTCAAACTCTCCAGATTGATTTTTTCAAAACTTGCCACGGCGATGTTATCTGTATCTCCAACATTTTCAACTTCTTCATCAGCATGTACATCTGCTCCAACAATCCCGGTTATCAAATCTATTTCAACGTTTTCTCCTCTTTCCATTACCTGACCAATTGTTTCTTCAATGACTCTCTCCAAATTCGAATCATATACCTCTTCTTCTTCTTCATCTTCTTCATCCTCAGAATTATTAAAATCGAAATTCATTATTTGTTTTATTTCTAGTTCTGTGAGACCTTTTGGACGCATTTCTAAAAGAATAAAATCAAGAATATTATTGCTACTATGGACAAATGTTGCCTATAAGCAACATTGTGTTCAGGAAATTCCTGACATAGAATAAAATTTTTTTTTTTTTAGTTTTGCAAACTATATTTAATTTTCTTACCTGTTATTTATAATAAAATACACTTTTTATAAGAAACTTGTTGCTAATGGAGTTTTTTTTTTTGAATTTTCGTAGAACAATTTTTTTCACTTTATTTTGCACACGTCAGCACACCACTTCCACTATCTTGCAAATGAACATTTACGAAACGAATGTTCACACACCTTAACCACTGCTGGAAAAAACCGTTATCAAAAACAACTACAACTATAGAAACTACGACTGGAAACATACAATGTTGCCTATAAGCAACATTTGACATTAAAGGGTTAATTATCACATGTAATTTGGCCACCTTAGCCTTATCAAATCATTAATATAGAAACAAATGAAGTTTGAACAATAATAATTAAAATTTAATGACATTGAAGAATGTAAGTAATAAAAAAATTTTATACAAATATCTTGTTTACTCAACTATTGAGCAAACAATTCACTTGTATATTTCCATTAAGTTGTGTGTTGATTGGAAATTCAAACTCGTTTTCTGGCAAACTGGTTTTTTTGAGTTATTACGTTGTTTGAGTAAATGAGCGATGTGTATGTAGTGTGAACTTTGTTAAATTTGTATTGTAAAAGGGTGCTATAAGTTTGTAGTGTGTGTCTGTGTATTTGTGTATCCATGTATCTGTGTGTCCGTACGTGTCCACGTACAGACCAAACGGCTGGACCGTTTTTGATTAATTTTGCTTGTTTAAAAGGTGACTTGATTAAGAAGGTTCTTAGACATGTTTTAAGAAAATCAGTTCTGCCGTTTGAAGATATCGCATCTTCTCTAGATATACTCCCGGGTTTTTAAAATTTTAAATTTTGTTATTATTATTGTTATTCTACTTTCAATTTAAAAGTTCTTATTAATTTTTGCTACAAAAAACTCTTAGATAAAGTTGTTTTCGAATACTTCAAATCAAAAATAAAATAACAATAGTTGTTGTTCCAAAACTATTTGTTAACTCTATGTCATAACATGTGTTTTTGTCATAACATCCGGAAGTTAACAAAAACAAGTTCAAAGTTTTCGATAAAAACCAAACTCGTGTACACTGAAGCAAAAAGTAATCTTAAGACAAGCATCAAATCTTAAATTTTCTTTAATTTTGGTTTTTATTGTTCTAGACTTTATAAAAATACACTAATTTTACAAATTTCAATTGTCAATATACATAAACATACAATTGTATGTATATTACATGGGATTTTAAAAGTTTTCGTCACTCATTTTGGAACACTCTTTAATGTTTAGTTTTTATATATTTGTTGCTGCAGCGACCAAAGTTCTACATACGCTGTCTAAATTTCAGACCCGTAGCTTTTACCGTTCCTGAGAAAATAGCCTTCTTCCGAAAACATGAAATATGTTTCATTATTAGAAAAAAGTTAAGGTTTTCCAACCCTGGAAACGTTTTTTTAATTTGTTAAATTTTTTAATATTTTTTTTTATTATAAATACCAATTTTATTCATACCGGAGTATAAAATAAGTTAATTTAATAAAAAATTAATAAAAACTTGTTTTCGGTAGTTATTTTGTATGGGAAAATAGAGTTTGAGTTTTCCAGCTCTCAAGCCGTCGGCTCCACTTTGCTGATTTTCAATAGCAAAATTTTTCGGAAAATTTCTGACACACCAGTCCAAGAACGAAGTCTCTAGCTATGCTGGGAGCTTGGGAAAACCGATTTCACGTACAGACAGACGGACAGACGGACAGACGGACATCGCTTGTTCGTCTTCCCTATGCATAAGGATCCAGAATATTATGTTATTTATGTTTATTACAAACGGAATGACAAACCTATATATACCCTTTTACCATTTTTTGGTAAAGTGTATAAAAAAAAGTGCAAACAAATATTGGGATTTTTTGCAAAAAGCGTTACTGAAGGTCTGATGTGTGTACTTAATTATGCGATTTTGAAAAAAAATTTCAAGGTAAAAAGTGTCTGTATGAGCTATTAATGTGCCTAGACACGTTCAAATTGTATTAATATATTCGCAAAAGTTGTCCACTTTTATCGTAGCTACAACTTTGCCAAATATTGTGAGCAAAAACTCTTAAGTCCCTGAAAGTGTGTCTGAAAAAAGTTAATAAATTTTTTGGCTTTACTTTTGCAAAAAATAGTGCACAAAGAAATTGCCTTTTTTGGCATAATACAATATCGCTTTTTTCTCTTTAATTCCCTATAATTTTCATAAGGTGACAAATTTGTTACATTTTGTTCATGACAATATTTTTCAGAATACCAAAAATAACAAATAGTCATTCACCTCAGTTTTGTTATAATTTTGTCACTGTCACAGAGATTAGAATACGGGTAATAGTTCCAAAATATCTACCTAGTCAGTAGTTGATTTTCAGTGACACACAAATATTAAATGTCTATATATTTAAAACGATTGGCTTTAGTAGTGGCGACAAAATAAATATTGAATTAGTACGGCTTTATTATTGACTCTTCCTACAGGGTATGTAACTTCTTCAGGTGAGTGTTAGCTTGTGCGTGGATTAGTTTTTTTTTAAAGATCTACAATGCATACATATATACATATGCAATAAATGCGATATTTGTTTGCGCATGTATCATACTAAAGTCGAGCACAGTTCCATATTAATGTCCAAGTTTCTCGAAAGCAAAAAATGCAAGTAAAACAATATTTTTTTATCAGTAAAGAAAAAAGAAACTGCTTGCGTCAAAGACAATTTTTGTGGTACAACGTATAATAAATATATAACCATAAACCGGTAAAATCCCTTAATATAATTTTTAACTTAGGTGCTAAATATTTTTTTTGTACACTCTTGCACGTCTTTAGTGTGTAAGAGTGTTCTATTATAAAGGGTTACATATATAACATTCTGAGTGAAGGTGCTTGGGTTGTTGTAATATTAAATTATGGCCAACAAAAAGGTCAAGATAAATTTGAGAGTTATTTGAACAATTGGTACATGTTTGCTTTTCAAAGAAACTTATTGATATTTGGCGTTCTCCTTACTAATAAATTTAAATAGTTCATAATGGTTGTGTGTAGTTCATAAACAAACAATGTACATATGTAGGTCAAATGAACAATTCAATACTTTGTGCCAAGTGAACTAAATCAATTTTCTTATACTCACTAGTTAAATTTTTGAACTACGAAGTAAAAGATATAAAATAAAATAACACGGAGGCTAGAAAGCAAATGTGGCTGCAAGTTAACTCTTATACTATACATTCCACAAAATTATTTTTTCTTTGCTTTATAAGAAATTTGAAAAACAGATTTTTATAATAAATTTGTTTTATTAACGCATTATAGAGCAAATTTGTTTTGTTATTATTATTTATGAATAAGCCAAAGAAATTAAATTTTTATAATGTTTTTTAATTAGTGTTTATATCACATGTAGATGTGATATAATTGAATTAAACAGATCGATTGAAGTAAATGAAGGAACCAGTTCATTTATAAGTAATGAGCTAAAATTAGTGGTTTTAAATTAAATAAATGGCAAAAATTTAATTTATAAACAAACGTCTATGTCTACTGTCTGAAGTTCTTTCAGTTTTAATAAACCATGTTAAAGCTGCACAATTTTAAATTTTATTATCGTAATTAGTTAATATTAACTAGTATCAACAAACATCTTTTACATCGTCCTACTTAAAACAAATAACTATTTAAATATAAAAAATCTTAATCAATATAAAAAATATTCTTAGTAACAATAAATTTAAAAACATACAGACAAGAAAGAGTAGCCAATAGCTTAAAATACGTATCCTGAAATTAATATTCAAATATAAGAAATCTTAATAATAATTTGCTTGTATATGTACATAACTACCCTGTCGGAGAATGTGTGGTTGACTACAAAAATAGTTAACTAATAGTTAACTTTTCTAAGGCTGAGTTTACATTTGGTATTTCATGTGTGTCATTTGCCCAAAAATAAAACGTAACCAACTAATTACTAATGATTCAGATATGAAGTTATCGATTTAAATAGTTTGCAATCATTTTGGATTGTATAAAATTGTCTACTAATTATCTATTAAACTGTTTAACTTAATAAATACATGTCTGAATCAAACAGTTTATCATTAGTAGTTTGTCTCGTTTTAGTGATTTTTTTCATTTTTGCGATTTGTTTTAGTGCTAGAATTTTTTTAATTTAATGCTTTTTTGTTTAGACGATTTTTTTCAGGTTTTTGGCGATTTTTTTCGGTTTGGCAATTTTATAATTTTGGGAATTTTTTGTTTTACCCTTTTCGAAAATTTTTAAGTTTTTTAAATTAGAAACACCAATTTCATTCATACTGAACTATAAAATAAGTTAATCTAATAAAAAAGTAATAAAAACTAGTTTTCGTTAGTTATTTTGTATGGGAAAATAGAGTTTGAAGTTTCCAGCTCTGAAACCGTCCTCTCGATTTTGCTGATTTTTAATAGAAACATTTTTAGGAAAATTTCTGATACACCAGTCCAAGAACGAAGTCTCTAGCTTTGCTGGAAGCGATTTCACGTACAGACAGACGGACAAACGGACAAACGGACAGACGGACATTCAAATAAACGATGCCCGTTTGTCCCTGTCAATGCGAGTGAAATCGGTTTTCTGAAGCCCCCAGAAGAGCTAGAGACATAGGCCTTAAACTAGGTACAGACGATTTCCAGTTCTTAAAATATTGTCAGATCTGGAAATGTGCTCACAATGTATTGACTATTAAAAATTGCCAGCACATGGTAGATTGTCAGTTCACACGATTGTGTAAAATTTGTCTGAAAATTTTACAAATTATTTGCCAGATGGTTGTATGAAAATAAATTCATTTGATAAAATTGTCAGTCGAAAAATTGTCAGTTGACGAGGTTGTCATATGCAAAAATTTTCAGAATTTTTGTTATGCATTTCTATATCTACTCAAAACACTTGTTAGGAATTGTTGAATATCAATCGTTTGTGGTTGTGTTAAATATAAAAAGTAAAAATATAAATTATTATAGACTACAAATAAGCAATGGCATTGATTTCGTCTGCATAAATTTTATTATATAATTTTTTAATTTAAAATACAGCGTGGGCAGTGTTTCCCATAGAAAGAATTCTCCTACAATAGCGCTATTGGCAGATGCATAAACTTCGCACATCTGACAATATTACAATGTCTGACAAATATCTGGTAATAAAATTATTAATATGTTCACACGATTGCAAGATGTCTGACAATTCATTGTCAGCTGCTAGTCTTGCAACAGACTGACAATGATTTTTCTGTAAACGATGTCTGACAAAAATTGCCAGTTCACACGGTTGTAAGAGCATGTTAGTAGTAACAGTTGTTAGTTCAAGACCGAAAAGTGCAATTTTTATGAAAATATGTAAAATTCATGTGAGTGTATGTGTATTCTCATTATTTTATATGTTTTCATGCACATTTTTTTGAACACGATTACAAACTTTTAATACACATAATATTTAATTCCATGAAAAGCTGCATTTTTCTGAAAAAAAATCTTAAAATTCTGTGGATAGAAAATGTTTAGTAAACATTATCGCGATATAAGTAAACGTGCAATGTTGTCAATGGAATGTTTGAATTGAGACCTTACATATTAAGTCTTAATATTATACTAGATATACCAACGGACGACATAATCGTCCGTATTCTAGAATCTAAATGTAAATAATTTTATTAAGATTCAAAGAAAATGTATCTAAACCAGCGATCCCCACACATATACATGCATACTTATGTTTGTGTTGGTGCTTCGTTTTTGAGCGTAATAGCTTTTGCTCTTCTTATAGCAGGGCTGCCAAGATATATTTGTAAAACTATAATTCAAGTCAATTTCTCGTGTTCAAAAATAGATTAATGCATATTTGATGTATTTTAAATAGTATATAATAACTTAGTTTCAGATATGATTATTCAAGCTCTGAAAAGTAGAAAACCTTGAAATTAAACTAATTTAAAAGAATCCATTGTTGTCTCTTAAAATGCGACTACACGACCTGTACATATGAATAGTCTGAGATTAGAGTGGTAACCCTGATTGTACACATTAATTAGAAAGACAAATTATCTCTTATTGCTCTCTTCATTATTCTGAGAGCACTCGCACGCAGTGTTGTTAGGTAATTTTTTCTAAAAATCGTCAAATGTTAAAAATAAAATCGTCAAAATCGTCACAATTTTCAAAAAAATTCGTCAAAAAATCGTCACACCAGAATTATCCGTTTTATTAAACAACTGATCATCATATTAGAAATAAAATAATATATTATGTAGCAAAACACAATTCATCGACTTTATAGTCAAAGATAAAAACTATAAGGCGAAATTAAAGCATAAAATTCAGAATATGTAATAGCTTGTCACATTTTATAAATAAAAATAGTTTCAAAATAAAAGTGTACATACATTTTAGAATTGTGTTTTTTATAAAATTTGTCTTAATGTCCGAAGATTTACACTTCAAACAATCTTTTGAAAACATAATGATTTCAAGGGTTTCTGTTTTCAGTAAATTTCAGATCTTGGTTTTAGTAAAACTAATATTATTAAATATTCTTTCAACAGTAGCCGATGGTAAAGTAAAAAGAAAGTAAAAAACAAAGTAACATAAGTTATGGAAAAGAAGTTTATTGTTTGGTAAATTAATTAAATATAAATGCCATTACCTTGAAAGTTAAAAAAATCTAAGATCTTTTATTTAATTTTTAATGTCTTAATATTTTCCTTTGTATAAAAGATTTGGAAAAGTTTTTAGTAAAGGAAGAACTTTATAGTCCATATTTAAAATAACGGCTGCTGAAATTATATTAATTTTTTTTTGATATTTGTGTTATCGAAACCAAATCTCTGTTCTGTAAGTACTTGTTGGCATATTTATGTTACTAAATACCTATTTCAACAAATCGTCAAAATATGAGGAATATTTGAAACGAAATCGTCAATCGTCATTTTGGTATATTTGTTATAGTAAATCGTCAAAATGACGTAAAATCGTCATATCTAACAAAACTGCTCGCACGCGTGCGCGGTTTTGAAGATCGCTGATCTAAACGTCATGAAAATTCATTAATACACAGCCACCCACATACTTACATATGCATAATTAAATAATACATGAATTTAAAAACACAAACGAAATCCCTTTAACTAAGCTAATTCATTTATTGAACTCTCTTCCTTTAAGTATTATGGCCAGCGTTGTCAACTTGGTGCGTTTCGCACCATTTTGGGTGCTTTTTGAAATTTTTTTGTGCGAAAAATTCCTTACTTGGTGCGTGGTGCGTTCTATTTTAAATTTTGGTGCGTTTTTAAATTTTGGGTGGCACCAACGCAAATTGAACACGAAAGTGGGTTAAAACTGGAAAATTTTTGTTGTGAAACTTCTAACAACTTCCTGATAGTAATGATGTTTACAAAACATCACAATTTGAAATGAAATCTTTTGTATGACCCTATGATAACAATAATGATGAAAATATTAGCTTTATTAATTTGGAATAATTAATTTTTGATCCCGTTTTTTAAAATTTTTAAGCAGAATTTATAAAATTAATGCACAAAGATGTGTAATATTTTACAAATTATTATATGTGCCCTTAATTATGAAACTTGTATAAGTCATATATTTCTTTGGTCGAGATATTCAGTATATTACATATGAACAAATCCAAAAGTATTTTTTAATTATCCGACAGCTCAATTAATATAAAAAAATTTCTTATTTACAAAAAAATGATATTATACTTTTTATGCAAAATTATTAATTCAGTAAACATTTTAAAATAAAAAAAAGAAATTTTAAGCTTGGTGCGTTTTTTTGTAAATGGCGTGCTTTTTCTTCATTTTGGTGCAACGCTGATTATGGCTTTAACACAATAACAAATAAGAGAAAAAAGTTTTTAGATTAAGAGAAATACTATAAACACACACACAATCTCATGTTTAGTTTTTTGTTTACTTGTAAGCTAATAAATGCGTGTGTAATAGGCGCGCATGTAGTAGTAGCAACTTTAAACGCTTATAGCTCCCAAAATACTAAACCGATTTCAATAAAATATAGGTTTTGCACATCTGTACTGAAACTTCTTTAAAACCATATAAATCTTTTTAAAATCGGTGTAGTAGTACCAGCGTAAAAGGGATTACAAAAAACATGGTTGCCTATTAATTATATAGATATGAAGTGTGTCTACTCAATCGATTTTATTACCGCTTGCCACTCACTCTCACCTCTATGGGTTTCATAATCTTTACTTTTTTGTACCACACCTATTTTAAGTTAGTCTTATATTACATTCATTTCCACTACGCCAATTGCCACGAAATATGGAAAACTTTCTGTTCTCTTGAAACTCCATCATCATCTTTGCAAAAAGCCGGCGGAGATAAGCCTATTAAAATTTTTTATGACATCTCAAGTGTTTCCATTGAAACGATTTATAACCAAAGTCGGCGAACTCTTCGAGTTATGACAGTGACATGACCTTTGCTCAAAGCAAGTTCCTTTAAATTTAAAAATTGACTAGTCCAAGTCCCTTAAAATTTTATATTGCATTTGAAACAAATTTCTTCCTAGGAAATTTTGAATCTAAATTATTTTTATTTTTGGGAATAGTTGACTGACCCTACACCGATTTTCGAAATTTGAAATTTCATCTTACGTGGACATTTTGATTATTTTCGGGAAAATGTCGGTATGTATGTATAAATGTGTGCATGTGTATGTATGTATGTATGTGTGTGTGTGTGTGTGTATGAGTGTGCGTACATAAATGCATGTCAACATCTCACAACTTGAGAGCGGATGAGGGGATCGAAAGCAAATTTGCTCAAATCGAGAGATTTTGAGTTCACCAAGATGTCGTCAGAAAATGCTTTAAGATTACTTTGCTCAATACTGGTTTTTATACCCTTTACCAAAAAATGGTAAAAGGGTATATATAGGTTTTTTTTAAACAAGTTAAGAGCCACTCAACCAATTCAGTTCAAAAAAATATTAAGCTATTAACTGCACAATGATGCGCCTAGTGCTGCGCATATCAATAGATATCGTTGTCGAAAACTTCAAAAAAATCTCTTCGTTTTCTTATAACGTCAAAAGTCTTCGCCAGGCCACTTATATTTACGCCATGAATCCAAATTAAAATTTGTAATGTAACGACAAGTTTCAGGCCATCCCTGAAAAAAAAGACCAACCGATTTTCATATTTTTTTTAAGATTTTATTCACCAAAAAATCAAACAAGATTCTATTGTTCACAAATATTTATTGTATTTTTCAATTATGATAAAAATATTTTTATCCCTTGGGTATGCACAACAACATTGTATAAATTTTTTGGCAATGAAGAAATAGTGGTTAACTTAAAAAGTCTTTTTCTGAAAAACATATTTATATGTTACAATTTTTCAAAAAACACTTTTAAACTTTCAAGATGATTTTCAGACATTTTTTTCTTTTGTAGTTAAATTAGAAAATTCGGTTTAAGCTCTTATTTTATTTAGAACAAGATTATTTTACAAACAAATAATATTACATTTAGTTTCAAACACACCAAATTATAAGATAAATTAAGTTCTTATTATTAGATGTGAAGTTATAGGTACATAAAAGATAAACAAAAAGTCATTACGGATTAATTTTCTCAAAAATCGCACAAAATTATTGCGATTCAGTTCAGGGGTGATATTAACCCAAAATTAGCTTATTTTGACTTAAGAACGTTTTCCTTTTTGCCTTAGAGTTGATGCAGGGACATCAGTAAGTTGCTCTGCTGGGACAATTTTCTTGAGAGTCGCAATATGTTTTAATCCAAGGTATAATATTTTTGCGGTATTTTTTTTCGTTTTCAATATTCTCCGCAATTATCTTAGCAAAATCGAAATGGAAATGTTCGAAATTAGATCCAAAATTTTTTTTCTGGTTGACTGCACTGCCCAAACTTAAAAATGTTTCCCTTACTTCTTCGCTAAAAACGTTCTTGGGAATTTCGCGATAAGCATACCAAAAATTATTTTTGTTAAAGTCCTCCATGTTTTCACTTAAGTATTCCATGCAAGCCAAGGCAGCAATCTTACTACTAGAACACACATCTTCAAGTAAAATAGCGCGTTGTGAAAACTTCAATCCATTTGTATAATCCATGGAGGCGGAAATAAGTTTCACAATGTGGGTCCTATTTCTAGAGCAGGTGAAATACGAAATTAATTGATTGCGCTCTCTGTCATCCTTAGTCTCGGTTAGAGTTTTGTAGAGCATTTGAAACTCTTCATCGCCCGGCTGCCGGAGACCGTTGCAAAAGATTTTGTCTTTAAGATATGGCTCTATGATTACAGATCCATTAAGTACAGCCTTCAGCCTATTATTTGCTTGTACCAAACACTCTTCAACACCGACTAAACAAGCAATGTCTAGAATTTCTGCACGAAGCATTTGATCATGCTCATTATCGCCAGGACTATCGTTGACACCTGTTTTTGCAAAAATAGGACTAAGCAGTTCTTTTGTAAACCATTTGTAACCGTCGTCGTCTGATAGATATTTATAGTATTCTTTTAAAATAGGAATTGCTTCCATCCAGGGCAAGTATTGATCTTCATGTTTTAAATAAGCAAACATATCCCAGTATATGGATTCGTTCAATTGATTAGCAGACCACCAATAATGAGTATCTCTCAGTAGCTGTATACGATCATTTAGAGAAATTTTAAATGGTTTACCAGATGATAAAGATTTTGCAAGAAGTTGGTAGTTTTTTTCATCATATTTAATGCGATACAAACCAGTTGATTGTTTGTTGAGTAATAACCAGTCTTCTTTGTCAATTATTGCATTCACTTCCATTTCTGTTTCATTTGGTAAATAGTGAGTGGCTTTTGTGTCGTTGTAATCATGATCCAATGCAGTTGCATAGTTAAAGGGAACATACCAGGTGTAGCCTTTAAACATTTCATTGCAATGGAAGGGTTGTTGCTTGACGTGAAAACTACCGGTTTTATAATCACGTGTAATGGTCAAAAGGGGATAACTACCTTGATGTATCCACGAGCTCATCATTTGGTCAATTGGGGCGGGAAATGTACAGTTTAGCTCGTCAGCCGCAAGTTGAATAGCTACAAAGAAATGTTCCTCCCCGATTGCACTATACTGGCTATAAGAAAGTGAATATAAACATTTATTTAATTACTATTATTTTATATATATATAATATGGTTGTACAAGTATGAGCCGAGTAACTGGACCATATGCCCAAGATTTTATTAACAGTATTGGAAAAGAGTTTTTATGACTGACTATACACAACGTATGCCTTCACAAATGAAATAGCAACGTGGTTATCAATGAAATTCCACAAAAGGACCGCAAGTATATATATATATACGGTTATCTTTGGCAGATCAGTCAACCAGTGCAAGCGGGACAATAGACTCTCGAGTGCCAAACAAAGCACACAAGCCTGACGGCACTTAAAAAATAATTACGATGACGGGAGAGCTGTTCTTCAGCCCAGAGCTGTCAGAGGAAACTAAACAAAAATATATTTTTGTACATAGCGACGGTCCCATTCCAAAACAAGCTAAGTCAACATAAAATTTTGTGATGGGATAACAATTTCTGAATTCATCGTTCATTAACTTAGATTCTGTAAAATTTTGAAAGTAAATGGACTATTTATTCTATCAAACATTATGAGCAAAAATGTATTTAGCATAATTTGTCAATTTGAAATAACCTCAATTTTTAAATGGCTTAAGTGCACTTAGCATGACTTCGTTTGCAATTAAAAATTAAAAAA